>JABAKD010000015.1:5708777-6204633 GCA_012845835.1 Undaria pinnatifida | reverse complement strand
CGTTGTCCCCAGCATGTCTGCCCGCGCCTCTGGCATAACGTCTCAACATCCAACCTTCTTTCGGTGATAAAAGTCGGACGAAAACATGCCAAATGTATAAACCACGTATCTTCTACAAATCCAAAACCAAATCAAAGAACAGAACCAACCACAACATACACTACCACCACTACCACGACTACCACTACCACTACCACTACTACTACTACTACTACCTACACACTACTACTACTACTACTACTACTACTTACTTCTAATGCTGCTGCTGTCTGCGCCTCTCCAGTCCTCCCCTGGCCCTGAACGCGTGCAGAATGTTAAGGAGCATCGCCACCAATCAAGGCCGCCAAGAGCCTTCACCGCGGCACTTCTCCTTCACAGAGAATCGCCTGACCTACTGCAACCACCACCAGCAGTGCAGCTGTTGTACTGGTTGAAGCAATCACATGCATGGCAGAGCAAACATTGATGCTGGTGCCACACTAGGCCGTAAACAACAGCAGCTGCACCGACTACATGACTCGCTATAGTGCATTAGGGGACCGCCGGGTGACGGGACCGTCAGGTAGTTTGGGGGCAGCGGGACCGCCGAGGGCGGGGACCGCCAAGAGGTGTTGGACAGCGGGGTCGCCACGGGAGGGGTCCACAAAAAGTATACTAGGTGACGCTCGGATACGCTTCCACGTGGTATACGATTGGGGGTAAAGTTCCATGCTACTTTGCGCTTCGCAGGTGAGGGTTGCCGACAAATCGGGGCACGGGGGGGGGGGGTATATAGTGGGTGAAGTTGTCCTGCTTCACCAAAGCGGCGGTTTGACAGAGCACGGGATTCGCGCGGGACGAATGTCGGGCAGCCTCGGACATGCTACCATGTGGCCTACAGTTGGGGAAGGTAGTTGGTGGGACTTCCACGGACACGCTGTCATATGGTATATGGTTGGGGCTTAAGTTCCATGCTTCTTCGGCGCTTTGCGCTGAGGGTCGCTGGCGTGTCCGGTTAGTTTTTTTTGTTGCGGCGATTGCTTTGCTCTCCCAGAGGGGAAGCTCGGCAGAGAAAAGGCGATCGATTCGTGGGGGCAATAGGCTGCCGTAGAATGCTGAATATATACTCCAGATCTTCTGCGCTTCGATGGGCAGCCTGCAACATCTTGTTGCGCGGTAGTGACGAATTCATCCGTGCGCTATTTGTCTTGCGGGAAGCGTGTCTTAGCTAATGCCGGGTTGGGGCGAACAAAAGACGTGTGTGGGCAACGTCGGTATATTTTATAACGGTAGTCAAGCGATTATCCCGCTTTCTTTCGAAAATAACAGCGTCAACCGTGAGCCGTGCCAAAACACAAGACGATGTAAATATCGGTCGGTAAACCAATGGTGTTTCCACGGTATCAATATCCCTCCTTCCCCGCGCGCCAGCGCTCCCCTCGGCATAGTGGGATAGTCTCACGCCCAACTCGTCAACCGACATCCCAAACCCAAAGCCTCGAATGTAAATCAATGGGTCATCAATGGGTACGCCGTCTTCCTTCTCGTCTGTACGAGCATCTGCCACGTGTCGTTAAAAAACGAGGCGGGCCAATAACCGACATACTCCGGTGTATACCCCCGGCCGCCCGGCCGCCCCTTTGCTTGAGGGTTTTTTTTCCGTTCATTTTCTCCCTGGAGGGAGCCGTGAACGCGATGTCATCAATGCTTCAGGTATGGTCGGTCATCAAGGTGAAACGCGGCATTGCGACCCTATTCCCCCAACTTCAACACCAACTCCAAATTGAGATTGAAGTTAGCGCCCGGGCTGGTACTGTCCCCGCCACAAAACCGCGCCACGCCACCTATAAGTTCACCACGACCCAATGTTATTTGCATTGAGCCAGTGCACATTCTTGCCGGAAACCCCGAAGAACACCTCTGGGAGGAGTACGCTACCGAACACTTTTAGCCGCCGTCGCCGTCACTGCCACCGCTGCAGCTGCCGCTACCGCTAGACCACGCGGTCGCACGCGCTCCGCGGACCAAACAGCCGCCACGTCAACGGTGCCACTTAACTGGACGCCCTCCACGGCTGGGAGGCTGAACGGCTCTTGGGAATCTAGTTGGCGACGCCTGGAAGTGGTACAGGACGACTTCATGAAGCCCCTCGGTGTTGGATATGCGGCCGAAGACCTAATAACACACCTTTTACAACGTGACAGCAGCAAACCGGGCAGCAGGCTGTTCCGTTTACAAGAAATTGATTATGTGGCGTATCTGAAGGGAATGAGGTGAAAATGGACCTGGTGCTGTCGCACGTTATTCTATGCTGTTTCGAAGCCGTCGCTGTTGGGCAGGTGGATATCTAGAGAGCCCCCCCCCTGAACCGGCACGCTGTACAGCGGCGTATACACAATGTCTACCTAGGCAAACGTTGACACAAGGATGACGACGACAATATCACAGTTATTGTTCAAGTTCGCGCACCGCACCTTCGACGGCGTGAAGCCCTTGGTGAAGAATCGGTCCGGTTTGAGACGACGGCTCGCCATGACGATGGGGATGTGGAAATGCTTCTCGCTGTAGCAGCAGCACAACATAGAGTAAACAAAAGAGGGGGGCGAGGAGAGCGGAAAACTGATCACAACGGCACTCGGGAAAGCCAAAGCAACCACAGAATCGTGGTACACGATAAAATTTCTCCAGGCGCATACGTAGAGTGGACCAGTGCATACATGAACGGCACGCCATATCCGTAGACCGGAGCACAAACTACTTAACGGACGTGGAAGACGGGAAGGAGGCGCTAAAAATGCAACACAAAAAAACAATCGCTTAGAAGGGCAATGAATGCCTGACAGAGAAACGGAAGGACAAGAAGACCAAACAGGGCGAAAAACGGGAGTCTCCTTTCCCTAAAATTACAGAGGCAGCACGCGTGGGATTACTGCAAACGCGCTACGTTCTGGTATCCCGCTACAAGCGTGGGAATACTGCAAACGCGCTACGTTCTGGTATGCTGGTCGACTCCTCCTAGTGTTGTACGATAATCCAACTGTGACACTGAAATCAGAAGAAATGCAAACGTCAGTTCCGCGTTTGCACCCCATGCACACTGCCGCCGTTGTGCTTCAGTTTCTATTAAAATACCTGCTAGCAGCAACAGTCAGCGGTGAGTGCAATCTACCACCCCGGTTCCCGAATTTTCGCAAGCTTAGCGAGATTTACGTTGGTCGCGCGTGTTGGGGTTATACAAACATACACCAGCAGAATTTCGCGTTTAACCCCTCTTCAGCTTTCGCGTGTTATCGTATTTCGTTCATCGTGTCTCAAATTTTAGGTAATTCTTCGTTTTTCGTATATTGTCACCTGATGGCCAAACCGTCGATCTTATTTTCCGCCAGGTTTCCGCCGAGGGTGTCGCACAAGTCGACGTCGCTGCCGTCCACATCCTGCAGCACCTCTGATCGACACCGAACCCGGCGGAAGAAGAGTTGGGCCCAACGCGCAAGCGCATGTGCACGGTGGGAACAGCGGCAATCAGCGCGATCGGAGGAGCCGAACAGGGCTACGGGTGAAGTTTCGGCACACAGGATACAACTTTACATTGCTTACTTTTGCTCCTGCCCCCGGATTACATCCCACTGGGTTGTCTACTATATCGGGATCTGGTGGTACTTTGGTGAGGGCGACCACCTGATAAACAAGCGTAGTCAGTCAACTTTACATCGTCAGCTGATGGTATGTTTCGTTCTCAAAGGTACGGATGAAATAAAAAAGCAAAACGAAACGAAGGGGAGAAAAAAACGAAACCAAAATCCAACCAAACCATAGACCGAAACGGAGGTATAAACATAAACGATCCTGAAAATAAAGCCTTCCACTCTACCAGGTAAATACGTTCTCTTGTTATCTATTTTCTGGGTTTTCTGTTTCTTAGTTGGTCGCCGGAGACCACTTTCTCGGCACTTTTTCGTACACTTGTCATTCTCTTGACCGCGTATATTTGCCTAGCTGTGGTGCGTGGCATGACGTGGACAGAAAGGACGCCCACTGCAACCAGAAGAAGGAAAAAACGCATCTCCCAAGACACAATTGATGCGGGAGGCACCAAGGGTAAGTTCAACGATTCCGCAAGGACAACAACCGGCGCGGTCACACCGTCGTGGAGGTGAACTTAGCGCAACCTGAAAAGCATGGCGTAAGAAACGGGTAATGACATAATACGACATACCGAGCACGAGTAAGGAAAAATAAGTATGTACTGCAGCTACGGCAGCTGCTGCTGCCACAGCCACCGTCAAGACCATTGCTGATGTCGCTGTCGCCGTAATCGTCTCTTCTTAGCAGCCACTCCCTTGAAAGCTAATAGCGATGCGGCAAGAACTACCTGGTACTTCTTGTCCTTGGTGAGGTCGCCCCACTTCTTTATGGGGTTCATGTTCACGGCACGGCGCACGTTGTGCCGCGGCACGCCTGGCTTAGAGGAATACAACCACCGTGTTATCCGCAGGAGTTTTTGGGGTGCAGGGTCATCGCCCACGGTTGCGGCCATAAGAGGGGGCGGAGGGGGATGAGAAAGCGAGTGCGTGGTTGGAGTCCACAATTGGATTAGGGGGGCTGGCGTTTGCGCTCAGCGTCACAACGTCGTGGAAGCAGCGCGTTTAAACAAAGAGCCGAGAAAATAGATCCATGGGTTACACACCACCAATATAGGGCGTCCAAGCCCGCGAGGCTATCAGGGGGAAGTAATAGAAGCACATGAGAGACACACCAGAACACAACGAATTTAGAGCGCTGTTAATAGACCACCTTACCTCAGCAGTCGACCACATAAGCACAAAATAGTAGAACATTAGAAAAAGAAAAATAATAGGAAAGAGTGCAAAACCAAAACCAAACAAATACAGGAATCGAAGGCAAAGCGCAACAAAGACCTGAGCTAACACCCAACCACGAGTTAAAACATGAAACGACATCATACGTGAGATCGGTTCCAAAATCGGCGGCGATCTATCGGAGGACGATCAAAATGCCGCGCAACGGAAATGCGAAAGCACCGGCGTACAAACATCTGCAGTCGGCAGGCGGTCGACTCGACGCACTATCAGCCAGCGATGACGAGGGCGACGACAGCAGCAGCGTCTGCACCAGAAATAACACCAACATTACCAGCAACAACAATATCACCAGCAACACTAATACACCAGCAAAAACAACATCACCAGCACCAGCACCAGCAACACCAACATCACCACCACACCAAAACTGAGAAGAGCAACAGGAACAGGAACAGGAACAGCAACAGCAACAGCAACAGCAACAGCAACAACAACAACAACAACAATAGACCGACAGCGTTAGTCGACCTTGTCGGCACGTACAACCAACAAAACGTCCAGGTGCAAGGGAAAGGTATTTTACGACATCTCCGATATGTCTGGCATCTCCGGCATCTATTAGCGCGTCAACCGGCATTTACGGTATCAAGCAAATTTAGTATCTCCCACCCCTCCCCACCCTACCCCACCCTATCCCACCACCCCACCCCATCCTACCCCGCCACTCTTTTCTTCTTTCACCATACCTCGTGAGCGGCCCCTAAAGATGCCCAAGCACTGCGTGGCCGACCAAAGCATCGGGCTGGGGGACGCCCTCATTGGCGGTGGGGGCCACCGTCGTGAAGAAATTGAGGTAGTTGAATAGCGCCAGAGTGCCACATGGGTTGCGGATAGCCGCCTGCGGAATGGGGTAAGAGTAAGAAGAACGGACGCCAGCAACGGCGGGCGGGTGGGTGGGCGAGCGGAGGGATAAGGTTTATCGGTTATCGCGATAGATTGATGGGCCGTTACAAGGGGCTTCTCCTTGCAATTTACGAAAGAAATTGCTTTAATATAAAAAGTCGGAAAAATGGATATAAAGTGGTCCTGGGACCATGAGCAGAACTACTGTAGGGTAGACTGTGGTAGTTGTGGCTAATCGTTAGTATCTTGGACAGCTATTTCGTACAGCAAGTTGGAAAAAAGGAGCCTACCCGACTAGTCTAAGCAACTACGAAGAGACGGCATTCGCTTCCTTAGCACTGATGTTGCTGCTACAACCACAACCA
Source organism: Undaria pinnatifida (assembly GCA_012845835.1). Classification (NCBI taxonomy): domain Eukaryota; class Phaeophyceae; order Laminariales; family Alariaceae; genus Undaria; species Undaria pinnatifida. The sequence goes on along the minus strand of JABAKD010000015.1, from coordinate 6,198,563 downwards.
CCACAACAGTAGTGAGGCAGTAGTTTGATGGTAGTAGCAATAGTAGCATTAGTAGTAGTCGCTGCAGTAGCGGTAGCAGCAGCGGCAGTAGTGGAAAGGGTAGCACTAGCAGCAGTGGAAGTGGTAGAAGCAGAATAAGTAGTACAAATATTGTACAGAAGTATACAGACCGAATAGCGCTGCTTCAACTATGGGTAGCACGTTCCTCCTTTACCGAAACGGCTACTACACAATCCCTGAAACTGCAAGAAAAAACAGCAGAGTGCTTGAACGAAACAGCAACCCACCTCGAACAAGGGCTCTGTCAATCCTGCGGGTTTTCGTCTTTCCCTCCATAGCGCGGAGACTATCCATTTTGAGCTTCTCGTTAGCCATTTTCATCTGAGCGGCTGTGAAAAAAAAGGTGTTAGGGAAAAGTTATGCCTCGGTAGAGGGGGTACTTGTGGGCCCAATATTTTGGACTGGCGAGGCTCCACAACCCAGAAAATTCCCTGTATACGGCAATCCCATTTGAGCTTTACAATTCCATTCGTTGTGTGAGTATGCCTATCTGATGGGATATTTTTCACCGGGCACAAGCTTCTCAAAGCGGTTTTCCACGGAACGACACGGCCCGACAAGCCACGCCACGCCAAACCACGAACCGAGAACATAATGACCCCAAAACGTGAACCAAAACCGAAACTAGATAAGACAAACAGCGCTTGATCAGGTTGTCAAAACGTTGCACACCTCGGAAAGATCACGATCTAACTCTTCTTCAGTAGATCCTATAGCAACCGCTATAATATGATGTGTAGGATCTGTTATGTGGAGTATAGACCCAACCCCGGAAGCATGTGCTAGATCATGCAGATCGCACGGCTCCCACCTATCAACATGAGCTAGGCCATACAGATCTCCCTCAAATATTTAGATCATCAAAGGGGATCTAACGATCTGTCCGACGTATGAAAAGTTCGGTGTATCGTTCGAAATCGTATTCTAAAACCCCTTTAGGGTTTAGGTTCTGTTAACCCCTTTAGGGCTTAGGTTCTGTTTCGGCTGTTGCTCAGGCTGCTATATTTTCTTGTCCCCAGTGGATTGACCGCATTTTGTTTCACCGCAGCCGATAACTTCCGCCTCAGGACCCCAACGGCCACGCGCTCGCTTCCACACATGTCACGCGCCGCCATCTGGGAAGTCTCGCGGTCCTGCTGGTGGCTGCTGACTAATCTCAAGTCAAGGGTATGCTGATCAAACCAGTACACTGACCGCTTGACCAAGTCTCTATTTCAAAGTCGGAAATAATCAACATAGACGACGCTACAAGCGATGGCAATCAAAACACATAGTCAATGCACAGGTTGATTAAATTATGCGATTGTTGGTACTTATACTCTCATCACCGAGGCATGGTTGCTTGATTACGCGAATTCGCGCTTAGTGCCCTGATGTAGTCCAGCATATACTGGCGGCTGTTGACTAATCTAGCGCCAAATATTACTTATCAAGCCAGTACACTGGCCGCTCAACCAAATATCTATTTTCAAGTGGAAAATTGTCGATATACATGATACTAGATATGGCAATTCAAACACATAATCAACGTATGAACTGATCAAACCACGCGGTTGTTTGTACCCATACGCTAATCACCGAGGCATGGCTACTTGACTGAAGCAATTCGCCAAAATTCGTGAATAATCAGCAGCTACTTGGTTTTAATCAAATACTCTCAGCTTAGCAATGACGGAAATGCCGAAACAATCACTAATCAAATCGCCTCGGCCACCTGTCAGCACGTGTGTTTCGTATCGACAAGCCAATCACGATCATCTTCTCGAGGAGAGACCCCATGACAACGCGGACATTTTCTCGCAGATTAGGGCTTGGATCAACACAAAACCTTCGACGGCGTCATGTAAATTCATGTGGCCTTGTCCGGATAAGCCTTGGTCGGCCGCGGTGTGCTTGTGTCTTCAAGAGGAAGGCCTATCGAGGGCTGAAAGTTAAAAAAGAAACCTTTGGAGGGGTTCGCAACTGGAGTGTCCACTCGTCCTCTGTGCTGTTTGTCGCTGACGACCTCTCAAGAAAAATACGATACTAGTATCATACTGCTGCAAGCACATAATTAAAAAAGCGTCATCAATTTGAACGTACATGTATGGCGTGTGGATGTGCTGTGATAGTATTTTCGTAGTGATGCTGTAGTGATGCAGAAAAAAAAAGTGCCGGGCTATATGCTGTTGCTAACTATCCCATAAAAAAAAACAAAGATTAACATACGTCGGGGGAAAAAAACAAAAAACAGTTTGTCGACACTCGAACCATAATCGATATACAGTCGAAACCGAGCCAGATAATCGAACAACACGAAAAAAACGATGAAAAGTACCTCGAAGAAACCAAAGAACGCCAAGAAATCCTAGAAGGTTCTCCGAGAAGAGGAGTTAGGCAGGCGTATTCCAGGTGGGAGCTCTGAGAGCGCAGCAGGGCCTGTTAATCAAGTGTGTCAGGGACAAATTACTTCCCGAGACAAATATAATCAAGTCCATGACGGTGTATACCGCCCCCCCGGTGGTGAACATGTAGGGCTCCAAAACCTTATCACCTGGTATGGTATACCCCAGGGGTGCTGTAAACAGCGTCACCCAGGGATATTTGGGTAGTCGTTTTGAAATTGATAAAACGCGAGATGATATACTCTATGGGTATGATGAACCAAAATCGGGTACAGTATACCCGGTGCTTTCGTGGCTGAAATCGGGTACCTTTCCATTACAGTGACCGTAACGACCCCAGGACGCCAGCTGATTAGCCAACGCCAGCCACCACCCGACGATGGCCATATTTCCTACGGGTAAAATAAATTTGGCCACTTAACCCCCAAAAGGTACACGACTATTATACCGTACTACCCGAAAAAGGTCGGGCTTCTCGACCACAATGGCCCACCACGCGAGCACGCACCTTCCGACTCCATGTATCTTGTCACCGACGAAGAAGGGCAATATCCATCTGTTTAATGTCCATGCACTATTCTTGTTCCATGTGGCATTCTTTTTTCCTAGGATATTCTTCCAGTCCATAGTGACTGGAGTCCGTGGTCTTTTGGTTACCGGTATGCGAGTCAATGTGAGAACATCAACAATGACAACAACATGCCAGGTGCAACGAGCCGACGCGCGTGCCATTCTGGTGCGCTGAGGTTGGGGGCTTTCTTTGGCCACCTGTCCACCAAGAATGCACCCAACCCTAGCCCCCAGCCCGAGCGCACCAGCAAGGTACGAAGGTACGCGCGTCGGCTCGTTGCACATACCTGGCATGTACGTATCCATGGCTGCTGATGTAGTAGCTGCTGTCCACCCTCAACCACAGCAACAAACAAACTGATGAATGTGCGTACATGCTCTCTACCATACGCGTAGCAAGCAGATGAAGGATTAGGAGTATTCTTCACCAGTCACATGGGGCGAAAATAATACCGCATGGACATCCAGCAGATGGTTCTCGCCCGTCTCCGTCTGTAACAAGGGACATATATGAAACCGGATGGAGCGTACTCGCGTGGTGGGCCGTCGGGCCGTTTTGGCCGAGCAACCCGGCCATTTTGGGGTAGTGGGGTGTAATAATCGGGTATCTTTGGGGGTTGAGTACACAAAATCGGGTCTACCCGGCGAAGATGTGGCCATCGTGGAGTGGTGGACGGCGTTGGTCACTCAGATGGCCTCCTGGGGTCGTTGCGGTCACTGAACGAGAACGGTACCCGATTTAGGCAACAAAGGCATCGAGTATGCCCGGTTTTGGCCACTGGTCATTAATATATATATCGGAAAGAAACAAATAACGATTTTATCGACACTCGACTCAGAATTGAAAAACAGTCGAAAATGAGCGAGAAAATCGAAAAGAACGAAGAACCGATCAAACGTGACGCGAAGAAAGCCGGAAAGGCTCTCCGAGAAGAGGAGCTAGGCAGGCGTGTTCCAGATGGGAGCTCTTAGAATGCGGCAGAGCCTGTTGATCAAGTGTGTCAGGGACAAATGACTTGCTGAGACAAATAAAATAGCGCCTATGAAGATATACTCCACACACCCCGTGAAAACATGCAAAAACTTGTCACCTGGTTCATGGTATACTCCAGGGTGTTGTATACCGCGTCCCCCGGTGATATTTGGGTGATCGTTTTGAATTCGATAAAAGGCACTACCGAGAGAGATAACATACTCTAGGGGGGTGCGATAAACGGAGTCTCACACATGACTGCCACACTACAATCTCGCTGCAGAGTCGCGCGACTGCCGCTGCCGACCTCGAGCCCCCCAAAGGGTTTGGGCTAGGGTTAGGGTTAGGTGTAGGGTCGTGTTGGTCTTGGCCGGCGTGCAAGATTAAAACTGACCATAAACGACCGATAGGATGGTTGTTGCCTTGCCCGTCCTGTATTTCGTGGGAGCAGATAACTTGGGGGTATCATACCGATTACTAGGCGTGACATCGCAGGGCGTGTGGTATACAACGTACTCGGACCATTACATCCGGTGGTTGTTTTGGGATTCAAAACGTGTCAGAACCCGGATGGTATACTCCAGGGGTGTGATGTACAACATCCAGGGTCGTTGGCATACACTGTAATACACACGGCAGGGACGACTTTATGTCACTCTCGACGACTCAATACCTGCGCTCGACGACAGGAACACATCACTGCTGCTGTATTAAGTACCTGGTACAGTATTAACGGGATGATTTCGCACCTGTTCGGGATGCTATTAATTGCACTTCTTGAAGGATCGGTCGACTTCTCATCATCCACATTACTACGACCCATCAGGTATGCTCATACTGCTCCTACTGCTATTTGTTTTCATATTATTCACTAGCTGCACCGCTGTACAAGCAGTCTAACATGCGATGTGAATGTGACTGGGACCGGTGTGCAACCCTATAACCTGTAACTAGCCTGCAACGCGGTTATGTACCGGTATGTGCAAGGGAGTCAGGATGAAATCTGATGAAAGCACAGCAAAGATCTACGTACATACGAGTGCGTTCGTAGATCTTCGCCAGCAACCAGCAACCCCGAAAGTCAAACTTCAAAGGGACCCTACAACACACAAGTCACAAGCACAACCAACAACTAATGTCTGCACCTTACCTTTCGACGCGTGCCTTCCTTGGAATGCCGTCATCATGCCCGAACTGCCGGGAGCATTGCCTCCAGTCAAGGCCGCCCAGTGCCTTGCTGCGCTCTTTCCTCTTGAGCAAGACCCGGCTGCTGTCTGCAGTAAGTAGAGCTTTTGCTGGTCATCATGGCCCAGCATGATAGACGCTGAGGCTAGCGCTGTAACCAACAGCAGGCGCGCCGACTACATGGCATGCAAACCGAGCAAGCAGCGCCTTTCCCAGCACCAAGGAGGAAGGTGAGCTGCATCATGGATGCATGCCTCACACCCCCTCTTTCCTTCGTTATTTCGTACCACCCACACCCAGCATACGACACATGATCTCCTGTTTCGAGCAAGGTTGCAAGGTTTCGAGTTTCGAACAAGGGGGGTTTGCACGCCAAAGTATGGCGTTATCCAGTTGTAGCCCCGGGAATACGAAACCGACGAAGAGTTTTTATTTTTTATTTTTTTGAACGGGCATCTGCGGGCAACGCACAAGATATCGGGAGCTGCTCATTAGAGCGGCACACGAAGGGGGAAGGCTTGCTTGTGTATTAGAGTGGCACGCGAGAGGAGGAGCAACTCAACGGAGCTGCCCTTGCTTCGCGGGCCAACCTTTGCACGGCTTGGTCCGCCCTTTAGGCGCCGGCGTTCGAATTCGCTACACAGCGGAATACGACGGAAGTCCGATGTCGGGTATTTTCATGCCGCCCAATTCGGGCGTTACTTCAATTACGCAGTTCGCCTTTGCGTTTTTCACGGCAACCTGCTCGTTGTTGCTCCAGGCCGGCGAGCACTTTGGCCACGACATGGTTGCGTTGGGGTTCATGGTGGTGATACACGACGGTCTCGTTGCTGTGCAGTGGTCGGTGAGTGCCAAACCACTTGTTGGTAGCCTATTCCTAAAAGTCGTTGCTGTTGTTGCGATATTTCTGCAGTTGTGGCAGGAACGATTTACGTAGCAAAACGAGCATACCGGTGTGCCTGATACTAAATAGCGTCGTCGAACAGTGGCACCTGGTATCAGCATAGCAACGGGTGGTACACTTCGGAATTCCTTAACGACCTCGGCCACCGACACTAGCCAGTACGAGTCGATCGCTCATGTAAGAATCGCCCAACTGTCGGTTCTCATTCCGCCTCACCGAATAGGTTCGAAAAAAGGCGCATTATACTTGTACGCTCTTTTACCATACATAGTCGTGATTCCCCGTCTCAACCCGTACAGCAACCATTTCATCTTTCGACTGCATCGTACACCCAGCATTGCCAGTAAGATGCAGCAATGGGACAACTGGGGCAAACAACTGAACAAACTACGCTCGCTCGTCGTTTGCACTAAACGTTTGACAGATTGACCGAGTGGAAGGCATGTTCGACGTCAGGGATTTCCCGTCCCTTCCTAGGCCGCAGCAAGGTGACGAACGAGATATACTGTTGCAGTTTCGTTCGTTTTTTAATTTGTGGGGTTATTCTGGCGATGTGATGCGGTGCGCGATGGAACTGCACGTCCTTTCTTGGAGGCGACGTGATGGCCTCCGTGGACCTTGATCGTCATCGGTCTGTCGTGGCCGTCTGCTTGAGGGTAACAGCAGAGATGTCCTGTCAGCCAGTAGGCCAAGTCAGGATTGCGTGTCTACGACGCTGGTCTAGCGTTATTACTCGTGCACGAGGAACGTTCATGTACGGGGGGCGTTTTTTGTCGTACTCGCTGTGTACTCGTGCGTTTTCCCGAACTCTGAGGTTCTCAGCGAAAACGTACCACCGGCACCGCTTGAGCTCGCAACTACAGCGATTACAGCACGTAGACTAGAGCTCTAGACTACAGCAGTTGCACGGAGTTTCGAAGACTTCGCACGTGATACGCGGGAAAGGCAAGGCTGATTATTGTTGTACTCGATTCACCCGCCGTTATTTGCCTGCAGCTATCCTGTCTGAGTGTTCCCCGCTGCATATATAGTCCGAACCTGATATCTTACGAGTACGCTGTATGATGTATGCTCTGTATTTATTTTTGTCTGATCCCTGATTCCGGGGCAGGATGGAAATCGTTCATATTGCTGTCGCTACAAACGTTCATACTTGTGTCGCTACGAGAACTAAGGCACGTTTTTTGCTGCGCCACATTCTTCGCCATTCTACACGTCACAAAGCCTATGTTATACCCCTTTACACATCATCCCCGGTTTGTAATGCACTCGCGGCGTAACTGCATGCGTCTTTTCTTTTCTCGGGGTGGTGGGGTCTGTTGTGTGTGTGGGGATAAGTGGTTGTCTAGATTTTTGGCGTGCCTGCCCATGCTCGGCGCTAGGATATACAGTAATGCTGTGATAAGAAAGCGAAGTGCCCCCCGCCCCCCCGCCCCGCTAAAAGCAGCCCCAGGGTGTAATTTATGGGCATCCATGAGTGGAGTCCATAAATTCAGTTGTTTTGCATTTTACAAAAGTGGTCGTTCTTTTCAACTGTGCTATCCTATATTTCACAAACGAGGTCGCTCGATACAAGTCATGGCTTTTGTGGAGTCCAGCAGGCTCCATCGCCTCATGTCTACCAACCTCCCCCCCTCGCCTCCCATTTCCCTCGTGCCCAACGTGTTTTCGTAGTCGAGGTCGAGACCCTAGGACTCGGCGAGGATACCGACGTTACCACCGCCGCCCCCCAGAAAGCTGCATTCTCGTCTACTGCGCCGTTCTTTCTGCCGGCTCCGACCCCGCACAAGACTCGCAGAAGCGCCTTCGCGCCGAAGAGCCGCCAGTCGAGTCTCCGGACTGCACAGGTCAGTAACTGTTGTTATTCAGCCATGCCCCATGTCAGGTGGGGGCCAGCTTACCGCGAATTCAGGCTGTTTTCGTCGATAACATCGTCTATGACATATTGTAGACTAGCGCAGTTTCTTAAATCCGTGGTCCCAGGCAGAGGGCCCAGACTGACGATGAGCGTGAATACTACACCACCCGAAGACAAGGTTTGCTACCTTGTACGTAATGTACCTGGAACGTCACAGACTGTTGGAACGAAAGTAACGGATGAGCATATAACCGGATTGATGAGAAAAGCGTGAGTGAAAAAGCAACAACAATCGAACGAAGCTCGCCGCCCTTACCGGGCTTCTACTCTCTGTGGGTTTCTATGTGCTATTTACTAGGGGTACTGGTGCGTGTAAGCGCCGCTAGGCAGCGTTGACTGACAGTACACACCCGGTTGTGTTTTTCTGCTGCCGGCATGCGCGCATGCGTAGACGCAAGTACTTGAAAAACATAGACGTCGAACAAGAAGGTCAGACACGGTATTGTGCCGGCATGTAGTACCGTAGAGCTGCGTATTGTCGCCACCGAGTGGGGTGCAAAATACCAGTGCAAAAGTACCGGTGCTTTTTCGTGTGAAGAGGTACCAGGTATACCTCTGCGCTATCGACAGCTAGCTGGTTATGCCGGTTCAGAACTAGCGTCCTACGGGTAATTTGTTTGACGACTTTGCTCGAAACCGCGTGTGCCGCACATACCGCTTGCACGAGGCTGTCTCTGACAAAGCAGCTTATATAGCAGATATTTCGTGTGGTTTGAGTCGTCAAGTACCTACTTTTGTAGCTGAAGGAGCCACGTTATGTGATCTTTGCGCCCGCGATCCGTGCAGGTCCTACCATACAGCGCGATTGGTAGGATCGTTCCGGTATCCGGTGTATCAACAAAGCTCGAGGCTTCTCCTGAGAAGACCGTCATCGCGGACACTGCCCTATACGACGACGCGACTGACGAATTCGGCGAGGGCGACAAGAACGTACGGCGTTCACACACAGAGTAGAACATGAATACTACGCATCATGCTCACTGACGAACGAACCACGGATTGTTCTTGATTCGGCTCCCGATCTCGAATAATCCTCTTCTTCAATAGTTTAGTATTGGTTCAATATACTGTAAATGGGTACTTTGTGCTCTTCGATATAACGCCGGGAGTGGTTAACGGAAAACGGTGGTTATGCGGTTGCTGAACACGCGGAAGTGCTGTCAATAGCCAGAACCGCCAGTACGAGAACGGCCCGAAGCCCGTCAAGCACTGGTATTAAAATTTCGTCCCGTTACGTAGAGGAAAAATAAGGGTAATGAACGCGTTTTGAGGCAAACGTTGACACATGCTGCGGAAGGAGAGGACCATTTTTTTCTGAGGCTCCTAACTTGATGAGCTCTATACCCGAATAGCCCATACTGACTGTGAGAACTGAAAGTGGAACGCGATGAAAAATCCCATGACCTAGGTAATTAACGAACAACATGTTGTAGAGCACAACTGATATCTCAACGATTTTGGGCTGTTCCTCAACGCTGTCAGCCAGAAGAAAGGCTGAACCATTATTGTTACGTACCTCTGTCGTAGGCAGGCGTCATTTGTGCGAAGGAAACCGTGGAGGTGTGTCAGCGATCACGTTCAACTTGCACCGATTAGCAGCCGACGCGGAGTGCGGTGTCCCTTCGGGTGCGCCGAGCACCCTCGTGTTTTGTGTTGTTGCTATCACTACATCATAGCAAAACACCTCGTAAAGCCTAAAACATTAAAACACGTTCTTATCCCCCCCTCACCCGCTGCTGTTTGAAATCTTACCGCACAGGGAATGATTAAAACGTTTGAAATCTACGCATATACCGACAGCGGCAGGCCCTCTCAAGACGGTGAGCTTTCGTGATGACTCCATATATTGTTTTGTGCCAGCGTTGCTTAGTTGCTTAATCCTTGAAGAGTTGTGCCTACGCTTTGGGGGAAAAGTGCTTGGAGATAGCGATTATTGAAGGAAAAAAAGGTTAATTCGAGTTAGCATCGAATTGCTCCGGCGCCTACGATAGCGATATGACGTTCCAGGTACCTCTTATCGTTCAGTACTCAGGTCAAGGGGAAAGGCCTCATACCAGCAAAACATCCTACTTTCGATCCGGTTTTCTTCTCAATTTCTGTGGTTGACGCGTGTAACAAGCAACATCAATGCTGAGGCAAAACGAATGTACACCAACCATTATCGGTGCATCGGCAGGGGAATAAAATGTTGCGGCTTCTGCAGTAGCGGTGATATAGTAGTGTACCAAAAAAAAATTCAGGTGCACATGCGGTAGAATATGTCGTTTGCAATTGCTTGGCGCTTAGAGCGCGTAGAAAACTCGAACACGAGATCGGTTCACACTCTATTTTTTATACTATTTATGACCCACAAATGCTAGAAAAACAATTGCCATAGGGCTGCCGCCAGATTGAACAAGTTAAATGCGCATCTCCATTCAGGCATATCGGATGGAGGTGTGCCCCTTTTACCAATTACCAGGGTACACGCGAGTACTACCGGTCTCGCGAATGCTCGTCACGGGTACGAGTTGCATTTACTACTCGCCGAGTATTAGGGGCCCCGGGCATTCCCATAGTCACTTGTATCGAGTACCCGGGGACTCGCGGTTGCGCCCCTGGAAACCATTGGGATGACAATTTTTCGTCTTTAATACCACGTTCCCCAGACAGTACATCCCAACTAAATATCTATGAAACCCATTTCAAACGCTCTGCCGGACGATTTTGCAACCCCGTTGTCAAAGACCAGGGGACTCGCCGGTACAGACCCGGGTACTCGTGACTACAAGAGCACCCGGTGAAGCAGACTGGAAACCCACGGGGTTGCGACTCATCACCCCGTAAATCAAGCTCCCTGGGCAGTGCTGCGTTCACAATTTCAATGCGCAAGATGCCCGTCGTTTATTCTCCAATCACGGCGTGTCGTCCGGCGCGCAAACAGTTCGCTCTGTGTCATATTTTTATGTATCATGACTGATCCGCCTGCCTTGAACACTTAAACACCCATACATTTAACGAAGTAGGTTGCACCTCAAAGTCTGTTTATGGAGTATTACAATCATTGCGACAATCGTCGGATCGATATGTGGCACCCGTTGCGTTACCGAATCCTCTGTCCGGTGCAAATTATCGACCAAACAAGGCCGAACAAGGTCCCGGGTACCCGGATACTCGGCTTTTAGACGAGCACCTGGGTACTGGACTAAATATCCCAAAAGATTCGCGAGCACACGGATATTTTTGGTTCCGACTTGGCGAGTACTCATTGGCCACGAGTACCACGAGTACTCGGCGAGATACACCTATACAGTAGTATCGGTACTGTTGTATAAGGTTTAGGTGTGGTATCCAAACTGCTCCAAACCATTTTGTTTGCTAGTTACTAGCGCAAGTCTAGCACACCACGAGAAAGACGCGCTGCACATGCTCGTGCTCCAAACCTTGAACAGCGCTTCTGCTTGCTAGCGTTGGCACAGGAAGTGCAGGAATCACACTGGTACTTGGTACGCAACTGTGCGCCATGCAAGGCTCGATAGCACTCAAGATATTTGTTTCCTGTACTCAGGCGTTGACACGACATGTCGAGCACGAAAGCTCTTGCATGATTTACGGTTGTTTGCTTTAGCGCGGTGGTGGTGATCATTTTTTTTTGCGTCGGACATCTTTGATCAAAGTTGGGAGCTATCAATATTTTTTTACATTGTGGTTATTTCTTACGGTGCGGTGCAGATTCACAGGAGGGATCCGCGAAGCAACGTGCCGCAAGAGTATAAGAAAAACCATGTGCCGCAGCGCACCCCGCCGCAGCGTTGTCAAAAACTGAAATCCGCACGACACTGATCCTCCAGGCAAATTGTATCGCACTGCGCTGTAGGGCAGGGTCCAAATTGAGACCCGCTGAACAGCCTTTCCCTACGGTGTGGCTAGCTAGGGCTGAGCGTATGCAGACCATGAGCAACAAACGCGGTTGCGCCGTCGCCCACCGTAAGATCGAGCCTTGTAGACCGTGTGGACTGTCACGGTCCAGTCGATTCGACCGCACAATTTCCAAAACCAGACGCTAATCGACCATGTTTTTCAAACTCACAGCTGACGTGTGGGCCCGAATCCCATGTGCTGGCATTTCATACAGACCGTAACGCTATCTACTAACAGGAGCAGACGCTGGTGTTATTTCTCCACTTTGCATGTAGAGCACAACATAATTAGTGGTAGGGGGAGCGGCTGCCTTTAATTTCGCTGCTGGTGACAGTCCGGCCTTCCTGTGTCATAAGAGATTAAACGCCAAAACACCATACACACGTGCACCGTACACACTGCCGGACAGTAAAGCTTACTACTTGTTCGAGAACCCCTTCATTGATTAACTAGTGGTATTTCATTGGTCAACACGACGCGCACACACACACTATTTGCACTTGACATCCTCATCGCACCCAGACTTGATCCCACCCGGGCCTGAGCCCTCCAAACTGATCCCCGGCATATATGTAGCCGCAGGAAGGGCCCACTAGGCACCCTGATCACGCGCCGGCCAAAATTGGGAAGATAGAGCGGGCCCAGCGTTCTTGACCCGCACCCGTATTTATATGTCGCTTCATATGAATAGTAAGTTGTGTGACACGTGCTTGAGAAAAATTCAGTAGCATTATGTTCTTCGTTATCCGGGAGCCGTTGTACTGAATTTCATGTAGAACGCACCCTCTCCCGCGTAAGAAACACAGCTTGGGTGGTGAGGATTTTTTATTCTTATCAGCCGTGTTCTGTGCTCGTATATCATGCTCGTTCGTACAGCTGTATGCCGAATAAGGGCGCCCCCTTTTTTTCGCTGAAAAATCGCGAATCTCGTCTAGGGGCTCGTTGCACAGTTTTCGAGCCCGGCCAAAGTCCACGCTGTTTCTGCGAGTTAGACCCTGTGTTTTGGCACGTGTTTTATTAACCCTCTCAGAATTTTCGAGGGTATTTTGTGTTTTTTTTTGTCGGATACTTGGCGATACAGTTTTTGTTCTATATTTTTGGATCTTTGGGCCTCGAGGGAAACCATTTTTACCGCGAACGGAAACAAATAAGAAGAAAAAAAAACCTTTCGATTTTGGCATGAGCCCAAAAGAGCACGTCTGGGAAGTTTCAGGGTCTACTTCACAAAAACGGCGTGGACATTTGGAATTTTGTAGAAAAACATGATGAATTTACGGCATAGCCTTGAAACTACTTGATTGCGGTGCGAAATCGATTTTGGGCTTGACATCTGACTCTAAATCGACGTAAGTCTGTCAGATGTTCAACCAGTTGTGCTAAAATTCCTACAATGATGTCTTGGAATGCGCGGCGCCGGCTGATTTCGGGAAAACTAAAAAATGAAGTGGGCCGATGTTTTGGGGTGCTATAGCTGAAACCATGAAAGGCCGACTTCGACAGAAGGACTAGAAAATAAGTGCGTTTAGCCGATATCAATCCCAACCATCGTGAAACATTGTGAGACGTTTACAGGTAGAAATGTTAAGAGAGGTATCAGAAAAACCTTCCACCAAGTTTTTTCTGCAATAAATACGTATATACAAGGGCTCCGCATGCCGGCACCCATGCTCGGGGTCGGGCATGGCAGCACTTCGACTTGCTCGATTCAATATTCGATAGAGAGTAAACACCGTTACCACACAACACGTAGTCTACGCATGTAGAACGTAAAGTAATGCCAAGATGTCGATACCAGGTGTAGGCTAACAGTGGACTACTTACTTCTGCCGTTTCTTGCGTAAATCTGATTCCGAGCTTCATCATATTTCTATCGGAAAAGCCCGAGCCTACGCTGACTGACCCTCTAGTCTGGCCACGAAGAGAAGTTTCGAGTGCGTTTCTCCATGTTTTGATTCAGCCAAGCATCCAGGGCCAGCAAAGGGGTGGCCATGTATTCTGCATGCTCTCAACGTAGCCACTGAGAGGCGCACACCGAGCCAGCTTCTGCTAGACCATGCATGAGTGTATCTAGATCCGTGGCTCGCAGACCGACTGTCTGTGTATAGTCTGATCGTAGAGAGACTTACTGACGATATTCTTGGCGTGATTCACGGTTTCGCTGCCTTCGTCATTCAATTCCTCGAATGTTATTATAATGCTGCTACTTGTTGCTATCTGGTAGAAATTATTAGTAGTACGCGATAGCACTGAACTAAGAATTTGGCAGTTAAGAATTTCAGGCTCGAGTTTTACAAAAAAAACAAACATATATTACCTGGTATGGCCGTTTTGTCTGAGCGTTGGTCGCTCATTTGCCGGGGATCGTACATAAAGAAACCGTCATTTGGGAATGATAGGGTCCCATCCCAGGATCATAATCTATCCACACATACATATACAACTCCGACAACCCGGGAACGAACACGGATATCACCAGGATTGATACCTCCCCGCGCAGCGTGGAAATAATTCCCAACCCCACGGGCCGGCCGATCTCTGATTGGCTGCGGGTCGTATATAATAGAGCCAGCTCCACACGGGGACGATATGGTCCCATCCCCGGTCCAGAGGTCATTCTATATCTCTAAAAGCTAGAAAATCCGAGGAATAAAACCGAATTCTCTCGGGTCGTCACCGCCCCTCACGGTGTGGAAACCCCAACTCTGTTGGCTAAAATCGCTGATTGGTTCTCTTCACAGCGCCGCCCCACCCTAGGAAGATGGTAGAGGCTCACCAACCAATGGGGGGCAGTTCTGTCGCACACGGGGGAGATAAGGCTCCATCCCCGGTTCAGAAATCCTCCGAATCTCTACAGACCCAACAACGCGGCAACTATGACGATGATCTCTCGGGTCGATACCTCCCCGCACGGCGTGTCAGTCCCGACCCCATTGGCTTATTCGTGATTGGCAGGTAGGCTTTGACCCATTAAGCACACAATTGTTTCGACCGACTCGGGTTTTCTCGCATACTTCCGTATACAGCAAACATTCGCAATGCGAGCGCAATTCGACCAGCTACTTTCATGATAGGTCGCATAAAAAAACGATTTTAAGCCTATATCAGGTTGGCGTGCCGAGCAAGCACGGATGGGAAACACTTGAACAGCAACCACAGCACCAAACGCCAAATAATTGGACGAATTACAGCTATTTGTATCCAGGATTCAGGGCTCCCCGGTCATAAGCACAATTTCGAGCAAAAATGGGTGTTCAAAGCAAATCGACAAAATAAATGGAACTAACACGGGAACAACTCGAGAAATAATAACCATGGAATAAAGCCTGAAATTAGGCCAAAACAGTGCGTATTTGACTCGCGTAATGGTCGAATAATCGTGGAAATACAATAATCATCTCTTTGTCGCTATATGCGACACCAAAAAAAAAGCTGAAAATCCCGATTTCATTCGCTTACTGGGTAAAAACATAAGTTCGCTGATATTTTCGCGGGTTTTTTTGCATACTAATCGCGTAGGGCAAAAACTCGCCATGCGACCGCAATTTGTACAAAACGCTCGACCTCAGGATGAATCTATACAGTTGGTACCAAGAGCGTCAAAGATAAAGCCATTTAGGACATGAGAGCGGTCAAATCGCCATGTCCCGGCATACTAACAGCCATATATTGCCCACAACAGATGAGAGCGATGAGCGCCTGTTTCGGCTTGTCACGGGGTGATCTTGAATCGGAATACACCCACTGTATGCTATAATTACTTGTTGGTGTAGCTAGTCTGAAAATCTGTTCTCGTATTGCATTTGTGTTTTCCCCCATCCCATTTGCTGTCCTTGCACTACTCTCGCCCTCCCTCCCAGTAGTAGTATAACTCAGATCAGGGTTCACATATTGCGCCCTCCTGCCCCCTCCCCACTACGGTACATGCCTTAATTTTTATCGGGAGAATAATTCAGCGTTTTCTTTCCTTGTCGATTTGCGTCGAATTGTACCTACCCACGCTGCTACGCGTTCTCAGCATTTAGTTGATCCTACTTTTGCATTTCTGCATATAGAGTCAAAGCTCACAACGGTGAGAATCGAACTCAAGGACCAACGCTAGCAGTATTCGAAGGTAACCACTAGATAGACCATCGGGGTGACCGGCTCTATATAACTCACTAGTGATGATCAATCAGCAATCAGCAGCAAGAAGCACGTCAAGTAGGAAGCAAGACAAAAGTATTCGTCAGTTACGTACCAACACGACCGCTTTTCCAGTTGACCGCGGCAAACGACCGAAACAGCAACGAAGAACAGAGGCACCACAGCAACAACAAAGCACGCCTCCCACACCGCGTATACTTCTCCATAGAGTCTTCTCGGGGATATGCACCACCCGCCGATGCGATACCGGGACGAATGCATACCACTGTTTTCTTCCGTGGATTCCGTCTACTACTTACTACGACCTTCGCGTGGCGCAGCTTAACAACAGGAACGATTTTTCCCGTTGTTTTTTGTGTCGAAATGTTATTCCCTGTTTTTGGTACACCCTCCCCATGCTATGAGTCAGACAAAAAGCGTGTGTGTAATAGAGCATCAGTGTGTGTGCTCCTACTCGTACCTATGTTACTTGCACGAGTACAAGCTATGTCGATGTGCCCGAACTACCACCCTCGAGGCCGGGGACGCAGCCACTCGTAATGCTGCTGTATGACTTTTTCTGGCGCAGTAATAATCGTAATCACCTCCTCTTCGTTTTAGTCATGCGTGCGCTTGCCTCCTCTATCCGTGTACTTACGTACCTACCGAAATTCAATAATTAAATGCACTACTATGACACCTCCCGCGGTACCATGGGGATTTTTTTTAGGGTAAATATTATTTGTTTTGGGATAAAATATAACGCCAATTTGAAAATAACGTCTTGCCAAATTTTATTTTATCAACTTCTCCATACATCGAGATCCGAAGAATAACTGGAGAGTACCGTTCAAAATACATTTTTTTGCTCACGTCTCGTTTGTCTCACTCAGCCTCCATCCGCGTTCACATCGAGGTGCGGAACGGATAAGGCAGGGTGAGGGGCGTTGGAGCCGCCTCCCGAAGACGGCGCTCGAACGAAGCGATTTGACCGAGAATTTCCAGTTCCGTGAATCCCATACTGAGGCCGAGAGGAAAAAAACTCCTGACCAAACCCCTGTACTCTAAAAAAAAATAACTATTACATGTAGTCTATAGATATACAAATATATAGGCCCTTGCACGAGAGCAGCCGAAGGGTTCGATTTAGACCAGATTTTGAGCCGTCTTCGAGATAACTCGAGCTGAGGTCCACCTCTCGGCGCGCTATTTCCTGGAAGTGCCTCACCTTGCTCGCCCCTTCCGACTCTGCCGTGGGCGGCCTCGGCCGTTCTCGTTTCGTGTCGTGACAGCTGCTACAAAATCGTGTTTTTTGCGAATTTTCTGTTACGAAAAACGAAGTGCGTAGTCTCGTAGGTATAACAACTCGACGATTTTTCCCAGCAGTAGTAGTACAAAAGTAGTAGGTTGACGGGTAACTCCAAACAATTGTTAATCGAATGGGCACGACTTCGAATCTCCGTGAATTCACACTTTTTTTTTAATTTGTTTTTTTGTTTTCTTTTCTCTGGGTTCGAGTCTCGGTGTGTACATTGTCCGATACTAACTGTTACATTTTTACTTCTCCCCCTCTCTTTTTTTTGGTTTGTTTCATGTACCGGCTCAAATCATAGTGCAAATATGATTGCATGCATATTATTATACTGGAAACGCTGCTTGCTGTTTTCGAACTGCCGCACCTCCCGCTCTTGCTCTTGTTGAAATCGCATGTACCTAGTAAGAGTTGTGCGAGGGCTGCTGCTGCTGTTGCTCTTGTTCGTCATTATGTGCCGGATTACGCAATTCGTTGCTGTGGTTTATTGCACCTGCTGCCAGTTTTTTTTTTGAGAATTTGGTTTGTGAATTACCTGGTCCAGCGAGCGACCGCTGTCCAGTTGAAAACAACAGCTCTGTCTGTTCGCGTGCTCTACCAGTCTGCCAGCACTGTCCCGTGCGGTATCCACTTGGTATCTCCACAGCGCGATCAACCAAACAATGCCATCTGCTTCTGTCAAAGTAACCTACGTACGTACTCCGCCAAAAAAACTGTGAGCCATAACGCCGAATTCTCTCAATCAACAACAAACAACATATTATTCGTATCGGTTCCCGATTCCTAATAATATCTCTCTTTGTTCAAACAATGCTTGTTTTTAATGTACTCCTTGGCAGTGCTGTCGCATATACAACGTCGATTAACCTGTAATCCTGTACCCATAGTACACATCATGCACCCTCGGAAATTACGGGCATGCGCGGAGCCAAGGTGGGTGGCAGTCCGCCACGGTGAAGCCCCCTGGTAAGGGAATAAAGAAAATAAAAGGAACATATTCGACAATTAAGCCATTACGAAAAAACTCTGAGAAGCCAAGTTTCGGCCATTTTTACACGTTGTTGGGCATATTGTTTGCCTAGACGGATAATTTAGAAATCTGGCCCTGTCATGTGTTGATACATTCTGCTGCAGTGAGCAAGCTGTGTTGGTGCGTGGCATGCCCCTTTGTCGTAGGGAGGAGGGAAGTATAATTATATACCGTACTACCACCAAACACACGCGCGGGTGGTACCGTTCTGTCACAGACCTTCACACACAGATATCAGTGGTACCATTTTGTCCTCCACTTCATGCCACACACTTGAGTCTCAGATCCAATCATATGACGCCGAGTGCCTCCGCTAGGCAGGCAACCCTCCTCGATGACACCAATATCGTTTCCCCGTACCCTAGGAAGCCCAAACATCCATAGACCAGTATCTGAACCGTAGTACGACAAACAGCCCCCCTACTCGGTGCAAGATATGATAGGTCCCGAACAACTTAACACAGGTTGCCAGGTAAAATGGTGTATGTATCCCAAATTGCGTAAAAAGGGCTATTACCAGGGTAAAACGGCAAAATGCCAAGTTCCATCGCCAATAATTGCCAAGGTAAACGGCAGTCTGAATACCAATGTTGTTACTAGGAAACCTTACCCTTAGGTTGTATCCCAATTAAAGAGTGTGCAGTGAAATGCCGTTACAACCGGTGTCCTCTCTTACTGTTGAGCTTATAAACTCAATTGAATGGGCGTTAATTCCTGTGCATACTACCAACTTAAGAATTTCCTAGGTAGAACGTCAGTCTCGATACCGCATGTCTCAATCTCAGGCTCACAATACATCTCACAAATAAAATAACCCAGTAACTACGGGAAGGGGGAAACCCAACAAACGGGAATCTGCTGGGAAAGCCTTCACCCTTCAAACAAGGATGATAGCACCGTCTTCATATAAAATCCCAGCGCCCGATAACATTGCCCCTTTGTTGTGTACCTGGTACTCTGTAAGAGTAAAACTACAGTACATGTCCGATGGCAAATTTTCTAAACCGGACAACTCAAATCAAACTCTAGCAGCCCACTTCTAGATACACTCCCCACGGGCGAATGCAAACGACAAAACGCCTCCGTGTGCAACGGTTTGATGATAGAATCTGCCCCACATTGGATATCCGGTCGTAATTATCTCGCATGCCGTGTCGGGAAACATGCCAGTTCGCGGTTATGTCAGTCGCCCTAGAACTCGCGTCAATTGAAAGACCGGTCAACAAGCGGTACACTTCTACCACTAGAACGGGTAGTATTCCCTTTCAGCCCTGCAGGCACCCTGCTGTTACTCCGTCCGCGTCCGTTTATCACACGTATATAACTAGTCAACCATACAGAGTTCCAAGCGTCCACTTTCTGCGTCAGGCATTCTGCATGGTTCCGACGGCATCACGAGTTTTTTTTTGTTTTTTTTTGTCCTCCGGCGGATGGGGAAAAATAAAGCCTTAAGCTCACCACACTTCCACGTACTTTCATACACGTCGTGAGTTCATCATTGGTTGCTACGTACGTCACGAATTAGTTCATTGCTGTGTAACATTGCGTTTCCTTGACAGCATAACATTGCGTTTCCTTGACAGCTCCAACAGACTCCCCGAAAACCAAAAATCAAATTCCAACCGCCTTGGTCATCATGCAATGCGCGTAGTGTGCTGGTATGATATAATGCAGAAGTACCAGAAAGGATACTGCTGCTGCTCTGCTGCTTTATCATGCCATGTCGGGTACTACAGCAGTAAATGGTTGGCAGGTACCAGAGATCACACAACATCGCATGTTTACATATGTCACAAATTAAGAAGAAACAGCTGTACAACGGCGTGCCGTATATATCTCTATCGATCTTATTCTATGCTGCTATGAATACGTACCAGATATCGGGTAATAGTACGAAGCAATCACGATCTGCTTTAAACGAAGAGCATCATACTGCTAAACATCTCCCGGTGTCCGACCAAGTTACTACAACTGTACAAGTGTTCTACCAGGCAACTCGCATCATGTTATTCGTACTGTGTATAATATCCGCCATAGGCAACGTGAGTCGGCAATCGTATGCTTGTACGAGTGAAGAGCCAGCACCCCTACGTCCTCACTGTCATCTCGTCATGAAAAGCCTTCAAAATCAACTGAAAATAAGGCAGCAGGTTTCACATTCCCAAGTCAAATCGCCAAGTCGTTAGATATTGAACCACATCATTCTTCTGCACTACCAAGTATTATATGTCTGCGAGTAGACCTGCGATATGATATCACAACTCCCCCCCTCATGATTTTGCGTAGCAAGACAATCAGACCAAACGCCAAATATTACCATGTGACAGAGGAAGCACAAAAACGAAACAAAAACCCACCATCCCGTCATATCCAACAATTAAGCAATGCTTGTTCGTTAGCTCGAAACAGGGTAGGTTTCAAGTCATTGTATTGGTGTCCCAACAGGGTAGAGGCAAGTTGAGAAGTGAGCTCATACCTAAGAGCTCACAGTCTATCATCAATACGCCAGCCAAGTACTAGGTATCCCATAACAGACCAGTTGCCCGGATCGGCACGAAACTGATACGTAACTGTCATGCTGAAGCTCCCAATCAACACCTTCCCGGAGTCTTCACAAGACGGTGACGAATCAACAATGGACTCAATTTCATCACCTCAAACAACGAAAATGGCAAGAGGAAACTGATCAACTATCCTGATGCCTGGTGCAGGGGAGCTCACCGGGGGAAGGCTCTCGATACCCGACGAGGCGCCATCAGGCAGATAAAAGAAGACAGATAGGAAAAAATATGATTGCTATCGTGCACCAAAACAGACTCAAAGTAGGCTCGCAGACTGACATGCGGGGTATTGCCCTGTTGTCAAATATGGTATACGAGGCCTCGGAGTCACGTTTTCATATCAAAATAGTGTACTCGTTCGGGAGAACAAAAGCCCCCCGCAACTCGATAGATGTCACCGTTACATACAGCGAGCACAGATATAGTAGATCAGAGTTGGCCGCAAGCATAAACCCAATATCCCCCCTGCTTGTGTGCGCAGTCGTAATTGCGTTCATCCAAAGCGAACCATCCAATGTCCATAATGCAATGCTGGGCTGGTTCCCACTAAAAGCTGTTTTGACAAAGCCATAGGCCTAGTTTGCAGGATATAAACTAAACGATTTGGCTCAGCTGGTTCCCACTAATGGATTGTTTCGAGAAAGTCATAGACTGACTACGTAGAACTGACAGCGGGTAGTTTACTCAAATGTTGCCGCCCCCAAATCCCGGAATTCTCCAGATGCTAGAAAAACCAAAGACCTAGTTTGCAGAATATAAACTAAACAATTTGGCTCAGCTGATTCCTACTAATGGGCTGTTTTGAGAAATCCATAGACTGATTACGCAGGGCTGGCCCTGAGTAATTCGCCAAAAAGTTGCCGCCCCCAAATCCCAGAATTCTCCAAATGTTGGAAAATTCAATAATGAAATGTGAAAAAAGCTCAATTTTCATTTTCAAATGCTCTCAAAAACAACCATTATTTTGTCGCCAAGTAGTACTTTTCAAATCTGCGATCGATCCAATTCAATACGAGTACTGAAATCAAGACGGACAAAAATCAAATTTAATTATCAAATTCGCCCAAAAACAAGAAATATGTCATCTCCAAGTAACACTCACCAAATACACGATCGATCCAAATTCAATACTGAAATCAAGGCGAAAACATATTAAGCTTCATCAAATGCTCCCGAAAACAACCTTTTTTTAATCTTCAAGTAATGTGCTTCGTATATTTTTTATACTCCAAAACTGCGGCCGAGCCAAATTTAAGAGTGAAATCAATACGAAAAATCGCTAGGTTTTAGTATCAAATACTCTCAAAAACAACCAATATTTCACCTCCAAATAATATATGGAATGTTGCCCATGTTCGTCTGTACTCACAATGCTCGCATACTACGTTCGTACAAAACGTGTGAACACCTGTGGATTATATAAGCTTTACATCTACCCATTCCCCCTGCTCATTCGATTTTGTACGGCACACAGATACCGCACCTTACACGCTGCTCACACGCATGAGAAAAGTGGGGGGTTGAGGGGGGGAGGGGGGGCTGAACGTAATCATATCACCCATCATTGCCCAGCAAAGTATGACAATAAGTCGATAAACTACAATCTCATACTATTGGGTATATCAGTGCAGGCATAACTTCAGGGTAGAACCTTCATCAGAAAAACACAATTTTTGAACATTTCGTCTACTCAACAAAGAAAGAAAACACGTACTGTGAACTCTCCTCGGTCAACCAAAAAACATACCAGGTACCAGGTATCAGCTACGATAAACCGTTTATTTATCAATGTCGTATATTCTTCGCACGACCGAAATAAAAACAAGTTTTCGGCGATGACGAACTCCTTGCCTCTTTGGCACGCGAGGGAAAATGGTTGATTAAAAACGAGCCAAAGTACCACAATGTCGTACGTAGGACAGAAAATTTGGCTGTCACAAGCCACAGCGCTATCCATGGCGAACATCAGGTATCCCTCATTTATCCTAAAACCCAGTTTTTTAGTAGTTACCGCTTGGTTGGCAGAGCTATCACACATCAAGCACACAGCTGTAGTACGTACTGCATGATTCGACAGCTCAAAAATCATACCAGGGTAATATCTAATATACCAGTTTTAGTACTCGAAAACTATACGTGCCTTAGGGTCTCGGAGCTCGTAGGAAGTCGCCTTTTTTCGCGTACACGTGTCTGCCACGACCGGATGAGACGTCGATAAGCCGCCTCACGCCCCAAACTCACGAGCCTTCCCGAAGGCCACTCCGTATCAATGCCTTCTCGCTTACAATGATCGCCATCCTGCTCGCTACCGCTCTTATCTCCCTCCTTCGAATTGCATTTTCCCCACGCAACCGACACTGTTGTTACACCTCCGAAACCAAAACCAGAAAATAATGCCATCCACTCTCCCGCTCGTTGTCGCGTTCATCATCATCCCCACGACCACCATCCAGCCTCGCAATGCCAACCGATCTTCGGGCTTCCTTCTCCGATTACACGTCGCCTGCTCCCGTTCTCTGCTGACAATGGGGGTGGTCATGGGTTTGGGGCGGCAGCACCTGGTAGCTGTGGTTGTTGTTGATGCTGCTGCTGCTGCTTCTGCTGCTGCTGCTGCTGCTGCAGCTCTTCCTGCTTGTCCTGCTCCTCCTCTCGCGTCTCAACCTTCAACATCCCCTTTTCCATCTCTTTCTCCACGCCAACCACCATACCGTTTTCACCTGCCTCAGCCATTCTCTCAGCTACAACCACCTCCTGCTCATCCTCGCCAAATGTTTTCAGTGGCGGCAGCGGGAGCGGCTGCGCTGCCAGCGACTGCTACAGCGGTAGCCGCGCCGGCCATTGCGGTGGCGTTTCTGGCTCTACCGCTACTCCGTCCTCTTCCAACTTTCCCGGCTCGGGCTGAATCCCCCGCTCCGTATCTTGCTGTTGTAGCAGGTGCTCCAACAATTCGGAATGCTCGCGCGCTGGCCTCTTCGTCAAGTGGGCCTTGCTAGACGGTGAAGCTTTGCTCTCGTTGGCTTTTGCTTCCTGGCTGTCTGCTCGTGCCTCTAACATCCTTTTTTCCATCCCTTTCTCCACGCAGATTTTCCGTCCTCTCAACCACCTACTCTATCGCCGCCGCCCGTACCTCCGGTGGCTGCTGCTTATGCTGCTGCTGGATGAGCAGCAGCGCCGCCGGTGGTGGCGGCGGCGGCGGCGGCAACTTACCCTGCTCTACCGCATCTCCCTTCTCTTCCAACCTTCCCCGCTTGGGTTGGTTTCCGCATATTCCCTGCAATCTCTTTTCCTTCCTTCAAAGACCACGCTATTAGTATTGAAGGCATAATTCTAAATAGCTTATCCTGCTGCACCTGGATTGCTTGCCTGTGTTGCCATTTCAACTGACCGACTATCTCTTGGAGTATGCCCTCGAGGAATTGTTGAGTCGTCGGTAATGCAGCGCTCCCTTGGGCGTCTGTCCATTCCTCGATTGGATTCTCTCCACGGAGGACTGTCTTGGCAAAATCCTGTACTTGCATTGCAGCAAACCAAGCCATGCTCTTGTGGGCACCAAGCTGGGTCTTGGCCTATTAATAGTGGTCCTCGGAAACTGAGCTGCCTTCCCAACCAAATTCGTTCCCCTCCATCTCGACTGTAGCCCCCGCAAATGTCGCCGCAGTCGATCATGATCCTCGTCTCGACCTCCTTAGAGCACCGTACGTCCAAAGGCATCAGTCGTCTTGTCGTACGATCATGCTAGCATGATCGACTATCCATATACCTGGTGTAGGGTGGTTCACGCGGAGAAGGCTCTCGATACCCGACGAGGCGCCATCAGGCAGAGAGAAGAAGATTGTTAGAAATGAATATAATTCTTATCGTACAACAAAGTAGACTCAAAGTAGACTCGCAGACTGACATGCGGGGCATTGCCCCCTGTTGTCAGATAAGGTAAGCGAGACCTCGGAGTCACGTTCTCGCACCAAAATGTTGTATCCGTTCGGGAGAACAAGAGTCCTCCCGCATCTCGATATATGTCACCGTTGCACACAGCGAACACAGATATAGTAGATCAGACTTGGCCGCAAGCATAAATCCAACAGAAAGCCATCCTCATGAGCGAAAACCTCTTCCATATTTCCACTTACAACTATTGCAATTGTAGACGAGATGACAATAGCCGCACCAAAATGATAAAAACAAAGGCTAAACGTACAATGCCAGAGATGGCGAGGAACCCCGTTCCCCCGAACCAAAGTCTCCTTTTTCTCCCTACTCCCGCCATAGATACACAGATCGCGGCGGTATAGCGAGATGGTATACGTCCTTTTCCGCATGGCTGAATCATAGAATTTCTTTGGCGCTTAATTTACCCGAAACATTAGTCGTTTGCAAACCATCATATTACCGGAAGTACTCCCCTTTTGGCTTTTTTTCGCTAGCTCCAAATGATCGAATAAAGAAACTGCCACTGCCAACACGAGCAGTCTAAGCCCTTCCAGCTCCGAAAACTCGCAACAACATTCCGTGTTTCACTTTTCTCTATTGAAAACAAGCATTCGAAAAATGATTCAGTTGGTAGAACAACCAATCATTTACGAATATGCTCACCCTCCTTTATTTTGTAATCAATCAGCAGACTACCGCAAAAAAACAGATACCCGCAGAAATCAATTCAATCAGTGCCACCATTAATACCACACGTCAGCAGCACATATCGCAAGGTGCACCTACGTACTCTTTACTCAAAATCGTTATCGTATATATATATCTACACTGTAGTTGTAAGGGGAGTCGCCGACCTATATCCTTAATGAGGACACACAACTCGTAATGCGCGCGATCGGAGTATCACACACAGCTCGCAAAGATGAGTTTCGACGAAATCTTCGATCTCACAGCTGGAGTGTATTTTCATTTTTCATAATATATCAGCTCCACCAGGCTCCTTCTGGTCCTGTCTACGCCAGAAAAACACTATAAGTTTTCGGGTTTACAAAGACTTTTTTATTTGAACATGAACACATACTTCAAAACTATGAGGCGAAAAAGGCTACTCGTACGTTTACCGTCCAGAATGGATCTTAGACGATATATTTCTACATCTCATGGTTTCTCCACACTGGCCGCAAATAGTGTCTACCATTCACGGTTCTTCACCCTGGCCGCAAATAACAAGGCTCTGATAATTCGATCGAAAAAATAATTTCGGTCGACAGGTGTATCCATCATGGAAACTAATCAGTCAGCTATTCCTACGAAAAACTCGCCTGTGACGATCAAATCTGCCCCCCCGCCCCTCGATGTTGCCGAACCATAAAGCGCCGGCTGACAAAACACCCAGATCTGCTCCCTCCCTGATTTCTCTCGCTGCTGCTGTTGCTGCTTCGTATCATGGAGTGCGGGCAGCCATGCCGCCCGGCTTGCGGCCATACGGACAAAACCCCATCGTTATTGGCACTGCTGCAGACAGGCCACAACTACCCCACGTCCGTTTCCTACGACTGTTACCAGCAACAGGAACCACGTGGTTACTGTGCCGCGCGACTTTGCCCTACCAAACAACCCCCCAGGTAGGATGTACACGGTTGGCGGCCGTGCGACTTCTCGCGGGACTCGCAATCAGACATGTACCCTCGCTGAGCGATCATCCCATATCTGCTGTCTCTACAACCACTGAAGTGGAGTGCGTACGGCAAAATAATTTCGTACGACTTAGACTCCCCTGCTCGCAACACACGGCGGGGGTGCCTACGGCTGTACCTCCGCCATTGGGCTTTCAGCTGCTGCTGTAAACCCCCTTGGCCGCTGTATACGGTGGGGGTGTCCTAGGATATACTAACCACCATGGACATAAGCTGCTGTTACTTCCTGCCTACGGTTATGCTACTCCGTAGGATTTTGGCTACTACCGTTGTAGTCTGCAGAAGTAGCTGCTCCTTGAAAATGACGTCACCACCACAACATCATCTCTGGAATTCTCCAAAACCGTACACACGGCTCCTTATCCAGCACGGCGGCCTCTCCTCGCCAAGTGCATATACACCAGTATGAGTTCACTATTTATCATAACCAACCATGCACGATGCCCCCAGCGTGCAAGCTCGAAAATGCTAAATGAAGTCTCACGACTCGACTTGTTAGTGGCTATTATTTATAGCTCTTCTCACTAATTTCTGAAGTCACGTGTCTGTAGAGCAAGTTTGACCAACCCAAAAATACCGACCCCCGCAGACAACTGCCATGCAAGTCAGATATTCTCGCCTATCAAACTGCCCACCCTGCTCCCTCTTCAACCATCGAAGAAACCCGAAGATGGTGGTACAGCATATCTCCCTGCCATACCAGCGGTGGCTGTCTCCTTCTCCCCACCGGATCCGTCCTAGCATCTTGCTGCTCGTCTCTGCCTGATTCTAAAAAGGCTGGCTCCCAAAACACGGCCCTTCCCACCAAGCCCCCTGTGAGATTTGTCGTTTGCCTCCGATCGCCTGCGCTTTCGTCGTTTCAGCTTCTTCGAGAGCATGACCCTGTTCCAATACTGCTGATCCGTAGATGCCCCATGAGGCTAGACCGAATCGGTTACTCTCCAGTGTTGGTTTGCTCCAAACGGGGTAAGTTTCAAGTCATTGGAATAGTCTCTTACAAGGGTAGAGGCAAATCGAGAAGTGAGCTCGTACGTAAGAGCTCACATTCTACCATCCATATGACATCCAAGTACTAGGTATCCCATATTGGGCCAGTAGCCCGAAACGGCACGAAACTGATGCTTAACTGTCAGACTGAAAATCCCAAATCAACAATGCTACACTTGAAGATTATATGTCTGAGGAGTGCCCGTGGTACGTTTCCATTATCAAACGGGAACGTTGATTTTCCATCCCATCTCCCATCCAGCGGTTTGATGCTGCTGGTGCTGCTGTTGCTGTCCGGTACCTTGCATTGCTGCTGCTGCTGCTGTCATCCCCCTGCTCATCGTGTTTGTCCGCATACCGGACTCAGTTCATCTTACGGTCGGAGCGGTGCCATGCTATCTTTTGGTATACCCGGGTCAAACGGATGCGTTGGTGGACCACGCTGGTCCAAAAAAACTTTAATGTTTTGTTCGTGCAGCGTAACAAACAATGCAATTCACAGCTGACTTTTTTTTCAATGTTCCAAATACGTCAGCTGGGAGTTCGGTTAAGCTGAGGATCGATACTCATATTTGCAAGCTGCGTGATGCTCTGGTCACGCATGTTTACTCTTTGAAGACATATGAATTCCCTGGATGTTGTTAAGGGCGATTTCGGTCCATAATCACTCCGTAACATTATTTTATGAAACATTACTACAATCCCATGCACGCGATCCGTATTCCGAAACCGAAAAGCACCAGAGGTCAAGGTTGCTAAGGTGCATGGTAGCCCTAACAGCGACCCCCCCTAATGTAGCCTTGGCCATTCATCCTGCAATAAATCTTCTTGTCGTTATTTATCCTACTGCAACATTTGGCATCCAAACAATTTCACATGTTTGGCATGTACTTGATCTTGCAAGTGTGTAAACTGATATCAAGACATCAGCCAAGAAAACGACACATTGTTGTATAGACTATGTATTCGAATTGCGTTGTATATTATCATTTTCTGTGGTTTGGGAGGGAGAGCAGCTGGCTGACATGTTTACCACAGTATCCAACTCTTCCTCATACCCACATGTCTTTGCTCATAAACACAGCTCCCTCCCTCCACCGTTTGGGTTCTACTGTACGAATTCTCGGACGACCGAGACACCGAATGGTCCAACACTGTTGACTCCTCCACACAACTCCTCCGAGAAAACATATACCGTGACATAAATCCTCGCATGCCACTGTAAAAATAAAAGGAAATAAGTACATATACCCTTAGTTATACGAGAATAGTACCTACATCCTTATAATATCTCCGTCCCCTCACCATCGAAAGAAAAAGGGTGGGTGGACGGGAAAAATCACGAATTATCTGGTCCAGTGAGCGACCGCTGTCCAGTTGTAAACAACAGCTCTGCCTGTTTGCGTGTTCTACCAGTCTGCCAGCGCTGTCCCGTGCGGTATCCACTTGTTATCTCCACAAGCGCGATCAACCAAACAATGCCATCTCCTACTGTCAGAGTAAGCTACGTAGGTACTCCGCCACAAAAAACTATGAACCATAACGCCAAATTATCTCTATGAACAACAAACAACATATTATTCTTATCGGTTCCCGATTCCTAATAATATTTCTCGTTACCCAATCCGCAGCATGGGCGCCGCCGCCAATGCGGAGCCCTTGTAAATGATTCTTATTACTGTACTGTAAGCATGGGCGCCGCCGCCAATGCGGAGCCCTTGTAAATGATTCTTATTACTGTACTTCATTGGCCATCCGACAACGTTCAGTGTTATCATAATAGCGTCAACGATAAAAAATATGATGAAATAACAAAAAATCCAGACCACAAAAATCAAAGGCGCTAAATAATCCAACAACCAACAACCACGAATACTAGCTGTGTGTGCGTGTCCTGCCGACCCTACCCCGTCGAGCCACCAGGGCCCCCTCCATGAACTTCCGAAGAAGCATCACGCGACAGCCCACTGTCCAAATGGATGGCTGGTTTGTATTTGCTGCGCACATGTTTCAACGCGCAGAGAGTTGTGCGGTGTTGCTGCCTAACACTGCCATATCCAAGCTTGGCCCAAAGAAGTCCCGTTGTATGTGTTACCTGGCATAAAGTTGTTGTCAATGCGTCAGCCGTAAGTTCTGTCAATTTAAGATCTCTATTCATCTTTGCATGCTGCGCGATACTCCGGTCTCACGTTTTTTCGGAGGTATTACTTCTTGAAGATACATGACTCCCCTGGACGTTGCCAAGGCGAATAAAATAACTTTACCAAGACAAATTTCAGTCCATAATCATTCTGCCCACATATACTATACAGCCCGTATGGAGAAGGACACACACCCACCTGGAATTTCGTTCAACGTTTGTACCTGATAAAGCTGCAATTCGAATCAAATAATCGTGTTGTTATAATTATTTGTCCTCGTTCTGTTTTGTTTTCAGTCGCACTTGACACTCATACAAGCACCTTGTGATGTCTGCAAGCTCTCGGGAACAAACTAACAACGCAATGACGTTGTCTTAGAGTGTATTCAAAATCGTCTTATTTTTCCCCCAGAGCCAACGAGTTTGGCTGTCACAGCAGTGATTCAATTCTGGCACGCGTGAGCCGTAGATCATTTTCTCCATTTCATTTTTTGTTGCGTAGTTCATCGCGCAGACATGCGTGATATTTGAGTGCGTGCGCATGCATGTACCTATATGCATGTACGTTTAGTATCATATGGTGTTGTGACATACGAGGTAGGCACTCGTCGCGCTTGGGGTACTTGGGATCGTCAAGGTTGTACTTTTTTTTTTTGGCAATTTTCACATTCTTGCAAAGTCTCGTGTCTCACCACAATCGCTGTGGATTCGTGACAGCGGCGCGTTTGTCGCCATTCCCACGATTACCATGACACTCACGATTGCTGTCTTATTACCACGCTTGCTATTACAGCCCAGCTGCTTCCATCGTTTTCTTCCAATCTCTCCCCAAGCTCCCGCCGCCTTTCATTCCCGTCCATTGCCGAGGGTGTCTCGTCACCGAGCATGTTGACAAAAGCAATACCGTCGTATTCGGTTGCCATGCAACCGTTTCTGTCCTTGTGTCTCCTTGTCCTTGAGAAAATTAAGAAGGAAAATGCCGCCGCCTCTGTCATCCCGACAATTCCCGAGGTGATACATTTCGCGGGGAAGCTAATTATCGACTGCCCTCGTCTTCCCAAACCTACCTACCACGTAGTCACCGTGACCAACAGCGTTGCCCTATGATACGGCACACCAGGTGTATAAACAAAAACCCCGCATCACACTGCACCGCACCCTGTTCAAAATGGGAAGACCGCACCGTGGTTCGGTCATGCACCGTGAAACGCCTTAGTGTTTGTGCTTCGTGCAAGGTGTTGTTTTTTTCCGAAAGTCGGGCTGAAACGTTGTCAATTCCACGATGTGGCTTCTTGCGGCTTGCATTTCGTGTACGAGGGGGGCGCGTAGGTTCTCGTCGTCCCTAGTAGTGCATTGCCGGTCGTTTTCGTGCTCCCAAGCAGAGTAACTCCTTTGAGGTTTCAGAGGGAAAAATTGGCGACGAAAACTGGCGATTATAGCATCGACCACTCACTGCTCGTTGGCGATGATACAAGTGCTGTCCGAACGACAACAATGCAAACACTCGTACGGTACGTGCGAAGCCTGATCCTACTCGTGCTGCTGCTTGCTCACGATACTGGAAAACGCTTGAAAATATCGCAATCGTCTTTTTCTGGTGGCTATACACGAGGCGCGAAAGGATTAACACGTTTACAGCATTCATCGGCACTTTTGTTATTTTTTTTATTTTTTGCGTCATGGTTCTTGGTAAATCAGCCGTTGCTGCTGTCCTCGTGCCAAGCCCTTCTCGGACTGCCTCTTCTTGGTTATCTGCTAAGGTAGTGGTTTTGGTTGTACCCTCCCTCACCCCCTTCTCCCACTTGTTGCTGGTCGCTGTTGGTTATCCAGGATAGTTCCATGATTTCTGTCCTGTCTTGTTGGTATTGTTCGATTGTTTTTATTTTCATTCCAGGCCGAAACGTCTTTTTTACTGAGACGTTCGAGGAGGACGAGGACGGGGTACTGGGCTGGGTTTCGGATGGTGGTGAAGCAGTCTTCGTGCCGCACGTCAATCGCGACACGTGTCAGCCACCGGTTGCGTCGGCATGGTTTGACGGGTGAGTTGTCGCTTGCGCTTTGCAACCCGTTTGGCTTGGGATTTCGCTGCAGTTTTATCAGCGACCTTCACAGAAGCAAAAAAGCTGCATTAAAAGTCCACAACTTGGTTGGTGTGCCGTTTCACCACGGTTTAACGTGTGGGATCGGTTTGAACACAAAGTGGTTGGGGCTGGGGCACACACCATTTTCAGCAAGGGATATGCAGCAATGCCCGTGAAACTCGACAAGCGGTCGGTTGGCATAATGTGCGCTTCTGGGGATGCCTCGGCTTTGGTTGGCGTAGATTGGATCGTGGCGCGAACTATTGTCTGCTCTTATTCAATATTTTTTTTTGACTGATTTCGAATAGCAACATTGGCTCCCTGTTGTGTGTCTTCGGATTGTCTTACGTACAAGGTATAGCGTAACATGTAGCAAGACTGCTTCTGTTGTTCAGTAACATTTCACACATCGACGACATACAAAACACCAGAAGACTAAACATGGAACTAAAGGACGAATCACACAGCAAATAGATAGAAATGCTCACAACAAAGCAACCGCATCCACGTTACGTGAGAATAATGCTTATCCAAAGCGATTGTTTAACGGCCACGCATGGCTCCGCCGCTGCTCCTCGAAACGACCTCTTGGAATCATACAGAGGGAACACGGCCAATCCTTCAGCTGGTGTCGGGGCGAACAAATGCGTTTCACGGAACGACGGACTCACCAACAGTTCGTATCCGTTCGTGGAGGAGGACGTCGACCAGCCGGTCGGCCGATACGTCGGGTCATATAAAACGTACAGGACCGGACTGTTTGAGGTGACGAACAGCAGCACCGTAACCCGTATATCGATAGTCGGAGTTTCTGCTGCATGTCTTTGAGCATGCCGTGCCGCCCTGGTCGGTCGTTATTCTACGGTATATAGCTGCGTCTTAGCGCTCAACGAAAAAACGCCTTTCTTGGGCACGAGAGGGGATCTCGTGTGGCTGAGCACATCGGAATGCGCTGGCTACTAAAACCCACGACGCGACGGTCATATAGTAGCGGAATGACGAGACTGACCCAATCTTCATGAGTATAACTCGGAAGTCCCTCTGGCGCTGTTCGTCTGTGTCACTTCAGTACCAGCCGCATTGTTATGCACAACCTATCGGGGTGCTACAGTTGTCTGCGTATTTGATAGCCTTGTGGCATAGATCGCATCGTCATATTCCCTCTACTTACACCGCATCGCTTTTTTGAGTCGCAATTAATTCAACACAGCCATTTTTTGATAACGTCGTGTTTAATTGCCGTGCGTTTGGTGAGTTCCCGAGCCTGGACCGCGAAGCACCTGGTAGATGAAAACCTAGCGCCAAGAATGCAGGAAACCATTCGCCCAAGGGCACAGGAACAGCCTCCACTAGCTCTTGGTTCCCACGACATATAATGGACTCACACGACGCTCGATTGCCTATCTCTTGTTTTGTCTGTTTTATGGCTCAATCGCAGACCTCGGTTTCACAGCTGCTGGCTGGTGGGCTGGACGCCAAATTTTGGCAGAACCAGTGGCTAGTGGGCCCCCCGGTCATCCACAGGGTCGATGCGCAGGTGAGGCGGCCCCGCTCCATGGCATGTAGATGGCGCGATATGCGGGAAATTCTGGTAGCGCGGGTACACGGTGCGCGGTGTATTGTACTTCTGTGGCCAATGCGATCAAAATCAGCGGCAGGAGTACGCAAGACAGCTACTACCCTGCATCTTACTCGTACAGATAGCATATTTGGTTCCTGTTCTAGGACGTGAAATGTACGTCAACAAGTCCTGTAGCCCAGTTGGACGTTCCACCGCGCTTTCGCGATTGTTTTTGTGCGTACTGCCGTGGACAATGAGACACGTTCGGCTCACCGCCACTCTAGAACAGTAGCGCGACACGATGGTTGGCATACGTTCTCTTTGTGACAGTGGGCCGCAGTCCACCCTATGGCATTGAGGGCGCTGAAATGTTTTGGTTATCCTGTTGCTTTATTTCTCGGCCAAACGCCACGATATTCACAGCCTGCGCCTTTATTTATTCCCACCCTCACTTGAACAAGGCACTGCCTGCCACCACCACCGAACTATAGGCCTGCTTTAGGCCTGATTGCACAGGATCTTATTCAAATGTTGCAACCTGAGACAAACTGACATGGGACAGCGAAGATGGTACCTTTGGTGGGCCCTGTGCCATGCCTCCTCCCTTCCATTTCCTGGTCCGTGTGCTCTCGCTTTGTCAGTTGTCCTTCAACTGGGGGCTTAACCCGGTGACATCGTTCGGGCCCGGCCTGGTGTCTGCCCGGTGGGCGGGCAAGCTTCTCGCTCCAACGACTGAGACCTTTAATATCTTCCTCAGGGCTCAGGGAGGAATCCGACTGTTCCTGGATCACGAACTCATCATCGAGGCCTGGGAAGGTATTTGCTGTGTGCATTATACTCTGGTTTGCGGTAGTAGCTTCTGACGCAAAGTATCCCTCGGCCAACTGTGGTCGGGACAGAAGCGACCAAATTGCTGGTACTGTATAAACATCGATTTACCGCTTATAGCAGTTGACGTGTTCTTCGCTGATCAGGAGTTGAGGCACGGCGCCTTAAGAGCGACTGTGACGGCTGGCATTTAGTTGCAGGCTGTGGTCGCACTGCTTTCCGTGCACGTATGGTATAGTAGGGTCGAGCACCTTAAGAAAAGTGGAGAGCGCGGAAACTGCTTGAACATCCTCTTTCGTGTTAAACATGCCAAAACGACAACAGTGTTCCTGCTAACGTCAGTGCCTTTTCAACTGCATGATAGTGACCTGGTTACGATTCGTACTCCTTATTTTCGTGCCGCTCCGCGGCGCCATTCGGATTGCCCCATGGTCTCAATGCGGAATCGGTTGGCATTGTATCATATGGCTCAAAAAATGTCCCCTCGTGGTATTCGATGCTGGCATGCACTCCGGTATAAATGGGTGCCTTAATTGCACTATAAAGGTACCTTGTTATATAGCGCCTCACAACGTGAAAACGTACTCCGGAGTACATAAATACGTTGCAGGGTCGCATCATCACTGGCATAGTAGATGCCACGATCAGCTTGGGTGCCCTCTGCTGCAGCCTGTTTCTACAAAGTATAACATTCGTGGGCGTAGATTGGCCATGATACCTCTTATGCCTTGGTGAACTCTTGAGCCGTTAGCCGATAGCTTTCAGTCTTTACCAGGGTTTTATTCCCTGTCCATCATAAGCAGAGTTTTCCAAGCATCATTTCGCTTCGCGCCATCCAGACACTCCAGAACGATTTTGCGTAAAGGCTGCCTGTGGATGTATTTCTCGCCGCCACATAACATGCTTACCGTGAGCACCCTTTTTCTTGTGTACCGATAGCATACTCCAAGGGAGGGCAGTCTACCCTAATCATTATGGTGCCCGCTGTACGTGAATCTCGTGTATCCAGAAAACCTCCGGGCCACCAAGGAACGCATGGTCTTGGCCGATCTTGTGGAAGGCACTTACCACGACATCGTGTTAGAGTACAAGGAAGAGGAAGGTCCCGCTAGCGTCCAGGTTGGTTAATCTTTGGGCAGTAGTGCCCTCGTTTTTCATCCTATGTTCCGCTCAATACCTGTGAACTGGCAACCCAGACTACGGGTCTAGCAAAGAACCATACAGCCATGAGGAAGACTCCCGCGTTTCGCAGCAAACAAATAGTCGATCTCGCACCGTCCTTCGGAACTGACACTATAAAATGTATTGTGTGATCCCTTTGTGGTCGCTTTGACTCCTCGATTGTGTAATGTACTAAACCATAGTGCATCCTGGAATATGACATCGGCATATCCACAGTGGATTCCTTGGTGTGACTTCGCAGCGCTCCTTGTGGGGCCTGAACGAAAGATGTTTTTTCACACGCGACGGAGCATAGAATGTAATGTCATGCACCTGGGTCGTAGTTTGCGATGCATGTGGAGCATGAGGAAGAACGCAAGTCGGGCGTCTATCAGAGTTTTTATGCTTGAGTTGTTCTCGCGCCACTCCATCTGTGCCTCGCTCAATAGTTTTTTCTCGATACAAGTGTCCAAAACGTGACGATCTTGTTCCGTGTCCATGCAACCCGGCTCTTCGCTCCGGCGAAGTTCAAGCAATAGGGAACTTTGTAACATGTTTGATTAGTCCGAGGCGTCAATGTTCTCTTATATGGATACGCAACCCCCTTGTTTTCGCTTTTAGAGGCGCAAAGATGAATTGGTTGTGTCTGACGAATGCTGTCGTTCAACATGCAATATACAGGTACAAGTCAGTTTGATACCCTTTAATTCGCGCAAAACCTTGTAGCTTATCGCGTGATTTAGATTAGCCTAAACCCTGGGCTACAGGGGATAGCCTCGCTTCCCGAACCACCTCCATGTCCCCCCTCACCCTTCGCTACCTAAATTGAATACATATACACTGCTCCTTCCCGCGCTAGGATAGATAAGCCAGGCGTGGCATGTATCCACACTACTTATGGTATTTGGGTGGTATGGTTCTTCGTCAGTTGTTTACTGCATTTTCTCCACGCTCTGTAACGCACGATCTCCCCCCCCCCCCCGAAAAATCGCGTTCCAGAAATTCCTCAACGTTAATGGATCTGGATTTTTTCCGCCAGAACAGCGGCTGCTTAACTTTTGTTGGTTTAACTAACGACGACTTTTGCAGTGCATGGACAGGACAACCATAGTTGAATGTGACGTTGGTGTGCACTTCCCCGTCGTCCCATTCCACGGCAGATGATGTGGAAGAGCCGGACCGTGGCGCCCTCTTTGATCCCAGCTTCTGCGCTGTTCTACGCGACGCCTATATCCGGTTCCCCGTTTAACTCCACTACTGTCGTTCCTCGAGGCAACGGCATTCCATACACGGGCGTACACGGAGAGGAGCTTCCTCCCATGCCTGGCGAGGAAGATTCTGGAGTTACTGTCAACGAGGAGGTGCGATCCGCGTGCTACTTGGAATGGACGTGCACCCCGTACGATCGATTTTGAACATGATGCAGTCGGGTGTTTGCAGCCGCGGCGGTATATTCAATTTTATTTTGACGAAGGGCTAGGTATCGAGCCCGGTTTGGTGTCGGTAGGAGTGAAGCACTCGCTACGTTGCGCAGGTCTTATGTGGCACATATGCCGTTGCATGATCTGTTCGTACCCTACGCAGCATGGAGACGAAGAAGAGCTGAATGGCCGAGATAACGCGGGACGAGACACTGTGGTTAAAACACGGTGGTGGTTACATGCGAGACCATTCGAAACCAAAATACTTTTCAATCATTTGAGTATCGGAGAGCAGCCGTTTAGTGCTCTGCGGAGGAAGCACATCCAACCAATCGTGGGCAATACGGTTGGTGTCGGTTGATTTCTTTGGTACTCGCGTAAGGT
This sequence comes from Undaria pinnatifida, assembly GCA_012845835.1. NCBI lineage: Eukaryota > Phaeophyceae > Laminariales > Alariaceae > Undaria > Undaria pinnatifida. The sequence continues at coordinate 6,161,457 of JABAKD010000015.1, read as the reverse complement.
ATCGATGCAGTTCTGAGAACACAGCCATGTGGCGCTGAGCTAATGTCAGAGTTTTTCTGTTTCGTAAAAGATAATGCGCCGCCAAAACAGTGATAGCTCGTTGTTCGTAGCAGGATTTGATCACGTGTCGCGCCCTTCTGCGCACTCTCTTTGCATGACGTACTTCCACAATCCACGCGACACCTGGAACTGTTTGCAGGACTTTTCCCGCGGAAATTCGACCATCACAACGCCACCCGAAGAAGCCCTCGGTCTCTCGAAGGTGAGTTGAGACCTATTATAGCAGACAACCGGACACTCGCACATGAATTCAGCTCGATTGGCAATAACTGCTCCTACTACTGTAGATTGCGAAGTCCGCCACGAGTGGACTTCGAGATGTCCGCAACTGCTATGGTATGCAGTTACTCAAAGCGTCCAGCCTCTTTGGTGCTGACTTCTGGTGCACACCGTTTTCTTTGGGCACAACCATACGTTCGTTTTAGAGTTCTTGTCCCGTATGATGATGTCTCAATGTATAATGAGGGCGACGTACGCAGCTATGTGTGGGGTTACGGTACGAGCACGAAACAGAAAATATCCGTTTAGTGGGGCTATTCCTTTGCCGCCGTCGTGACTCTGCGTTATACCTCCCGTGTTTTCTCCTTTTCATTCTCCTCCTCGACATAACGACACGGACTGGCCAGTTATACATCTAATCGAGGTTGACACGTCTAACGGCGTTACGATGATGGTCGGAGATGCAGGACCTGAGGAAAATACCTGTATTATATTGCCGTGAACCCGCTTAGACCTCGTTGAAGAAAGGCGACCCTCTTTGTACCGATCCCCTCCCGTTTTGTAGCTGAGCTGTTGCGTAAACAGTGCCGATCAATAATGCATTGACCTCCGACACAACATGTCCTGGCCATGATTTAGGATACCCACGACGACGGTGCAACCCTTGCCTTGCCCAAGATGATGCCGGACTTCCCCACGGTGGCATCCACCAAGGCGTCCACCGTGGGTGTCGAGCACCCACCGGAACACCTTCCCGGCCCAACTTTCCCTGCGGAAGCTGTATACGGGTAAGGCATAATTGTCAGTTAACTCTTGGCACCCTTTTCTCGTGACTTGTTGACAGTAGATACAGTCAGAATAGTAGCGACGTCTTTAGTGCCATCTTCAGAAAATACTCGATCGATTGCGTGCACCAGTGGAAACAGCCAATGTGAACAGCAACGAGTCGAGGGCTCTCCGGAGTTCGCACTGACAACCGACAGCTTCAAGCTTAAATTGCGTGTTCAATTGCAGTGGGTCCAAACGGACGCAAGGCGTGCTTTTTATGTTGTTTTTTTCTGGCGTACCAGGTAGACCTTTGAACTGCTGAGTCTATTCCCTTTAGATGACATCGAACCCTATGTTGGTCACATTTTTGATGTCCTGGTGTACGTTATTTGAAGCCATCCCATCCCTGGTAGTATCAGTTCCGCTTTCGGATGGCTCGTACTCGACGACAAGCTTTGTCTAGTCTCGAACCTATTTGGCCCCGGTGTGTGTCTCCGTCATGTGTGGCGACGATTATGCATAACTGCGCGCATAGTCTGCCGTTGGACGTGTATGATATGAGACCAAAGACCCAGTTCCAGGAAGCACTTGTAACGTACGGTATCGACCTTTTTGGTCAGGTATTTATTGGCTTTATAATCATAATGTATTCCTTCATTATTGCCCAATCCGCAGCCGCATCCTTTCATCCCGAAGAACACGAGCAGGAAAATCGATGACATCCACGTTCATCACTGTCTGCGCATTTGTTCTTGCACTTGCCCAGCCCCTTCTGGGTGGACTTCCCCGGCGTCGATTCACGACAAGGTTTGGCGCCAGCGGCGGTGAGCAAATGGGGGGATCAAGTCGCCGAAGTGTTCTCCCGTCCTCACGCCGCTAGGCAAACGTGTGGGGTAGATGATGCGATTTTATCGACGGCAGTCGACTGGATGGAACTTCGCGATAGTGAGGCCTGCCCGGCCACGTTCCCGCCCCACCTGCAGGTGCGACACTAGGGCAATTGCCCGCCTACGCCCCTGGCTTGTCTCATGTTCCGACGGTTCATCCCCTCGCAGTGGGAACTAGACATGCCCACTCAAACGTCTAATGCCATTACTCGGGGCCGTCATGTCTACCGACGCAACTCTCGCTGTCGACGGTGTAGCCCCTAATCCGAACAAGTCTGTATCGCCACATATGCGGCTTGTGAGTTCGTAGGTGCAGGGCGATCTCTCTCGTGTTCCTCATCACCCCCTTTGCTCTGCTACTTGAAAAGCTATACAATAATCCTGATTGTGAACCTTGTTCTACGGACGAAACACGCACTGCGGTGCCACTCTTGAAACAGGGATACCACGACGGCTCAACCTTCGCCGTTCCTATGAACGAGCCTGATCTCCCCGCGGTGGCGTACGCCTTGGAGGTCACCACTGACGCCGCACCTCCACCCAGGCCCTGGCCTGACGCACTGCCTATGTCGCAGGCTTTAACCAGGTGAGGCATGTCTGCCAATGCACTCTTTTAAATCCTCCGTCCTAGAAATACTGGAACAACAACCAGCGTAATGAAACGCACCACAAGTACAGTACATTTGGTATCCACGGCAGGATCGGTTTTAAATCGCTTGGGCCATCGACAAGACGGGAACGTTTTAGACGAGTTGAGGCTGAGTTTCATATTAAAGAGGAACATGTAACGTGCCATCCTCGAGAATTGCATTCTGTTGTAGCGTTGTAATTCTTGACCTGACCTCTTCATGGTTGTGATAGACCCACCGTGATACAATTGAAGACCAAGCTCGCAGCCACGGCCCCGCAAGGTGTTTTCACACATACCTATGGTTCAGTTCTCCCCGTTTTCCACAAAAGGTGGTTTCCTGCCAACCCAACCTTGGTCACATCTACCTTAGGATACAGCGCGTTTCGTGAAGCCCTCATGATATCGAGCAGCCTGTTACAACATCTGAATTGGACCCCCCCCCCCCCACCCTTTGCATGCAAACAAAACGGCGATGTACTCTCTTTCGTGCTCCATAGTGCGCGTCCGAGGGGTTGCTTCGTGACTCCGGCTATCTGTGCGGCTTCCTTCCATAGTTCGTGCGTCTTGTGTTCGGTCGTCCCGATTGGCGAGAAACCTGTCGAAATGGGCGTCTTTTGGGACCCTGAGCCCGACGAATATCGCTGGGTGGATGCATTGCAGGTGAGCCAGTATGAAGCAGCAAATGTGGCAGGTTCAGGTGGTTTTAGCACCTAGAGTTGCACCGTTTCGGTTTCCCGAAGGCGTATCTGTGCGTTCACGCTTGTACTCAACGAACCCTTTCTTGCTTACGGGTCGCGTGGCAGGCGTTATGATAGTGAAATGTGTGCCTTGATTGTGTCGCCTGTAGGCACCGCAAAGCGGCGTATATATAAGACACGCCCTTGGCATCGCGTCGATCGTTTCTCCCCCACGGGTGCTACGGTGCGTGCGAATGCTTGATATGTGGATATGAACCGGTCGCCCCGGTGGCGTATCAGGTTATCCTCGAGCCTGGTATAGGTCAGTTTCGTGAGTTCGAGCCCCGCCGAGTGCATACTCGTATACATTCGTTGGGACTTTTTCTTGTGGACAAATTGACTTGCGGAAAGCGCTAGAGCGTGAGTTAGCAACACTCGATGAACAATCGACGAGCAGTGGGATTGCTGCACCCTATGCGCGATAAAAATCGAAGGCAAGAACCGGGGAGGAGAAGGGATGACACCTGTGACCACGGCTTGTCCAGAAGTTGGAAAGTAAAAGTGTGCAAAAAAAAAAAAGAAAAAAAAAAAATGTGGAATCTAGGATGGCGTGTTTTGCCTGACCGTTATCCCCAGAGGAGCTTTCCATGAAGATGTCCATGCTCGTTCTCTAGACACCTAGCGATTTGCACAAGCGGGGTATACTATGCCACTATAGTACGCCACGGTTTCGTCGTCGAGTGTTTCAAGTAGCCCTGAAACAACTTGGCCGGTACAGAGCTAGGCTCTGGCTCCATTACATGACTGCTGTGGAAACAATCGTGGTTATCACGCAAGTTCAGGGGAAAACATGCTATCATGCGCCACAAGTGCCCGTGGAGTATATTGCCGGCCAGTTCAAAAGTCCAGCTGTAGGTTGGTCAAAGGCTATTGTAACATATCAGCCTCTATTTTGATATGCATGGCACGTGGTGGTGCAGACTCGCGCATTCAATATCGTGTGCCTTTCACAAAGACAACCGTGCCGGTAAGGGTTATAGTTGGCTGTTTTCCTACTCTGTTAACACCAAGAATAAGAGTGCTACCCCCATTTCTGTGTCTAGGTGAACATCCTACGGTTCAAGTGTACAACCGAGGGTGCCGAGGTTCTGGCGGACAGTGTCGAGCAGGTGCTGCCGGATCCAGCAAGTACAGAAGAAATTTCCGTCCGCGATCATTCGAGGTAAGTCCGAATTGAGAAGCTATTCTCACGTCTCTTTAGTTTTGGACCTGTCTATCTGGATAAGGTTTCTCTGGTCTACATGTTCGTGTTAATAGGGGCGATTATGGTTGACACTATGCACAATGTACACCTGTGGTGTACATGTCGGTCAAAGACAGGCGCTGTTTGCGTAATGCGTGGGACCTGCATCGTACAACCAATGAAGGTCGTAGCTGACTGCACCAAGAAGTGCGCAAAATGCCCAATTTAGAGCATGTTCTCCATGATGGTCACGAATGGCAGCTATACGCGAAAATATCGTGAGGGGGCGATCAGAGAGTGCGCACTCAACGAGAAAGGCGAAAATCGAGACAATCTACAGCGCTACGAAGCTGGCGGAACCACATCACAGCGCACACAACTGGGTGGGAAACATTCTGGCATTGTTTCAGCTTCAGATCGCAAATGTGCTGTGTCAACGTGGAGCCCATTTTTTTCTACTTCTGCCTGGAAGCTCGAGTCTTGGAAGTGGCCACGCCATTATTGCATTCTGTGTCGCTCTATGACGCAAGGCAGCACAACTGCACACCTTCCGGACAATGCCCTTGCCTCCTACGCAACGGTTGGACCCAATGGGTGCCTCAATTACAGCATAACATGTCACCCCAATGGACATGCTGCCACGCACTGGAACCACCGGAGTTTGCGCCCACCAGTACATCGCTATCTACCGTGGAGAGCCCCCTCGTGGGAGAACTGTTGATGTCGTCCGAAATACGCTCCTCGTCGACGGATTTACGACGGCAGATGATTTTTGTGGGCGCCATGACGCGCCGTCATCCACCCCTCGCAATGAATCCATGCGTTGAAATACGTGCGTCTACATCGTGCTCCGTTTGGCTTCGGCTGCGCCCTTTTACTGTCCCGCACCTCAAAAACACTTGCCGACAGAGAACACGCTATACGAGCACATCACGCTCTGGGTGGAGCAGAATCTGACACGCGAGCCGTTCCGTATGTGTTCATTTTCCCATCAAACGTATTTCACAGGCCCATCGCCATGCTTGATGTTCCGTCAGCATCTGAGGCTATATAATAAATGACATGTGGCGGCTTTTCCTCCGGTCTCGTGTGTGCAGGAGAGTCGTCGGTAGCCTCAGATGCTGACGGGACATCAAGCATGGCCATGGGCCTGTGAAATACGTTTGATGGGAAAATGAACACATACGGAACAGCTCGCGTGTCAGATTCTGCTCCGCACAGAGCGTGATGTGCTCGTATAGCGTGTTTTCTGTCGGCAAGTGCTCTTGAGGTGCGGAACAGCAAGAAGGCGCAGCCGAAGTCAAAACCGAGCATGATGTAGAGTAGACGCATGCATTTCAACGCATGGATTATTGTGGGCGCCATGACGCGCCGTCATCCACCCCTCGCAATAACACGTACAAAACCAAAAACACGAAGTATCGGTTTGTCTGTAAACGTATGAAACCAAAATAACGGACTAAACAAGGTTTACATTGTACCGTTTAGTGAGAATGAGGCATGTATGTGTGGGTACTCTGGGTCAGAGTGTATGGTAGCGATGGGAAACGAGCACCCCAGGATCAGTCTCGTGTGGACCTCGTCGGCTGTAGGTTAGTAAACGCATGCCGAACGCAAGCGAGTTGGGGCTCTCGCTGATAACGTGAGCAGACGTGAAACAGTCGCCGGACTGGTCAGCCAAGACCCGCCTTTGAGTATTTTCTCCCTCATCCACCTGCCCCTAATTTTTCTTTCGAATGCGGGCGGGGGGGCGGGAAAGCAGAGTGGCACGGGTAGCCGGGATTCAGCACATTTTCGTATATATATATATTTATGTTATGTTGGAGTTAGATCGGAGAAAGCGAATGGTACAGGAACGGGACCATTCGGAGGCTTGGTCACCGGAAACGACTGTAGGAGGTAATAGTTGGGAACCCCGTTGGTATCATATTTGGGAGATAGATGGTGTGTGTGGGCGAGATACAAAAGGGATTGCAGGATGCTGCGCTAGGTGTATCTGGCCAAGGGGGAAAACTTTCTCTCTCCCACGACCCAGAAAAACGATAGTTACAACTCATTTCGAAATAGAAACTACTACGATATTGGGCGAGTCCATATTGGAGGATCCCCGTCAGTTATAAACGGTTAGGCTCAAAAGCGACACCCGTGTCGTAGCACGCGTCAATGTTGTTCACCAGTAGTTACTTTCCGTTTGGCATGTATTGACGGACAAGACTTCTCCGGTGCACGGCACGATTGTTGATGTTCGTGAGGGTGGTTATGGTGTACAGCAGACATTGTTCACTTGCGGCGGCCATGTCGGTCAAATATAAGAGATGTTGCGCTAAGCGTGGGAGGTCTATAGCAAAACCGATGGGGGTGGTAGCGGACGTTTCAGGAGCTGCACATATTCCCTTCCCTAGCTTATTCTACGTGCGTTAGTGGCTACCTGGTATGTGCGGTGGTGAAGAATGGCAGCTATACGCGAAAACTCGTGACGAGGCTATAGGAGAGTGCTCACCCAACGGGAAAGGAGAACTTTGAGACAATCTACAGCGTACGAAGCTGGCGGAACGACACAGCAGGCCTCGTAACTGCGTAGGAAGTACACTCCCGTTGTTTTACCTTCGCATGGAACGTGTGCCGTGCCAAGGTAATGCCCGATGTGTTTTGCTTGTGCGTGGAATCTCAAGTTTTGGAAGGCAACCACGTCGTTCAGACATTTCATGTTGCCCTCTGATGCAAAGGTACATGATTAGACTACACACAGTGCCCTTGCCTGCTGCACGACATGCGAAGTCAACGCTAATCACAAGTGTTAAACGTGCAACACATCACGCCCGTGAACACGCTGCCACGCACTTAAACCGTCGGAGTTTGCGCACTGCAGTATACCATTATTTCTTTAGAGAGCACCCCCCTGCGAGAGGTGTTAACATCATATAAACAAATGCTTCCCGCTGACGAAATAGCGACGGCACACTTATCTATACATATATATCTGGGTGGTGCCATGTTGCATCGTTGTTAACCCCTCGCATTAATCCCAACTTTGAAATTCGCGCGTCTCCGGTGTGTCGTGCTCGGTACATTTTCAGCTGCATCCCCTTGCTTTGCGGCACCTCAAGACCCCCAGCCGACAGAGACGCCTTGTACAAGCACATTATGTTATATGAGGTTATACGAGGGGAACTATCTGAGACTCATGCCGCTCTGCATGTGTTGCTTTGCCCACGAAACGGTTTTCACAGGCTCATCGCTGCGCCTGATGTCCCGTCTGCTTTTGTCAACATGAGACCGAAGGAAAAACCTCCATACGGTCTTCACGCAGATGTGAGCAATTCTGATGTAGACTACGTAGAGCCACAGCGACGGTGGCGACACGCCACGCTGGCAAGACATGTTATAGGTGGACTCGATCTGCAACGCAACGGATGGGTTTGGAACATATTAAAACACTCTAAAATATGATAATACGGTGGAGGTGGAGGTTATTAGCAGACTATTGGATGTGGCACAAACACAATCACGTAGCCCAAATGTGGAGACCATCACGAGTACAATTTAGATCTAGAAGTTAACACTCTTCCAACTGAAGCGGTAACGTATGACGGACATCAGGGCAGGGCCTGAGCTCATGAGAATCGCGCTTATCAGGACACTGTGCGAAAGTAGCACATGATATTCACGGGTCGCGCGTCGGGGATTGGTGAAGTGTGTACCTTGATTTTATAGCTTGTAGGAACGGCGAAACGGTCTACCAACAAGACAAACCCTTGTCGACGCGTCGGTAGGTTCCTCCCGCAGGTGCGCCGGTGTGCGCGAACGCTTGTAATGCGGAACCCAGGGTAATGTGTTCGGCGTGACCACTTAACCGGTTAAGCTCTTCATGAAGAGATCGAGGATTGTTCTCCACACACCTGGCGTTCTGCACAGCCAGACGGTGCAGCACTGCCATTGTTACACGTCACGGATTCGTCCGCGAGTGTTTTTAATTAGTCGTGAAACATGCTTGGGCCGGTACAGAGAGAGGTTTTGGATCCACTACGTGAATTCTTTGGAAGATAGCGTGGTTGTCACGCAGGGTCAAGGCCAAGTGCTGCTACCATGCGCCGCAAGTACCCGTAGGGTAAGTCACTGCCCATTCAAAAGCCCAGCTGTGACGTGTTCGAAAATGCTATCCTCATTTCTACTCTGATGGCATGCAGGTGCATGGCGTTGCATGCTCGCGCTTTCAATTTGGTGTGTCTTCCTCAAAGAAATACGTGCAGGTGAGGACTAATTGTTGGCTGTTTTTCTAATGCGGTAGCACTAATAAGAGAGCGCTGCCTGTTATGTGCCTAGGTCCAAGTGAACCCGAGTAAGTATTCGGTCGAGGGTAACGAGAATATTGAGGAGACTACCAAGCAGGGGCTTTCGGCTTCATCTGGTATGGAGGCGTCCGTCAGGAAAGACGAAATGTAAGTTCAAATTGGCCTATATTGGACGCATGCCCACGGCAGGGGGTGCGCCTAAAGGTTCTGAGGCCTCTCGCTTGAGCTGATCTATACCTCACGCAAACCCTGACTTTCGAGAACTTTATACGCTTAAGGACGCAGGGGATTCCTCGTGAGGAACATTTTCGTTGAGTACGCGCGAGTAGGCGTTTCGTGAAAAAAACAGAAAAAAGAACGACTTGGAAATAAAGTTAGGAGCTTTACGAGCAAGATCCACCGTTTTCGGATTAGACTATACACGTTGATGCAAATCTACAAGAATTCAGATATTTAATTTATGCGTTTGTAGTTTAGCCCAATAATCGACCACCCCAACCGGGAAAGTAATTTCTCTGCCCGCACGTTTTTCGGGTACGAATTATTAATGTTTCAAAATGTCCGCGAAACCCAAGGTAACGTTTGGTGAACGCCGTTTCTTCGTGCGTGCTGTAACCATGCCCGCAAACTAAAATCAAATCGTGGATTTTGGAGCAAATTCTCGATTATGGTAATGTTGGCTGGCAACTACGGAGCATACAGCAGTAGCAAAATCGGCAGCTCATACATACAATTGGAACCCGGATGTTCCCCATTTTCCACTTGCGACGCCCCCGGGATATCAAGTCAACCCTACGCCGAAGGAGAACCTTGCACATTATACATTATACACCTACATTGTTCACATCATTCAAATGTAAGATGTATTGCGCAACGCGTCGGAGGTACATAGTACTACCGACGTAGATGGTAGCTGACTGTGCCAGGACGTACATGCATAACTGCCTCCTCTAGTGTGTGCTCCACCCGTTATGTCGTAGCTACGATGGTGACGAATGGCCGTTCTATGCGGAAACTCGTAAGGGTATAAGGGGGCGCCCACTCAACGAGAGAGGAAAAAATAGAGATAAACGAAAGCGTCGATAAGCTGGCGGAACCACACCGTAAGACACGCAATTGGGTGGCAAAACGTACTCGCATTATTTCACCTTCGGACCGAGGGTGTGTCGTGTCAAGGCTATGCCCAACTTCTTTTAGTTACTGAAAAAGCCCTAGTCTTGGAGGCAACCAAGTCGTTCAGACGTTTTATGTTGCTCTATGATGAAAAGCAAATTGACTGCACATCTTCTTGGCAATAGCCTTGCCGACTGCACGACATTTGAAGCCGACGGTAGCCGTAATTTACGGTATACCACATCGTCCCCTTGGACATGCTACCACGCCCTTAAACCGCCGAAGTTTGCGCATCAGAGTATTTATCGTTACCTGCGTGTACTTGGAGAGCACTCCCCTGCGAGAGTTGTTGGAATCGGAGAAAGAACATCCCCCGCAAGCGGTTGACGACTGTCGATGACTATTGTGGCTGCCATGATGCGTCGTCATCAACCTCGGGCACTGCAACCCACACGTTAAAGTATGCGAGTCCCCCCTACACCGTGCTGGGTACTAATTCAACTGCGTCCCCTTGCTGTTCCACACCTCAATATCGCCTGCCGACAGAAATAGGCTTTCTGTGTGGGAACACGTCTGACACGCAAGCTGTTCCCTGTGCTTCTGCCTTGCCAATGAAACGCATTTCGTAGGCCCCTCGCTGCACTTGCTAGGCCGTCAGCATCTGACGCCATCGGCGACGAATCTGGACACACGAGACCGGAGGAAAAGCCTCCATACGGTCTCCACGGGATTGTGAGTGATTCCGCTGTAGGCTACGTAGGGCCACGGCCACGGTGGAAATATATGACGCCCCTGCGGATTTTATCATTGCTGGGATGTATCTTCAATGCACTGGATGTGTTCGAATGTAGGGCATGACGATACGGCGGTTGGGGTGAGGGTTGTCGGTAGAAAATGGGATGCGGCACATATATCATCTTGTATTCACAAACATAATGCATCAAATTGCGGAAACCGTGACGAGTATATTCTAGCTCGGGGTTGGTGTGAACATCAGGCTAACGAATGCTTCGGTAGAGGTGCCACCTAACCTTTCTGAGGCGCCTCAGCACCTCACTCCAGGAACTCTCTACCCCTGCTCAAAAATGAGCTTGACGATGAATGGGTTTGCAACCCAATGGGCAACCCCATGGCGTAGGTGTATGACAAATACCCAGTAATATCTTACATCACGGATGACATTATTCCAACGAGATTGGGCAGGTCCTCAGTTGAGGACCCTGATCCATCCGAAATGTTTCGGCCAAGAAATTGCCATCCCCCCCATTGTAGCAAGCACCCGCTCGCTTCGAACCGCTCCATTGCCGCAATGAACGGGATTTGGCAATTTTCCGCGCGTAGACGTCAAGGTGATTACGGAAGCTTGTTGTTGTTTCGATCTTGTCTTCGAAAAGCCATCTTCGTTCGTCACCGAAGACTGCCAGCATAATCAGTCCGTCGTCAAGACAATCGTCCTTCGAGGCCGACTGTCTGCCCATCCTGCGTTCGATAACGTTCAAACGGTCACGGAATCCTGGTAGAGGTTGAGGGCTGTGATGAGTGTTCCGCCCTAGCGGAGTTTCAACAGTGCACGCCCTGTCGGCAGAACGCACTTAAGTCGATTGGACTTCTCAGCAGCTTAATCCATAAAACGCTGCCGATTACGTATTGTACCAGCGCGTCGTTGAGTGTGCCGCCTTTTATCGGAGGTCAAACATCATTCTATTGCAGCTAACCTCGACGTCTCTCTCCTTTTCTTGCCGATCGCCCCCGGGCCTGCCACGAATATGTTCCAGTTATCTGCGCTGAACGTGTACCCCACATGGCGTTACAGCAATGCTACAGTACACCAAACCTAGACAATCACTCGATTGAGCTAGTAACGTCGCCAAACATATCGGTGTTTGCATCGTCTACTCACTGAAAATCTCTCGGGAGTCGCAACCCATCCGTGGAGTTGGACGGGACCGAGAAGCGTCTAGCTCCCCACCTATCGGTTTTGCAACATTCTTTGTCGGTACCAGATATGTGTTACCACAATAAAAAAGTCGTTAAAAGCAAAAACTATTGGATAATTTGTTTTGTTTCTAGACATTTCTACAATTAAGAAGTAGATTGAGGATTTTGTGGTTATACAATGCTATAATTATGGACGGTAAGCCTTATGTGGAGATTCTCTCAGAGTTGGATAGGGCATGCACTATTTATCAAACGATCCCTGCGCCTAGTCTCGAAGGTTCTGCGATGTTTGTGCTGGTGCTGCACCTCCTGTTAGCCTCAACGGCCCTGCTATTATTCGCACACATTTTTCCTGTCTGTGCGGCCGGGACTAAAAACATGAAACGTTGGGACCGCCGTGACAATTTACGCTTGAATATTCGATGCAAATCAGATTTCGTCAGGGTGGAAGAGAATTACTTCTTTGGCGGCGAACGTTCGGTCGACCGTGCATATTCTGGTAGCGCTGCCGGGGAGGGCCTTGGGGTTTCTGGCGCCCAGTGCTTCGCCTGTTGTGCGTATCGCCGGGGCACTGGCCGTGATTTTTGGGTTGATTGGTTGTTTTCTGGAACAGGTGAGGCATGTCGTGAGCCGGCACCGGCATATTTTAATGCTTAGGGAGGGTCTCGTGGATGCGTGGTTTCGAGTATAATATTCATTGGTGATTAGATAGCATGAACGAGGCACGTTCGGAAACCTTTTGTACCCACCCCCATGTGTTCGATTCGTGGCACTTGACAGGGTACAGCTGGACCCCTGTGTTGATCTAAAATAATCGCGACATATGCTTTCGGCGTATAGGGTTGAGATTCGAGATCGATGATAAGTTGGCAACGGCTGCAATGAAGTACTCTGTCTTTGCTTCAACTCCAGGGTGAATCAGGCGGAACGCTTCTTCCATGCGCACCCCCTCCGGAGATGCTTCGTTTTCACAAGTGAGAGGAAGCAATCACAGGGATTTATGCGTGACCTCTCTCTTGGGTTTTTTTGGAGAGCCTACACGACCTTGGAAATATACCATACACGTGTCAGCTGGTTGATGCCATTTACAAGTCGTGGGAGAACGCCGTACTACTGTTGAGTTAGCGTGTTTGTTCTTGCGTTGGGCTGTAGTGTTCCTGCGCTCTCTCGCGAAAAGACCTGAGAGCCGGTGCGTGTCTCGCGAATGGTGTTTCATCCAAAAAGGCATCGTCGTCCTGCGTCAACAGTGGAAGATATTTCGAGGCGTGGATTTATGTGGTCTTCAGCAACGTTTTCTCTCGTAACGTAGACAAGTGTAATCATGCTTTCCACGTAGGGCACAACTCATCGGCTATGCTCCTCCCTTCTCGCCTGCTTGCCCCCCTCCAATCCAACTATACGTCCTTGGTACTATGTGGAGTAGTGGGCTAGTTAACCCGGGAAACCAGTGCGCGACTAATGCCATTATCCAGCTGCTGTGGAGCAACCGTGTCCTAAGGAACGTGATGAAGGAAGCCGGAGGTAAGCCTAGAGTAAGAGCCATTTCTCCCTAAGAAAATGATGTTCATCGCCGTTCTTTGTCCACTCCATGAAATTTTGAACGGAACACTGGTGTATTCGAAACGCGCGACCCCCAAGGGTGTCGGTCATGCTCGTACACCCATAAACAATGCCGGGATTGATACGCGAGCACGTTCCGCGAATAATCGCAGTCGTTTTCTTAGCCATCGCTGCACCGAACGATCCTGCTGCGATAGCAGGAGTCACGCATCATTTATATGGGGCATCATACGTCCAAGCCGTGGCCATAGAAATGTTTCGTTTCTTCTTGACGTCGAGCATGGGCAGCTTGGTTCGTTGCTGTACCGTCGGATAGTTGTTTCGCAGTCTTTTCTTTCTACATTATCGTTCTCGCGCTCCATTCGTTGAATAATCCGAACGTTCCCTTACGTTCTTGTTTCTCCCGGGTTTATCAGAAAATCCGCTGCGCGAGGGCCGCCTGGCTCATTCACTGGGGACTCTCTTCAAGGTCAGAATACAGTTGCATGCCCGTCACGTCATCGGATTTTCGATGGCAACGGCGGTATTGTACCTTGCAAGAGCATAGTGCTTTATCGCTAGGCGCTCTGCACGCGTAAATAGCGATATACAACCTAGTCCTTTTGCCTCGATATGGAATGGCTGTTACAACATCTATAGCGAGGTAATCCCGATCGAATGTTGCAAGCGCGGGGCAAGCCAATGTTGGTTCAGGCAGCGCTATCGATCATCAGCTTTTTGGGGCCCGCGCGGACACCTAATTCGTCAGCGATGTCTTTTCTGGCCCTTTCTATTGGCCAAGCTTTGTTTTCGTCTTCCGGCACCATCGTGTTTTTTTTATCAGGCCATGGAGAACCCGGACAATGGACCCTGCAAGGTCGATACGACCATTCTCGGCGCGATAAGCAGCTCAAGCAACGTGAGAAACCGGATGTGATGATATATATACCCATGTGTTGTTTTTGGTTTCATCGACAGGGACAGATGGGCAACGGTCGAGCGAAAACCGAATGGTTACTTATACATACCAGTGGACAAGACCCCGGACGAGCCGTCGTTGCGCCACAAGGCGTTCGAGCGCTCAGCCTTGTGATTTGGAAACGCTCGCCTTGTGCATCTTCAATAGCCTAATATTCGCCCCCGAGGTCTGGATGGCAACAACTATGCGACCCATTGTGTAGCATGGACATAGGGAGGTGAAGCATAAGTTCTTCACCCCTGAATTTATCCGCATGTGAATTCCGCAACTAACATGGGTGGCGCGGCGAACCACGAAACTACAAATTTTAAGCCGCGACGAAGGTGTTTCGTACCTTCTTGCCTAGCGATCCTCTCACACCATGCCCGCAACTCGTTTGTGTGGTTTCCGGACCCTTTCGAAACAGCTCCCCCTAAACGTGCAAGCGGACGCAAGTGAGGTTCTACTTCAGTTACTCACCATGCTGCGCGCCGAGGTCTGGACGGACGGGGTAAGAATGAAATTGAGCGACGCGTTAGCTACGTGTATGGAGAAAAGTAGCCGTGGACGGTCAGACATTTTGTGACCGCAAGACCAGCGGATCGCAGTGTCGTCGTCGTCCTTGGGTTGGTCGACGTACTCCTTAATGTGCACCTCTGGACAAATCGTGCTGACCGAACCGGCACTTGCTTAGCCTGTACTACGCTGGTAGGGACGGGGTACACACACGCTCGAATGAATATGACTATTAATGCTTCCTTGTTTTTGAACGCGCTCGCTACACTGGTGGGGACGGGGTACACACACGCTCTAATGGATGTCACTATTAATGCTTCCTTGTTTTTTGAACGCGCTCGCTGTACTCATGATGATATTCTCGCAGGACCAAGCTGGCCAACGAGCGATCGCAGGGATGCAGGGGGGGGAAGAAATGGAGTGCATCTGTTCGTGCGGCGGGGTGAGTTACTTAGATAGCTATATATCGTAGAGCGGGGGATTTAGTCACCTACGTTTTGTCTCTCTGAGTCTCCGAGATGACTGGATTTTTCCCCCAACGCTTAAGACATGTTTACGTTGTCAGTTGGTTCATGGGAGACGAAGCTGCGCGTTTTGGTCGCGGGCATGATGCGGATCGATATGTGAACGGGTTCCCGGTTCAACCTAGGGGACCCCGAGACGTAGAAGGGGACGATACTTCGGCTAGGCACTGGCGTGCATTGAAACCCTTTACCGCGTGTGTACCTGGAAATACCACTCCTGCGTCAAACCTCGCTTATAGATGAGCTCCAGTTGTATTTTTCCATCCACTGCCTTATCTTTATACCCGGAGGGCAGACCTTTTACTCCCAGCATCTATTGGTGTTGAACACGATATGCGCCAGCTGATTTCTTCATCCGTCGACATATCTTCATGAATAAGACTAACTGTTCTGTTCGATGGTTGCTACCTCTGCGTCTTCGTTTCGCCATCAGCACTCGAACCCTTCAGACACGTTCGTGATTCTTACCGTGCCTATGAAGCCGTTACCAGCCGACCGCAGAGGAAGAGGAGGCCGAACGCGTTCAGTGAAGCTTACGGACTTGCTCGAGGAGGTTAGGCTTGATATTGCTAGGACGTGGGGCTGTTCAGGATATTGTGAAAAACAGCGTGCGCATAGCGCCTTCGTCTGCCGGTGCACGTCGCCGCACGGGATATGCAGAAAGTCGTTATGAACACCCATCGATCCTGGGTTGACTGTTTCACTCGGTGTGTCCTCGGTGCCGCCGCTCGCTGAATCAGAGGTTGCAAGCGACCGCCGGGACGAGCACAGTCGAATTGATGTACCGCATAACACGCATGATAAAACACCGCCCGGGATAATTTTCCGCCCCGGGTTTATCCAAAAAGGGAAAAGGGGGGGAATGCACAACGAAAACTATAACGTCGGAAACATCTCGTCGACGTCTTTTCATGGACATTTTGCTCGGCGTTTACACTCTCCCGTTGTCGATATAATCAGCTTTGAAATTCGTCCGAGGGGGTTGTGGTATCTTGCGTGTTATACGGTAGGCTGCACGATCAATGACGCGTGTCTCCTACGACGACATCCCGCATCCCCACTTGCTCCCTTTCGTTTCGCCGATATACACATACGCGAGTGCAGTGTTTCGGCCCGGAGAAGATCGAAACATGCGGGGACTGCGCCGGAGATGTGAGCTGCCGTCGGTTCGATGCCCCCCCCCTGTATGGCAGTATTTGTGCGTGCTAGGCTGCGTTTTCCCCCCTTTCTTACAGGTCGTACCGCTTATCCCGTCTCTCGAAATGCACCCCATTTCCCCCCAACCAAATCGCTACGGTTATAGTCAGGTGTAGTACAGATGAGAAGCAGCAGTAAGCGTTTCACCTATCGTCCAGTAGCATCGTGGTTTAGTTTCGTCAGCAATGCATTCGTTTGATGCGAGTCGTTAAGCCACTACCGGGGTAGGGTTCCGCACAAAACGCGATAAAGACGACTCCCTCATGCAAGCACGATTCGGCTACAGTGATGTGCCGATTTTTAGATCCCCTCAGAATAGGCTAGTGTTACCGCTCTTATCTCCGTGCTGCTCTTATCTAAGACTGGGTGTCATACAGGTAATATCATGGGCATCACAAGACGTGACAAGCCGAGGTGGCCGCTCTCAAGTGGGTTTTCTCTTCATGTGGACGTTATTAAATCGGATACGCCACTGTACTCGACTTTTTCCTGTCGCTCCGCAGGCGAAAGAGAGGATAAAGTCAACAACGCTGAGCAACTGTCCCGACCAGTTGATGCTGCAGCTCAACCGCTTCTCGGGCGACAATCGGTGAGTTCTGTGCGGATAGAAAAACATATTACAGGGCCATGTCGGAACCATGTGTGACGATTTTTTCGTTTTCGGCATTTGTGATAAGCTGGAATCGAGAAAGCTTCAACTACTGTGCCAAGATTGATACGCTATAGTGCTAGGCACGCGAAGCTGCCACCGGATTGATACTATGGACGTATCGCATGGCAGTGCCGTAAGCTTCTTTAGGAGCCTTTCGGTATTTTTCGCGATGAGACAGCATGGACATGACTGGACCCTGTGATGTATTGTCCGGGTCGCGTGTGCCTTCTATTTTTATGCAAATGATTCCGCTACCGATCCACAGCTGTAAGGGCGCGGACTGACCACTTGAAGCGCCGTTTGGGGTCAGCAATGTCGTACCGAAATTACGGGTTGACCTTCAATAGGCGCTGCTGGTGCTCGCACACTTCAAAAACGAGCGAGAAGCCGCCTGCTGGAATTTGGTACTTTTAAAATGTCGATAACATGACACCTACATACACAGTCTATGCAGTGATCTTGCCTCGTATGTCCCGGGATTCCCGCACTGAATTTCCATGGTTGTCCGGGTGAATTTCACCAGTTTGTCGGCCACTCGGAGTTGGTCTATTGAATCCAATAGCCCATCGCCAATTTTCAGATCACGCCAAGTGCACAGCGTCAAGTTTTGCAATGATTTTTCGATGTCTTCCGGTTTGTAAGCCAACTGCGACGGTGCTCGGCTCCTTCCGGTCGGTACGCCTGTTTGGAATCTTCCGCCAGTTCGTTCACACTCGCTCTTTCACATTCGCTGTGTGACCCGAGTGACGCGCACCATCCGTCGTCGTTGTCGGTTACCATGCAGTGCCCGCAGGGAAAAGCTGACTTACCTGGTGGAGATCCCTCGGGTGCTGGATGTTGGGCGTTTTACGGAAGTTGGTCGTCTTTTTGGGGGTAAGAAGTTCTGTCCATAGTACAATCACTGGGCTCCTAGAGAGATTCTTTAGAGCCTTGCCGTGTGCGTGGTGAGCATAACCTGCCCCGCATGATGCATCAGTGACGACGAAGCGTGGGCTGCTGGGAAAGTGTCCATTTCCGAGTCGACGTAGTCGTACGTTGGACCATACGAGGCTCTGTTGGTCTCATGGTTGGATTGACGCGTTTCTAGTGTAAATACTTCAACAATCACCGACGTGGATGCGGAGGGTCTCGATTGCTGCAGTCCGTCAGGAAGAAGGTTGCTTTTCATCGATGCAGAATATTCACATGCTTGGGTAAAAGCAGTGATGAGCAGCCGTAGACTTCACGCAACGGTAGAACTACGGTTGTAACATTCCATCCTCGCTTCAGTTTGCACTTGGTATATATTTTGGGATCAATGAGGACTCTCTGCTGCGGCATTAAACAATGTTTTTTGTCCTGACGCTGCATGCACGTGCTTGTTTTCTCTTATGATCTGAACCCAACGACTGCCGCTGCAACCCTCCCGTCTCTACTGCACGTTCACCACAGAATCGATTATTTACGACCTTCAAGCGGTGGTGCACCATATCGCTTGGTCGGGGCAGCCTGGTGATGTCGAGTCCCAAGGGGGACACTACGTCGCCTTTGTCCGCAACCCCAATGACGAGTGGTTTCTGTACGACGATTTCAAAGTCAATCACGTTAGTGCCGACAAAGTGTTCACTAGCGGCGCTTACGTCCTGTCCTACGTGAAGCGTAGCGTAGCGAGCGTCGAATGAGCATCGGGATACGTCGGAGAGCGCTGCATAGCAACCGCACACACATCCGCGCATGTCAGTCCATGGTTCGTTCGAGGCCGCTCATACATTCTGGGGGGAAAACCGTCCAAAATACGTACGGTACTAGGTGTATACGAAGGGCCAGTACAAGCATTAGATTGACGATCGTAGCTGGGAAAATCATGATAGTACACGTGACGGATAGCAGACTGTCTCGAACAGCCACAGCGTGATATACAGTTGGGGAAGGTAGTCGGTGGGCTTCCTCGGACACGCTCCCGCGAGGTGTGTAGTTGGATATAGTTGGGGTTAAAGGTCGACGCGCATTTGGCATCCAGCCTGTTTAGCGTCAGGGATATAGGTCGGAGGCAAGGGGGCATTTACTTTGTGGCGGAAATTGTCCTGCTTTGCCGTAGGAGAAGTCTGTCAGAGGCAGGGACTAGTAGATGAATAGTAGACTGCCTTGGACAGCTACTGCGTGATATACCGTTGGGGAAGATAGTCGGTGGGACTTCCTCGGACACGCTATCACGTGGTAATGGTTCGACGTTCAACGGGCGTTTGGCGTTTTGCCAGATAAGCGCCAGCGACAAGTCGGGAATAGGGAAAGTATCGTTTTTAGGACGAAAGATGTTTTGCTTCACCACAGCGGGGGGCCGCCAGTGGGAGGGACTCGCTCGGTTTGTGGGGGATCTTGGACAAGGTAGAACCAGGAAGATGTGCTCCAGGTCCTCTGCCGCTTCACATGAAGCCTACAGCACGTTGTTTCGCCATAGGAGAGCCTTCGTTGATGCGCCTTTCGTTTTGAGTGGGTACTTATCGGCGATAGTGGTGAGGGGCGAAAGGCAGGTGCATGCAGGCGACGTGATCATAGCGGCATTCAAGTGACTACCTCGCCGTTGGTCGAATGAATGTAGTCGACCGTTGGTGGGACCCGAGTCGTGACAGGCTTGTGGTCGATATCGATAGCTAAAGCGCTTCTTTTTTAGAGAAAGTTGTGATAGTTCATGTGACGGATAGTAGACTGTCTCGGCCAGTCACGGCGCGATATTCAGTTGGGGAAGGTAGACGGTGGGCTATCTCGAACACGCTGTCGCGTGGTATGTAGTTGGACATAGTTGGGGTAAAAGGTCTACGCTTATCTGGCACTTAGCCTGTTTAGCGTCAGCGATCTGTCGGGAGCGGGGGAGCGATTGTTTTGTGGCGGAAATTGTCTTGCTTTGCCGTAAGAGAAGTCTGTCAGACATAGGGACTAATATGAGATGAACAGTAGACTGCCTTGGTCAGCTATCGCGTGATATACCGTTGGGAAAGGTACAGTAGTCGGTGGGACTTCCCTTCACGCTCTATCACGTGGTAAAGAGCTGGGGTTGACGTTCGACGGGCGTTTGGCGTTTTGCCAGATGAGCGTCAGAAACAAGTCGGGGACAGGGAAATCATTATTTTCGGGACGGAAGTTGTTTTGCTTCACCACAGAGGGGGCCCGTCAGTGGAAGGGATTCGCTCTCGGTTTGTGGGGGGTTTTGGACACCCTAGGATCAGTGAGAAATGTGCTCCAGGTCCTCTTTCACATGCAACCTGCAGCACGTTGCTACGCGCTAGTAGAACATCTGTTGATGCGCCTTTCGTTTTGGGGACTCATCGACCCTAGCGATGACGGGCGAGGGCTAATTGCATGCAGGCGACGTGATCGTAGGGGCATTTACGTGATTACCTCGCCTTCGGTCGCATGGCCGTAGTAAACCTTGAGTGGGACCCGAATCATGACAGGCTGGTGGTCGACATCGATCGCTAAAGCGCTTCTCATTAATACGGCAGTATACGTTCGGCCATATCTTGGCAAGACATTACTGTCGTCAGGACGAACTAGTAGACACAACATGAAGAAATATCTACACTGCAGGCGGTGTTGAAATTTCGTCACCACACTAGTGGGTGCAGGACCTAAGGGAACACTTCGGGGCCACGAACAGGTCGTGTATCTCCGATTTGGGCAAAATCGAGTTTGGGTCACCTCGACCACTGGCATTTTATGCGGTAAGCGCGTTTCCCGACAGCGCGCGACAAACGCTGCCCGGCTGCGGTGGTCCATCTCGGCCGATTCGTTGCTTCAACCCGGAGTAGGGAGGAGACTAACGTAAATGGTGGAAGCTGTAAAGGTTTTTATTATTATGGCCGAGGATCATGTGATAATTTTTCGAATACAGGGGAGGGGATGGTAACATTCTTTCCCCCCCCCAAAAAAAAATCTGCCTTAGCTCGGAACACGCCCTAAGTGCAAGGTACGTTAGGTACAACCGTCGATGCCTTACTTAAGTGAAAGGCACGTTAGGTGCAGCCTTACAAACCTTACCTACGTGTAAGGGACAGGTACGGCCTCACAAGCCTCATCGAAGTTCTAGGTACACTAGGCCCGCCACACCTAACTTACCCGGGTATCGGGTATAATCTTCCACGAAACACTCGGGCATTGGTACGAACACCAACATGACCTCATGCCTTTTCCTAACTTTACCTAGAACTTAGTTACGACTGTAAATACGTTACTCAAGTGTAAGGTACGCTGGGGACGATCTCACAAACATGTTAGGTAAAGGTGTGCCGAAGCTCGGGTAATGTTTGGGCGGTGTACCTAACGTACTTAATCCTTAAGTAAGGTTTGTGAGATCGTCCCCAGCGTACCTTACACTTGGGTAACGTATTTACAGTCGTAACTAAGTTCTAGGTAAAGTTAGGAAAAGGCATGAGGTCATGTTGGTGTTCGTACCAATGCCCGAGTGTTTCGTGGTAAATTATACCCGATACCCGGGTAAGTTAGGTGTGGCGGGCCTAATGCACCTAGAACTTCGATGAGGCTTGTGAGGCCGTACCTGTGCCTTACACGTAGGTAAGGTTTGTAAGGCTGCACCTAACGTGCCTTTCACTTAAGTAAGGCATCGACGGTTGTACCTAACGTACCTTGCACTTAGGGCGTGTTCCGAGCTAAGGCCGTTTATTTTGGGGGGGGGACAGAATGTTACCATCCCCTCCCCTGTATTCGAAAATTATCACATGATCCTTGGCCATAATAATAATGCTATGTGAAATTTGAAAATCAAACTCGTTCGTCTTACCCGGGTTTCGACACACTTCATCTATATCAGGCGGCTAATTCACGAAAACGCAAAAAGCGGGGATGGCCGCTAAGTGTCCCCGGGTTTAATAAGATGCTTAGATCGATCTGAAATTGACAGGTCAGGGTAATATTTGGGCGGGGATAACGAATCCGGCGTCAGAATTTCCGAATTCGATTCTAATACAGACTAATATTGCCGCACACTCGTGTAATCATTATTGCCGCAGATGTTCAGAAAGAACGCCAGCAAAACTCACTGCTACGCGCGGTCGGAACGCGTTTGCCGCCCCTCCCCCCCCAACTCCCCCCCCCCCAAAAAAAGTACGCCCTCAGTACCTGGACAACCTTCTTCTACTTTCAATTTCAGAAAGAATCGCCGAACTGCGTCCCAGGTACCCTCTTTATCATACAGAAATCCTCCTTGCCGAACACGATTGCCTTAGGTTTTCTCTTGCTACCGGGCACAGGATTAACCCCAATCACGGGATCCACCCCAGTGACCCTGACGACCGTCTCCTAAACTTCGTCTGCTTTGACCACGGGAACTTCGCCCGGGTACATGCTATTCGCAAAGCACTTGTTGTACTCACGCTGTCGGCACGCTGAGCAAAAACAAGACGCGGCGAGGTGTAAAGCTCGTGGGCGAGGACAACCTTCTCGGCGCGAACCACCTCGCACCACCCCTCCGTTTCCTCCCCCTCCGATTCTACTGCCCCCTCCTCTTCCTCCTCTTCTTCTTTCTCCTGATTCTCCTGCTCCCTATCCTCTTCTTCTTTCTCCTGATTCTCCTGCTCCCTATCCTCTTCTTGCTCCTCCTCTTTCTCCTCCTCCTCCTCCTCCCCCTTCTTTTCCTCATACCCCTCCACCAACTCAAAAAGCGCACCCGGCCTCCGCGCCCTGCCGCTGCGTCGAGCACCGGCGGACCCATCCCCCCACATCTTTTCCCTCTCCTCCTTTTCCTCTTCCTTCTCCTCTTCTTTCTCGTAACCAGGATCCGTGAGGCGGACATTCCTCTTCCGCTTGCTGCCCCCTCGCTTGACCCCGCCAGAGTCATCCCCTTGCCCCATCCCCGTCCCTTCCCCGTTGCCCCCCTCGCCCCCATCGCCCCCATCGCGGCTCTCTTCTCCCGCAGCTCCGCCCCCCTTTCCACGCGGGGCTCCACAGCACATAAGTCCTCGCTACTTTCACGGTGAGCTCCGTTTCCTCCACCCGCCCCTCATCCGTTCCCATCGCCAACGTCCAGTCTTTCTCCATCACGTCCGGCACGCTCCCGTCTCTCCGTCGTCTAATCGTGGCCGCGCGGTCTTCTAGGCCCGCGTTGGCCCCTACCAAAAGGTAGGTGTCCCGGGTAGTGCTGTTGGCAGAAGCACGTGTCCTCAATCCCACCTGCGAACCCTGGATGGCGGCGATGACGGCGCAGGATATAACCCTGTCTGCCCCGCAGACCCCGCCTCCGCCGCCTGGTGGTACGCTGGCCTTCCGAGCTGCGTTTCGCTTGCCCTTCGTGATGGCGTCAGCCTTTTTGCGGGCCAAGTTAGACAAAACCACCTCGCTAGCCTCGCAGTAGCCGGTGTTTTTTGCGTCTTGTCTACCCCTCCTCTTGCTGTCCACCAAGGTGATGCGAAGCATGATTCCTTGCTCGTGTGGGGACCACTTGTGGATGACCTCGTACCTGGTCTGGCCAGCATACATGATGCGTGTACATTCGCCCGCGGAAGTCACCGCTGGACCCTGGCCGCGCAGCATCTTCAAGCCCGCTTCCCACCACCAGCTCTTGTCTGAACAACTTTCTGAGTGGCTCTACCCCCCCTAAGTAGACGAAGGGGAGTCGATTGTCTACGTTTCCCGTGACAAAAAAGCTCGGAAATGCGGCGAAACAAAAGTTCGAGCTGAAGTAAAACTTTTGTTTGTGGGAACTTTTTTTAAACGTCGTTTTTGGGCGTTTGAGAAGAAACTGCGAAGTCGATTTGTTTTTTCCTTCTCCGATATGGGAAAGGCGACTCGGTTTTAGCTCGAAACACGTCTTAGGTAAGGTTTATGGGACCGTACCGAGCGTATCTTACGCCTGGGTGTATTTCCGCGTTCGTACCTAGCGTGCTCAAGTGTCCGGTACGGGTATATACCCGGGTATTTTATCCGGGTATACTTAACGTATGTACCTTACCCAACATAACCTTGGAGAATTAGCTCACTGAGGTTTTAGCTATCTGGGGGGTTGCCTAACGTAGACTACGCACATACTTCGAAAACTCATGCCGGATGATAGTCATGCATTCGTCCGTGTTGGCCGACACACCGCCACACACCCGTTGAGCTTTGGACCTAAGTGAACGTCACTTTGGACCCAAACGTGTATCACGTGATAGCTTGCCCACGTCTGTTTACTGGTGGTCTGATGTACCTCCTTTTCCCGGTTGGCTTCTTAGATCTACGTTAGTACCCCAAGGTCGTCGAGAAACGGAGCAACCCGGTAGCGAGTCGCATGTAACAAAGGGAACAGCGGCGAGTAGAAGTGGGGGTGGAGCAAGCACTCCTGTTCGTGGCAATCCAGCTGCGTGATGTACTGTGAGGCGAACAGATGCTGCCCACAGCGGCAGAACGCATGGCAATGATTCGGGACGGTGCCCTACTTGTGCGTGGCGTTCCACACGATGAAGCGCGGGCTCGAGCTGTCAGTAACCGTTGCGTTACGGGTGTTGCAAATGACGGGGGACGGGGGGGTCGTTTTTGGTTTCCTGTTTGGAAAGACGTTGCGAAGTTCCTCCAGAGCGGTGGTGTTTTAATGCGTTGGGTGACCGCACCGAACCTAGGATTTGTGCCTAGGGGAGCGGTGCATTAAGGAGCCGAATCGAGTATTATAGCTAGGGGACCGGTGCAATAATCGTACCAGAAACAAGCAAAACAGTGACTTTGTTGTATAGATCTTTTGGAATGCGTTGTATATTATCCTTTTCTGTGGCTTGGGAGGGAGAGCAGCTGACTGACATGTCTACCACAGTATCCACCTCTGCATCATATCCACATGCTTTTGCTCATAAACACATCTCCCTCCCTCCACTGTCTGGGTTCTACTGTGTAAATTCTCGGATGACTGAGACATCGAATGGTCCAACACCATTGACTCCTCCACACAACTCCGAGAAAACATATACCGTGATATAAATCTTCGCATGCCACTGAAAAAAATGAAAGAAAATAAGTACATATACCCTCAGTTATACGAGAATAGTACCTACATCCTCATAATATCTCCGTCCCCCTCCCCACCAAGAGAAAAAGGGTGGATGGGCGGGAGAAATCACGAATTATCTGGTCCAGTGAGCGACCGTTATCCAGTTGTAAACAACAGCTCCGTCTGTTCGCGTGTTCTACCAGTCTGCCAGCACCGTCGCGTGCGGTATCCACTTGGTATCTCCACAAGTGCGATCAACCAAACAATGCCAGCTGCTGCTGTCAAAATAAGCTACGTACGTACTCCGCCAAAATAAACTATGAATCATAACGCCGAATTTTCTTCATGAACAAACATCATATTATTCATATCGGTTCCCGATTCCTAAAAATGTTTCTCTTCGCTGTATATATCTTTCGAATTGCGTTGTATATTATCGTTTTCTGTGGCTTCGGAGGGAGAGCAGCTGGCTGACATGTCTACCACAGTATCCAACTCTGCCTCATACCCACATGTCTTTGCTCATAAATACACCTCCCTCCCTCCACTGTCTGGGTTCTACTGTGCGAACTCTCGGACGACTGACACACCGAATGGTCCAACACCATTGACTCCTCCACAACCGAGGTTACTCCGAGGGTTCTACAGTTTACCCCATACAGTATCTTAACCTGGCTGTCTTTGCAAACCTTTGCCAGCTGCTACTTTACGAGACACTTGTCGTGCATCGTCCGCATTATTCCGGGTGTACACCTTATATGCATCGGACTTCCACCTCCCTTCTCGCTGTATGACTCGTTCCGACACGTCACCTCCAGCCGCAAATATCGAGGCACTTCCTATCCTCAGCGAGTGCAGAGCGTACTCTTCGGGTTTTCGCCCCGACTGTTCAACCATCTCTCTCGGCGCTCATAATGCCTGACCATATCCCCACACTCTCACTTGCCTCCCTGAATGGTACGAGGAACGTGGCGCGTGTTCAGGTAGAGCCGCAAAACATGACAGTAGTGCTACCATAAGAGCATCGGCTCCACCACCTTCACCCGACTCAGAACACGGGCCCCGAACCTCGCTCCGGGTACGTACTATGACGCTTCCAACTTCAGCCTGGTCGCCTTTATGGCCGCGGAATCGCACCTCAACCCGATCGGCATCACTCCATTGAAGACGCCTCAACTGTCTGTCGCCAGAAAAAACAAAACACAACGTCACCTCGCGTGAGACAATGCGCTGGGTTCACCACACCTGAGCCAATGGCAAATACCTCATCGGATCTGGCTAAGAAAAAATAGCTCATGCCCAGACATAGCCAAAGCACTCTACCCCCAGAACCTCAGGAAGATATCAGTTCCTGCCCCTTGATCAACACACCCCACGATATAGGGAGCCGAACCCGTGGCCGTGTTCCCGCCAATGTATGCGATCGTGAGATACCTCGCAATACACGCTTGATCAACGGCGACCGGATCGACAGCTCGATGCCAACATCAACCCGATGGACATATTGAATCGCAGCTAGCTTAATTAAAACAGATCCGGCCTGATTGCCCTGTAACGCACAACACCAGGCAGCGAAATAAATCCAAGCCCACAGTTTGGCCTCGTCCGACTCACATGGTCGCAGATACCGGTCCTGTGCGGTTAACCCACGAAAAGTGCACCTAGACTGGAAACCCGACGCGTAAGTTCTTTCAGACGATCTCGCAACTGATCGACGGAGGTACTGGTGCCCAAAACTCCTGTGCAAAGATCTGCACCCGCTTACCCCAAGTTATGCTCCTGGTTGAGAAAACGACGCCAACCTCGGCCATACAAGCTGCACGTCATCCGCTGAAACCCGAGCTCGTTTGGTCGCCAAAGTTGACCCTGCCAGTTGACGGAGCTCGCACCCCTTTTCGTCGTCCCCCTTGGTCGATTTAGCGGAGCTTCCACCTTTCCGCTCCCGTCTCCGTCTCCCGACGCGGAAGCGCTCGGTATCGTGCGAACACCAGCCTTGGGCTTCTTGTGTGCGGCCCCACTGGCGAAAAACTCCTCCGCTTTCATTCTGTTCCCGGGATTTGTCGGTCGGATCGTGGCGGTACTTGCACGGATCTCCCTTTCGCTCGAACCGGCATTCCTCCCGGGAGGCCCAACCGAAGCACGGAAGCTGAGCGGAGACTTCATCCTTGCGCGCACGTTTGACCTCACGCCCTCCTTTTTCACGAGGTGCGACCGGTTCCTTGTGAATGTCAACGTGCTCCAGCCCACCAGCGTCAATATGGGCGCCAATCTTTGCCCAGGTGGGATCCACCGCTCCGGGCAGTTCGTAGATCCCCGGCGGCTCGTGCCAGTTAGACTTAGCGGAGAGAGCTGCGTCGTGAACCGCGGTCGACCAATCGTCTGGGTCTTTGTTGATGAAGCGGGCTATCTTCACCTTGTGGACCGGCATTTACATCGCTTGGTGGTTAGCTTCGCCGTGTGATGTCACCATGTCGACACCGTCCTGGAATGCCGTGCGTAGCTCCACCGCGCCTTTCCCCCCACCGGAATAGTGTCCCGCCCGATGACGAGAAGCAGCACCTTCGCCAGAATGGCAAACTGATTTTCGATGTCGATGGTGCCAGCAGTGCCCCGTTCCGCCCCACGCGGCATAAACGCGGTGACATCATGCTCCGCTAAAGGGTTGACCTGTTTCACTACCGCAAAATATGCCAGGGCGGTATTCTTGAATACCCCTTGCAGCTGGATCCTCGACAATTCACACCCCTTTGGCTTTTCACCAGAAAGTACCCAAAACGCTCGAAGGTTGGGGTTCTTCCAAGCCGTGATCCTCTCTTTCAGCCAGAACTTATCTGACATGCTACCGCGAGTGGAAGCCGCACCGTTATGCTGCCCCTGGTCACTGTTCGGCTCGTCGGCGTCTTGGTTGGCTTGGATGTCATCCAGCACATTCTGAAGGTGCCCGAGCATGTCCTCAATCTTTTCGAGCTGTCGCCCATTCTCGGCGGTACTGTCCTCAATCTTTTCGAGCCACCCCCCCGTTCTCGGCCGCACCGGCCTCGATCGCGTCAAGCCGATCGTTAACCGCCTCGCGGTGCACAGCGTATTCAGCTTGACGGACTAAACGTTCGCCCGCATTGCTGCTAGCACCACCGGACCGGCTGCTCGCGCCACTCGATTTGCTGTTCATCGTGGTCGTCTCTGGCCACACTGTGTCCTTGAGTCGAAATTAAACCTCTTTTTGAGAGAGAAATCAACCCGCGAACGTGATACGAGGCTAGCATTCATAGTGAGTGCAAGTTGTAAAAGGCCGGCCATAACTTTGTACGGGGGGAACAACTTCGCTTGTGTAGCCAGGGTGGCTCGCCATCACTTTATACGCGGAAATAAACACACTTTTGGTTATTATTGCTCGAGCAGCCAGTATGGGCACACACGCATATCATACTCGTGTATGTACTCCTTTGCTTGTCAGGCGAATTGCTCGATTGTTACCATGGCCTTGTTTGCGAACTGGTGTTTCAGCGAAGAAGTCAGTCAATTCGATTCAGATTATCAAATATTTTTTTGCACCCCATCACAACCGCGCAAGGGGTGTCCGCAATAATACTTGTATTTCCTGTCTGACAACCATTACCACCAACACAAGGTAAACCATATCGAAAAATGCAATCGAACTGCAATTCCATCGTCGTCTTGCCACGACGTCGGCATCACATGTGTGCATGTACCTGCTCCGCTGCTATACGGGCCGAAATGAATTGATAACATTTTTTTATTTTTTATTTTGTATTTTTAACGTATGCCATTTTTTATTTTTTAGTACTGTTCAGTTAGAAAACAGTGTGAACATATTAATCTGCGCTCCATCGCAACCGCATGAGAGGCAGCAGCAAGCTTATCCAATGACACTGCACAGCTATTTAAATCGAGCATATACGTACTGCTATTCAGCAGACAAAACAATGTGATCATTCTGAAACATTCGGCGCCCCATCACGACCGCACGAGAGGTGACCAGCCAGAATATATATTTCTAATTTACCCAGCCGCATTTTAGCGCTGTAAGATTTTTGTCGCATTGCGGCGACCTGTGAATTATGCCACTCACTTTCTTTCACCCAACAAGACGCAATTTCTGCCCTTGCGGTTGATTATGTACAAGTATCCACGCTCAAGACCTCTCGAGCGTTTGGCTGAGAAGATTTTCTCTCACCCAACCATGCGGGTGGGAAGTCATTCATTCAAATTGCCATATTATATACCTGTGTTCGCGCTCAAGACCCCTCGAGTCGATCATTTGGCTGTGGCGATTATCTCTCACCCAGCAGTTCGCATGAGGAATCACTTGTTCATTATGCCACATAATATTGATCGTGCACATACAATCGTTTGGCTGTGAAGATTTATCTCCCACCCAGCAGTGCCGCATGGGGAATCACTCGTTCATTATGCCACATGATATATATATATATATATATGTATCGTGCACGTACACGTCGATCTGAAATTTTAACCTGCATCCCACCGCAAAAGCGCGATAGGTACCAGCAGAATTTTTTCAGTTGCTCGGGATGAGCAATATCTTACACGTGCAGTGTTTTTGCTACGCCTTGCCGCAACGTATGAACTCCATTGCACTAATAGGTATAGTATGACATCACGACACTCCCAACGGCAGTAATGTGGAGCGGATTTTTGTGGTCAACTTACAGAATATAATAATTAGTCTGCGTCCAACGTGACGTGAAGCCATATTCAGTTGGCATTCCACCCAACGAGACGCAATTACTGCCCTTGCGGTTGACTGTGTACAAGTGTCTACGCTCAAGACCCCTCGAGCGCTTGGCTGTGAAGGTTTTCTCTCACCCAACCATGCAGGTGGGAATTCATTCATTCATATTGCCATATTATATACCTGTGTTCGCGCTCAAGACCCCTCGAGTCGACCGGTTGGCTGTGACGATTATCTCTCACCCAGCAGTCCGCATGGGGAATCACTCGTTCAATATGCCACATAATATTGATCGTGCACGTACGATCGTTTGGCTGTGAAGATTATCTCTCACCCAGCAGTCTGCACGGGGAATCACTCGTTCGTCATGCCACATAATATATCTATATATCGTGCACGTACGATCGCTTGGCTGTGAAGATTATTTCTCACCCAGCAGTCCGCATGGAGATTCACTCGTTCACTATTCCACATATTGCTTTGTTTATTTTTCATCCTCCGGCGGATGGGAAAAATAAAGCTTAAGCTCACCACACTTCCACGTATTTTCATACGCGTCGTGTGTCGATTAACTCAGGTGCTTTCGCAACCCAACGCTAGCCGGCGCACCCTTCGGATCCCACTGTAGCGATAGCGTGTGCTGTCCCTGTCAGTGGTCCTCGTTACAACCCCGGCAGCGCAAGCTGCCGTTGTATACGGAGGCGTGTGTATGTCGACCCGGCCTGTCCCCTGAGGGTCAGGTTCGGTGCAGATAGCCACCTGGAATGTCACCTTTCCGGGTAGTGTGAGACTTGCGTAAGCTCACCCACGAACAAAACCCCCGGCCATGGGAGATGGCCTTCCGCCGGACTTGGTCCAGTTACGGTCCACCCTACCCATTCGGGCGTTGGTCCACAAAATTATATATATAGACTATATATATCGTGCACGTACGATAATTTGGCTGTAAAGATTATCTCACCCAGCAGTCCGCATGGGGAATCACTCGTTCAATATGCCACATAATATATGATTTTTTTTTCCCTCGCTTCCTCCTGCTTAAACGCCCCACCTACTATCGAAATCCGCCAGAGTAATAAGCACTTCCACGCCCTGGATATCGCCTCGTTATCGTTTCATAGCCGTCCATGCCGCTGCTGCAATTCCCACCCACCCCCGTCCCCAACGTCCCCTCCTTCCCCACCACCCGCACCATCGCCTAGACCTAGCACCACGCGTATAGCAAACCCCTACATCTATGCGACCTAAAGCCCTCCCGCCCCGCCCGGCCCCCCCCGCCACATTCCCCCCCCTCCCCCACAAGAAGGATTTATAGTTTCCACGCACAAATTGACCTGCCCCACCCGTCCCCTCCCCCCCCTGCCCCCCTGCCGCCCCCCTTTTGATCAAAATCAGGCCCCCACGTCCTTGAAAACTCCGCCCTCCCCTCACCGGATATTCGACTTACAGGATTCACTTGATAAACTGATGCATTTCCTCCCACAGCTGTCAGATTTTGTCCCCCTCAGAAACGGGCTTTATAGTTTCCGCGCACAGACTGCCTAACATCACCCTGTTGACCCTGATAGCTACACTGCAGTTGCATGGGGAGTCGCCGACCTATATCCTTAATGAGGACACACAACCCGTAATACGCGCGATCGGAGTATCACACACAGCTTGCAAAGATGAGTTTCGACAAAATACTCGATCTCACAGCTGGAGTGTATTTTAATTTTTATGATAATATATATCGTGCACGTACGATCGTTTGTCTGTGAATATTATCTCTCACCCAGCAGTCCGCATGGGGAATCATTCGTTCACTATGCCACATAATATATATATATCGTGCCTGTACGACGTTTGGCTGTGAAGATTATCTCTCACCCAGTAGTCCGCATATATATCGTGCACGTACGATCGTTTGGCTGTGAAGATTATCTTTCACCCAGCAGTCCGCATGGGGAACCACTCGTTCATTATGCCACATAATATATATCGTGCACGTACACGTCGATCTGAAACTTTTAATCCGCACCCTACCGCGAAAGCGCGATGGGTACCAGCAAGAATTTTTCAGTTGCTCGGGTTGAGCGATATCTTCCACGTGCAATGTTTTTGTGACGCCCTGCCGCAACGTATGAACTCCTTTGCAATAATAGGTATATTGAGGCATAACGACTCACCCAACAGCAGTATGACATCACGACTCACCCAACCACAGTAATGTGGAGCGGATTCTATGGTCAACTTACAGAATATATGAATTAGTCTGCGCCCAACGTGACGTGAAGCCATATTCAGTTGACATTTCACCCAATGAGACGCAATTTCTCCCTTGCGGTTGACTATCTACAAGTATCCACGCTCATGACCTCTTGAGCGTTTTGCTGTGGAGGGTTTCTCTCACCCAACCATGCAGGTATATAATAGGTATAGTATGGCATCATGACTTACCCAACAGCAGTATGATATCACGACCCACCCAACCGCAGTAATGTGGAGGGGATTTTAAGGTCAACTTACAGAATATATAAATTAGTCTGCGCCCGACATGATGTGAAGCCATATTCAGTTGACATTTCACTCAAAGAGACGCAATATCCGCCCTTGCGGTTGACTATCTACAAGTATCCACGCTCGAAACCTCTCGAGCGTTTTGCTCTCTCACCCAACCATACAGGTGGGAAGTCATTCATTCAAATTGCCATATTATATACTTGTGTTTGCCCTCAAGACCCCTAGAGTCGATCGTTTTTGACTGTGAAGATTATCTCTCACCAAGCAGGCCGCATGGGGAATCACGCGTTCATTATGCCACATAATATGTATCGTGCACGTACACGTCGATCTGAAACTTTTAATCTGCACCCCACCGCGAAAGCAGGATAGGTACCAGCAAGATTTTTTTCAGTTGCTCTCGGGATGAGCGATATCTTACACATGCAATGTTTTTTTTACGTCTTGCCGCAACGTATGAACTCCTTTGCAATAATAGGTACGACAGTATGACATAACGACTCACCCAACAGCAGTATGATATTGCGACGCACCCAACAGCAGTAATGCGGAGCAGATTTTTGTGGTCAACTTACAGAATATATGAATTAGTCTGCGCCCAACGTGACGTGAAGCCATATTTAGCTGAGACACCAACCGCCTGCTGCTGTAACTTGTTTTTTTTTTCTGCTACGTGTAATCGAATTGCGGTAATATCGCTGACATTTCAACCAACAGCAATCCAACGCGTTTGTCTGCGGGTCTTTGAGTTCAAACACGCCATGTACGTTTCAACCAACAGCAATCCGCATTTTTCTGCGGGTCCTTGTGATCAAACACACTATGTACGACATAGGTCTAAACAAGTACATTTTTGGCACCAAAGATTTTCCGTTTTTATCCTGATGAACTGCCCCAATGTGATATGAGATGCCATACGTACTCGATGCGGGTCCTTGTGTTCAAACACGCCATGTACGTTTCAACCAACAGCAATCCGCATTTTTCTGTGGGTCCTTGTGTTCAAACACACTATATACGATATAAACAAGTACATTTTTGGAACCAAAGATTTTTCGTTTTTATCCTGATGAACTGCCCCAATGTGATATGAGATGCCGTACGTACTCGAAATATCGTTGTGTACCCACGCCCAGGCCGCCGAGAGTTCGACCAGACATGATCCTTTTCACGATTACGAGCATATCGTATCTCTGCCTCGATCGGGGGGAGAGTCCGATGATATCTCGTTGCCGCGATCTGTGATGCGCATCTGCTTGGTCATGGTGCTGAATTTGTTGCTATTTCCCCGCTTTTTTATCTTTGTTTTTGCAAAAGCAACACAACTCGCTCGAACCGTTTCCAAATGCACACACACGCTCTCGGCCCACCAGTATCGGAATTTGAGGAGACAAATAACAACCCGTATCGGCACGTAATATCATATTGGTCTAGGCGAGGCCCGTTGTCGACGCTTCTGCGCTCGCTTCCTGTGCCTTGTATGAAGCGCTTCGACTTCGAAGTTGCTTCTTGCTCTCGCTAATTCCTTGATTCGCCGTCTAGCGATGAACTCGACAATCACGAAATCACGAATTATCTGGTCCGTGAGCAACCGCTGTCCAGTTGTAAACAACAGCTCTGTCTGTTCGCGTGCTCTACCAGTCTGCCAGCACTGTCCCGTGCGGTATCCACTTGGTATCTCCACAAGCGCGATCAACCAAACAATGCCAGCTGCTGCTGTCAAAGTAAGCTACGTACGTACTCCGCCGAAAAAGACTATGAGCCATAACGCCGAATTCTCTCAATGAACAACAAACAACATATTATTATTATCGGTTCCCGATTTCTTATCATATTTCTCGTTACGGTCCATTGATTTTTTGAAAAAATCCGCGCCATCTCCATCTAGGTCTCCCAGCATGTACAACCTGGTTCCATCTAGACCCAGAGAATTGCTCCTTCGCCAAATCGCGCTCTGATTTCTGAGAGTTGGCAAACGATGATTGGCAGCTTTGTTTCGCCGACACGAACACATCTAAACCTGGTCGTTTCTATAAAAATGTGCAAGGTTGTGTTCTTTAGTGTACGTACAGAACCATACCCCGGGTATTTACCCCGGGTATTTACCCATACCCGAGGTATTTACCCGGGGTATTTACCCATACCCGCACCCAGAACTTCTGTAACTTCTGTATGACTTTCATACCCGTATCCGGAACTTCTGTAAGTTATGCACGCCAGTGCCAAAAATACGCGGGGTACGGGTGCAGCATTTGTTATACCTGCCCGGAACTTCTGTGTGCTCTGTTCGCCCGGGCCACAATACCCGGAATTTCTGTGAGTTCTGTAACACTTCTGTACCCATAGCCGGAACGTCTGCAAGTGTTGTAAGGTTCCCATACTCTTACCCGGAACTTCTGTGACTTTTGTAAGACTGTGGCACAATACCCGGCGTAAGGGTATACATTTGTTATAATACCCGGGGGGCCCTGTATCCATTCAGGTTTAAATCGCAGGGTGTATTCTGAGGGCACGCATTAATCACGAGGGACACTGTAGTGCGTTAGTGGATCACCATGCTTAGTAGATCACCTCGAGAAAAAAGGCTGGTGGATCACCGCGCTAGTAGATCACAAAAAACGAAATGCCTGGTGGATCACGTGGTTAGTGGACCGCAAAAAAAAAACGCATACGAGTAGTGGATCACCCAAAAATAAAATGCTCTGGGGAATCTGCCATGTTTTGTTTTTTTATATTTGCTAGGAATCTATACCGAAAAAATAAACTTCGGCGATACGTGGCATCGAATTCCCCTTGCGACTAACGGCACAAGTCCGCGCTGCACTTCGTACGAACCTCGGGTTATAGTGACAGATAAAAACTCCCAATCAGCTTATTTCGGGACGAGTTTGTGGTCATCTGATCACAATACGATTTCGTACCAGCGACAGGAAGATAGAGCGAAGTCTGCGACGTTTGGCTTCCTTCGACGTGGTACGAATTCGTACCCATGTCCCTGGTTTGCCGATATCCGGTGCGGTTTCGCACGAAATGTCCCTGCTTTGTCCATTTCTGCCACAGTTTCGTACCACTGTTACTGATTAGGTTTCATCTACCCACTCCCGCTCTTTCGGCTTGATTCTGGTACGATTTTGTACTGATCGAAGATTTTGAGGTACGATTTTGTACCAGTGTCACTGTTTTGCGTGTTCCCGGTACGATTTAGTACCAAAGGCCGCTGTTTTCTACCTTTTCTTGTACAATTTCGTTCCAAAGGCCACTGTTTTCACTGTTTCCGGTACGATTTCGCACCAATGTCGCTGTTTTGCTCGTTTCCAGTACGAGTTCGTACCAAAGGGTCGAATTGCTGTTTTCTGCGTCTGATACGATTTCGTACTAATGTCGTTCTATCCGCCTGTTTCTCGCTTGATTTCGTACCAAAAGTCTGTTTTTTTTCCGTTTCTGCGACGTAGTACGATTCCGCACCAATGTCGCCGTTTTGCTTGTTTCCGATAAGAGTTCGTACCAAAGGTCGCTGTTTTTTTAAAGCACTACCCACTGAACCACGTAGTCACGCGAGCGTGCGCGCTGGAGACGTGAATGGTTATGACCCCTGAGTACCACGGTAGTTGGTGGCGAGGGGAGAGAGCCCCGGAGGTCCCTGTTACGAAGTGGGTGAGAGTCAATTGGCGGACTCGCAAACATATCCTTTGTTGGTTATATGGCACTACCCACTGAACCACGCAGTCACGTGACCAACAGAGTACATATTAGATAGTTTCTCCACCACTATGTCGTCAAGCAAGTCGTTAAGCAACAACTACCATTAATATGTGCACCATCACTGGAGACTGGTGCGTGAGACAATTATTTATCCGCAATATCATACCACAGCCAGACACCAGGCAGCCAGGTAATAATACAGTACATACATGATTCGAAGTATGCGTGTGCGTACTCTGCAGGGTGTAAGGTAATGTACGCCCCTCGGGTCCGCAACAAATGTCTATCATGACCTGACAACCCTATCGTACGCCGACGCGCTTGCCCAGACAGATTCCGAGAGCGTTGAGGTGATAGTGCGCAAACGGAGGATTTTGTTTGCGGGATTCGTGGCACGCATGGGGGAGGAGCGTTTGCGACAGAGGGCGATGTTTGGGGAGTTTGTTGGGGGTAAGGGCTACTCAGGGGGGCAAGAGAAAGACTGGATGGATCATCTGAAGGAGGATATGTCGGTCTTTGGAATGAAATTCGAAGGATGGCGAAAGGCTGCTCAGAAGGCTGGCAGATGGCTTCGAAGAGTAGAGGAGGGAGCCGAGTTGTTCATGCGGAATTGGCATGAAACGGAGAGACGCAAAGCTGCAGAGCGACGCGCAAAGGCGGCGGCAGCGTCATCCACCGTTGGCATCTCTAAGCGGCCGGGGGGAGGGGGAAGGGGGGGGGGGCGGGGGGAGGGGACTGGGGGAGGGGGGGAGGGGGGAGGGGGGAGGGGGGAGGGGGGGAGGGGGGAGGGGGGGAGGGGGGAGGGGGGGAGGGGGGAGGGGGGGAGGGGGGAGGGGGGGAGGGGGGAGGGGGGAGGGGGGGAGGGGGGAGGGGGGGAGGGGGGAGGGGGGGAGGGGGGAGGGGGGGAGGGGGGCGGGTGAAAGGGAGGAAGGGGGGGAGGGGCGGAAGGGGGAGCGTCGTGCCCAAGAGACTGAAGTCTGGGTTTGGCCATCATCGTATTGAAAGTTGTGGGCCTTCTAATGGCCGTCACAAGATAGCATAAGACCGCCCTGACTTCTTCGCCATGTTGCGTTCTCTCCCAGGTGCCATTGATGATGGACGGGATACCCTCTGTTAGCCCAATGCCATCCTTAGCCAGTTCCTAGGGTCTGCTAGTATGACATTTTTCTTTCTTTTCTTTTTCTATTTCTTTCTTCTTTTTTTCTCTTCTTCTTTCCTTGCTTTCTTGTCTTGTCTTTTCTTGCTTTGCTTGTCTTTTTCTTCTCTTTGCTTGCCTTTTTCGTCTTGTTTCGTGTTTCTTCTCTTTTATTTCCTTTCCTTTATCTTCTTTTCTTTTCTTTGTTTCTTTTTCTCCAATTGACTTATGCCTGTCGTGCGTATGCGTAATGATAGATACTACGTGTAATATATACGTGGTAGTCTTACTTGGGTGGCAATCGGAACATTTGGTTTCTCCAGGCGTGAGTAGTGAGACGTATGCACCGGCCTGGACCTGGCACATCGTAGACTGACTCCCGATTTCACTTTTATATGTTTCTGGTGGAGGCATGAATTGCGTCAGCTGTGATATATGCGTGTACCACCTTGGGTTGTGTGTGTTTTTCCCTGGGGTATTCCTCAGCTCCAGAGTGACTGGAGCCTGTCCTGTGACCACGGACTTGATTATGCGAGTTAATGTGAGAACAACAACAACAACAAGCATCGGAATACGAAGAAGGGTTCCAAACAACCAAGGTTTCCCTCCCTTTTTTCTGTAATTTGTAGAAAGGTTGTGAGTTATGTGTGGCATACATGAGGAAACATGATGAGCTGATACTGCGTACGTGGTGATTGCCGTTTAAACCTTTTAACAGCAGTTAGTTACAACAACTATTAATACACGTACCACAAGACAGCAGTTGGTGACCGCACCCACGACTGATTCGGACACAAACCATTCACTATTTAGTTGAAATCAGTCTTCTGGGATGACATTTTTTTTGCAGTAACGTAGTACATTGGTGTACCTAGTAGTGATGCTGCACATTCTCAGATGGGTAGGTAAACACAACAAAACCACAAAATACGCAATGTCCAGCGGGCGAAAATGTCTGTGATGGCCTGTGGCCAAAAACAACTCTGCAACTATCGTACATGACTTGCGTGTGCTGTGGTGCATACCTGGTAGTTTTGCTTTGGTGTACGCACAACGCTTGAAGACTTACTACATACACTGCAGCAGCAGTAGTAATAGTAGTAGTTGTTGTAGTAGTAGTAGTATTAATAGTAGTAGCAGTAGTAGTAATAGTAGTAGTTGTAGTAGTTGTAGTAGTAGTAGTAGTAGTAGTAGTATTAATAGTAGTGGTAGTAGTAGTAATAGTAGTAGTAGTAGTAGCAGTAGCGGTAGTAGTAGCAGCAGTAGTAGTAGTAGTATTAATAGTAGTGGTAGTAATATTAATAGTAGTAATAGTAGTAGTAGTAGTAGCAGCAGCAGTAGTAGTAGTAGTAGCAGTAGTAGTAACAGTAGTAGTATTAATAGCAGTAGTAGAAGCAGTAGTAGTAGTAGTAGTAGTATTAGTAGTAGTAGTAGTAGTGGTAGTAGTAGTAGTAGTAGTAGTAGTAGTAGTAGTAGTAGTAGTGGTGGTAGTGTGACCAGCCCCCAATATAAATAATATCATATGAACAAACAAATAATAGTTGATTATTTTGCTGTGAACGACTGTGCGCCCAAAACTACCTGGGACTGAGGGCTGCTGCTACTACTACAGTTACTGCTGTGTGTGCCCACCACGGGTACATGCATAAAAGCACGTGGGAACAAAAAGGCAGCAGTACCTACTTGGCTTTTTAGAGGGAAACGCGTCGATAACAGCGCCGACAAGAAGATAATATATATGACGATGACAACATCTATCTCGGATACGCGCGAATCTGCCCGGGCTGCCGAGGTAGGGAATATGTGCCGGGCGTGCAATGCAAGGAGGTACTTGGTGTTCGACACGCGCGCAGCATGCTGATACTTGTTACACTGCTGTTGTTGATGTTGCACGCTCTTCTTCCTGTTAGCAAAGGTTGATAAGAAGGAGACCGCCATACTTCTCGCTGTATAGTCTAGAGGGAGAAAAAGCACAAAAGAAAACACGGAAAATAACATGAAGCATGTGTATCGCGTCGTATTGGTATACACGCAGCCAGAGGGATACTTTGTTTTCTTGTCAGCTTTATGGATAATGTGCTTGTACCTAGGGTGCAGCATAGGCCCACACGTCCTGGGCGCTTGTCCTTCGACGAGCGCCGCCACAAACTTGCCACGCCGCGCTGAAAAAGAGCTTTTGGCGTCTCGGGGTAGAGGGTATTATATACATATATTATCAAAATGAAAAAGCACATACCAGGTATATACTAGTCTATATATTTTGAAAATAAAATACACTCTCCAGCTGTGAGATCGAAGATTTCGTCGAAACTCATCTTTGTAGGCTGTGTGTGATACTCCTATCGCGCGCATTACTGGGTATGTGTCCTCATCAAGGATATAGGTCGGCGACTCCCCATGGAACTGCAGTGTAGCTTGTACCAGGATCAACAGGGTGATGTTAATCAGTCTGTGTAGTTGATTAGCTGGCAGCGAGCGTTGCGGGGGCGAGGGGGGCGGAGGATAAACGGCGAGGAAAAAGGGTTGTGGTGAAGAACGCCAACTTGGCATATCGACTCGGTGACGACACAGACAGGCAGGCCGTCATTTCGATGAGGGTTTTACCGCTTCAAGCTACAGCTCAGGATCCTCCAGGAAGCCAGACAGAGCAGGGCCGGCGGGGGGGGGGGGGGGGGGGTTGAAAGACCCATACCCGTGGCGTATGGATGGAGCGAACAACGAGTGACTGCATAGATAGGGATTAAGATTACGATGCAAAGCAACACATAGCGAGGGACGAGCGGAAAAATTTGACGGCCGGTGGAGAAATACTACTCTTCTACTGTGTAGGTTGGCGGGAGATCACAGACACAAAATGGAGTGTGATTTACTTTACAACCACCTCATAAATTCTGGTCACAGTTATTACTCTTGTTTTCAGGCTCGTGCTTAATTGGTTACAAGGTTACACCCTTTTACTGTTACAAGTAGTTCTACTGTCCTCCCGTCATCGAGGACGAAAACCACGTGGAATAAGAACGGGGAACAATTAGGAGTTGGAAAAGGCCGTTAACTTTGTTTACTTCAATCATGCACGCATGTTCGTTGGTTTCTCTTGGTTTTCTTTCGTGGGATGGATTAACGATAAGTGATCGGTGTTGAAACACATATATACGTAAAAAATGTTTGGATTCTCCGTAGACATCGTTGTCCCTACGGAGTAAAATAGTCCCCTTCCTCATGCGTTGTCCCCAGCATGTCTGCCCGCGCCTCTGGGCATAACGTCTCAACATCCAACCTTCTTTCGGTGATGAAAAGTCGGACGAAAACATGCCAAATGTATAAACCACGTATCTTCTACAAATCCAAAACCAAATCAAAGAACAGAACCAACCACAACCACAACCACTACCACTACCACTACCACTACCACTACCACTACGGCTACCTCCACCACTACTACTACTACTACTACTTCTAATGCTGCCGC
Organism: Undaria pinnatifida; assembly: GCA_012845835.1. Lineage (NCBI taxonomy): Eukaryota > Phaeophyceae > Laminariales > Alariaceae > Undaria > Undaria pinnatifida. The sequence goes on along the minus strand of JABAKD010000015.1, from coordinate 6,120,773 downwards.
TGTCTGCGCCTCTCCAGTCCTCCCCTGGCCTGAACGCGTGCAGAATGTTAAGGAGCATCGCCACCAATCAAGGCCGTCAAGAGCCTTCACCGCGGCACTTCTCCTTCACAGAGAATCGCCTGACCTACTGCAACCACCACCAGCAGTGCAGCTGTTGTACTGGTTGAAGCAATCACATGCATGGCAGAGCAAATATTGATGCTGGTGCCACACTAGGCCGTAAACAACAGCAGCTGCACCGACTACATGACTCGCTATAGTGCATTAGGGGATCGCCGGGTGACGGGACCGTCAGGTAGTTTTGGGGGCAGCGGGACCGCCGAGGGAGGGGACCGCCAAGAGGTGTTGGCAGCGGGGTCGCCAAGGGAGAGGTCCACAAAAAATATACTAGGTGACGCTCGGATACGCTTCCACGTGGTATACGATTGGGGGTAAAGTTCCATGCTTACTTTGCGCTTCGCAGGTTAAGGGTTGCCGACAAATCGGGGCACGGGGGGGGGGGGGGATATAGTGGGTGAAGTTGTCCTGCTTCACCAAAGCGGCGGTTTGACAGAGCACGGGTTCCGCGCGGGACGAATGTTGGGCAGCCTCGGACATGCTACCATGTGGCCTACAGTTGGGGAAGGTAGTTGGTGGGACTTCCACGGACACGCTGTCATATGGTATATGGTTGGGGCTTAAGTTCCATGCTTCTTCGGCGCTTTGCGCTGAGGGTCGCTGGCGTATCCGGTTAGTTTTTTTTTTGCGGCGATTGCTTTGCTCTCCCAGAGGGGAAGCTCGGCAGAGAAAAGGCGATCGATTCGTGGGGGCAATAGGCTGCCGTAGAATGCTGAATATATACTCCAGTTCTTCTGCGCTTCGATGGGCAGCCTGCAACATCTTGTTGCGCGGTAGTGACGAATTCATCCGTGCGCTATTTGTCTTGCGGGAAGCGTGTCTTAGCTAATGCCGGGTTGGGGCGAACAAAAGACGTGTGTGGGCAACGTCGGTATATTTTATAACGGTAGTCAAGCGATTATCCCGCTTTCTTTCGAAAATAACAACGTCAACCGTGAGCCGTGCCAAAACACAAGACGATGTAACTATCGGTCGGTAAACCAATGGTGTTTCCACGGTATCAATATCCCTCCTTCCCCGCGCGTCAGCGCTCCCCTCGGCATAGTGGGATAGTCTCACGCCCAACTCGTCAACCGACATCCCAAACCCAAAGCCTCGAATGTAAATCAATGGGTCATCAATGGGTACGCCGTCTTCCTTCTCGTCTGTACGAGCATCTGCCACGTGTCGTTAAAAAACGAGGCGGGCCAATAACCGACATACTCCGGTGTATACCCCCGGCCGCCCGGCCGCCCCTTTGCTTGAGGGTTTTTTTCCATTCATTTTCTCCCTGGAGGGAGCCGTGAACGCGCTGTCATCAATGCTTCAGGTATGGTCGGTCATCAAGTAAAACGCCGCATTGCGACCCTATTCCCCCAACTTCAACACCAACTCCAAATTGAGATTGAAGTTAGCGCCCGGGCTGGCACTGTCCCCGCCACAAAACCGCGCCACGCCACCTATATGTTCAACACGACCCAATGTTATTTGCATTGTGCCAGTGCACATTCTTGCCGGAAACCTCGAGGAACGCCTCTGGGAGGAGTACGCTACCGAACACTTTCAGCCGCCGTCGCCGTCACTGCCACCGCTGCAGCTGCCGCTACCGCTAGACCACGCGGCCGCACGCGCTCCACGGACCAAACAGCCGCCACGTCAACGGTGTCACTTAACTGGACGCCCTCCACGGCTTGGAAGCTGAACGGCTCTTGGGAATCTAGTTGGCGACGCCTGGAAGTGGTACAGGACGACTTCATGAAGCCCCTCGGTGTTGGATACGCGGTCGAAGATCTCATAACACACCTGTTACAACGTGACAGCAGCAAACCGGGCAGCAGGCTGTTCCGTTTACAAGATATTGATTATGTGGCGTATCTGAAGGGAATGAGGTAAAAATTGACCTGGTGATGTCGCACGTTAGTCTATGCTGCTTCGAAGCCGTTACTGTTGGGCAGGTGGATGTCTAAAGAGCCCCCCCCCCTAAACCGGCACGCTGTACAGCGGCGTATACACAATGTCTACCCACGCAAACGTTGACACAAGGATGACGACGACAATATCACAGTTAATTGTTCAAGTTCGCGCACCGCACCTTCGGCGGCGTGAAGCCCTTGGTGAAGAATCGGTCCGGTTTGAGACGACGGCTCGCCATGACGATGGGGATGTGGAAATGCTTCTCGCTGTAGCAGCAGCACAGCACAAAGTAAACAAAAGAGGGGGGCGAGGAGAGCGGAAAACTGATCACAACGGCACTCGGGAAAGCCAAAGCAACCACAGAATCGTGGTACACGATAAAATTTCTCCAGGCGCATACGTAGAGTGGACCAGTGCATACATGAACGGCACGCCATATCCGTAGACTGGAGCACAATCTACTTAACGGACGTGGAAGACGGGAGGGAGGCGCTAAAAATGCAACACAAAAAAACAATTGCTAGAAGGGCAGCAAATGCCTGACAGAGAAACGGAAGGACAAGAAGAGCAAACAGGGCGAAAAACGGGAGTCTCCTTCCCCTAAAGTTACAGAGGCAGCACGCGTGGGACTACTGCAAACGCGCTACGTTCTGGTGTCCTGCTACAAGCGTGGGAATACTGCAAACGCGCTACGTTCTGGTATCCTGGTCGACTCCTTCTAGTGTTGTGCGATAATCCAACTGTGACACTGAAATCAGAAGACATGTAAACGTCAGTTCCGCGTTTGCACCGCATGCACACTGCCGCCGTTGTGCTTCAGTTTCTATTAAAATATCTGCTAGCAGCAATAGTCAGCGGTGAGTGCAATCAACCACCCCGGTTCCTGAATTTTCGCAAGCTTAGCGAGATTTACGTTGGTCGCGCGTGTTGGGGTTTTACATACATACACTAGCAGAATCTCGCGTTTAACCCCTCTTTAGCTTTCGCGTGCTATCCTTTTTCGTTTATCGTGTCTCAAATTTTAGGTGATTCTTCGTTTTTCGTATATTGTCACCTGATGGCCAAACCGTCGATCTTATCCTCCGCCAGGTTTCCGCCGAGGGTGTCGCACAAGTCGACGTCGCTGCCGTCCACATCCTGCAGCACCTCCTGATCGACACCGAACCCGGCGGAAGAAGAGTTGGGCCCAACGCGCAAGCCCATGCGTACGGTGGGAACAACGGCAATCAGCGCGATCGGAGGAGCCGAACAAGGCTACGGGAGTAGTTTCGGCACACAGGATACAACTTTACATTGCTTATTTTTGCTCCTGCCCCCGGATTACGTCCCACTGGGTTGCCTACTATATCGGGATCTGGTGGTACTTCGGTGAGGGCGATCAGCTGATAAACAAGCGTAGTCAGTCAACTTTACATCGTCAGCTGATGGTATGTTTCGTTCTCAAAGGTACGGATGACATAAAAAAGCAAAAGGAAACGAAGGGGAGAAAAAAACGAAACCAAAATCAAACCGAACCATAAACTGAAACGGAGGTCGAATGAACGATCCTGAAAATAAAGCCTTTCACTCTACCAGGTAAATACGTTCTCTTGTTATCTATTTTCTGGGTTCTCTGTTTTTTAGTTGGTCGCCGGAGACCACTTTCTCGGCACTTTTTCGTGCACTTGTCATTCTCTTGACCGCATACATTTGCATAGCTGTAGTGCGTGGCATGACGTGGACAGAAAGGACGCCCACTGCAACCGGAAGAAGGAAAAAACGCATCTCCCAAGACACAATTGATGCGGGAGGCACCAAGGGTAAGTTCAACGGTTCCGCAAGGACAACAACCGGCGCGGTCACACCGTCGTGGAGGTGAACTTAGCGCAACCTGAAAAGCATGGCGTAAGAAACGGGTAATGACATAACACGACATACCGAGCACGAGTAAAGGAAAATAAGTATGTACTGCTGCTACCGCAGCTGCTGCTGCCACAGCCACCGTCAAGACTATTGCTGATGTCGCTGTCGCCGTAATCGTCTCTGCTTAGCAGCGACACCCTTGAAAGTTAATAGCAATGCGGCAAGACCTACCTGGTACTTCTTGCCCTTGGTGAAGTCGCCCCACTTCTTCATGGGGTTCATGTTCACGGCACGGCGCACGTTGTGCCGCGGCAGTCCTGGCTTAGAGGAATACAACCACCGTGTTATCCGCAGGAGGTTTGGGGTGCAGGGTCATCGCCCACGGTTGCGGCCATGAGAGGGGGCGGGGGGGGATGAGGGAGCGAGTGCGTGGTTGGAGTCTACAATTGGATTAAGGAGTCTGGCGTTTGCGCTCAGCGTCACAACGTCGTGGAAGCAGCGCGTTTAAACAAAGAGCCGAGAAAATAGATCCATAGGTTACACACCACCAATATAGGGCGTCCAAGCCGGCTAGGCTATCAGGGGGAACTAATAGAAGCACTCGAGCGACACACCAGAACACAACGAGTTTAGAGCGCTGTTAATAGACCACCTTACCTCAGCAGTCGACCACATAAGCACAAAATAGTAGAACAATAAAAAAAGAAAAGTAGTAGGAAAGAGAGCAAAACCAAAACCAAACAAATACAGGAATTAAAGGCAAAGCGCACCGAAGACCTGAGCTAACACCTAACCACTAGTTAAAACATGAAACGATATCATACGTGCGATCGGTTCCAAAATCGGCGGCGATCTATCGGAGGACGATCAAAATGCCGCGCAACGGAAATGCGAAAGCACCGGCGTACACACACCTGCAGTCGGCAGGCGGTCGACTCGACGCACCATCAGCCAGCGATGACGAGGGCGACGACAGCAGCAGCGTCTGCACCAGAAATAACACCAACATTACCAGCAACAACAATATCACCAGCAACACTAATATACCAGCAAAAACAACATCACCAGCACCAGCAACACCAACACCAACATCACCACCACACCAAAATGAGAACAGCAACAGCAACAGCAACAACAACAACAACAACAACAACAATAGACCGATTAGAGACCTATTAGCACGTCAACCGGCATTTACGGTATCAAGGAAATTTAGAATCTCCCACCCCTCCCCACCCTACCCCACCTTATCCCACCACCCCACCCCATCCTACCCCGCCACTCTTTTCTTCTTTCACCGTACCTCGTGAGCGGCCCCTAAAGATGTCCAAGCACTGCGTGGCCGACCAGAGCATCGGGCTGGGGGACGCCCTCATTGGCGGTGGGTGCAACCGTCGTAAAGAAATAGGGGTAGTTAAATAGCGCCAGAGTGCCACATGGGTTGCGGATAGCCGCCTGCGGAATGGGGTAAAATTCAGAAGAACGGACGCCCGGAATGGCGGGCGGGTGGGTGGGCGAGCGGAGGGATAAGGTTTATCGGTTATCGCGATAAATTGATGGGCCGTTACAAGGGGCTTCGCCTTGCAATTTACGAAATTGCTTCGATATAAAAAGTCGGAAAAATGGATATAAAGTCGTCTTGGGACCGTGAGCAGAACTACTGTAGGGCAGACTGTGGTAGTTGTGGCTAATCGTTGGTCTCTTGGACAGCTATTTCGTACGGCAAGTTGGAAAAAAAGGAGCCTACCCGACTAGTCTAAGCAACTACGAAGAAACGGCATTCGCTTCCTTAGCACTGATACTGCTGCTAGACCACAACCACCACAATCAGTAGTGAAGCAGTGTAGTTTGATGGTAGCAGCATTAGTAGCATTAGTAGTAGTCACTGCAGTAGCGGTAGCAGCAGCGGCAGTAGTGGAAAGGGTAGCACTAGCAGCAGTGGAAGTGGTAGAAGCAGTATAAGTAGTACAAATATTGTACCGAAGTATACAGACCGAATAGCGCTGCTTCAACTATTGGTAGCATGTTACTCCTTTACCGAAACGGCTACTACACAATCCCTGAAACTGCAAGAAAAAACAGCAGAGTGCTTGAACGAAACAGCAACCCACCTCGAACAAGGGCTCTGTCAATTCTGCGGGTTTTTGTCGTTCCCTTCATAGCGCGGAGACTATCCATTTTGAGCTTCTCGTTAGCAATTTTCATCTGAGCGGCTGTGAAAAACAAATGTGTTAGGGAAAAGGTATGCCTCGGTAGAGGGGGTACTTGTGGGCCCAATATTTGGAACTGGCGAGGCTCCACAACCCAGGAAATTCCCTGTATACTGGCAATCCCATTTGAGCTTTACAATTCCATTTGTTGTGTGAGTATGTCTCTCTGATGGGATATTTTTCACCGGGTACAAGCTTCCCAAAGCGGTTTTCCACGGAACGACACGGCCCGCCAAGCCAAGGCACGCCAAACCACGAACCGAGAGCATAATGACCCCAAAACGTGAACCAAAACCGAAACTAGACGAGACAAACAGCGCTGGATCAGGTATCAAAACGCTTTCCACACCTCGGATAGATCACGATCTAACTCTTCTTCAGTAGATTCTATAGCCACTGCTATAATATGATGTGCAGGATCTGTTATGTGGAGTATAGATCCAACCCCGGAAACATGTGCTAGATTATGCAGATCGTACGGTTCCCACCTGCCAACATGAGCTAGGCCATACAGATCTCCCTCAAAGATTTAGATCATCAAAGGGGATCTAACGATCTGTCCGACGTATGAAAAGTTCGGTGTATCGCTCGAAATCGTATTCTAAAACCCCTCTAGGGTTTAGGTTCTGTTAACCCCTTTACGGTTTAGGCTCTGTTTTGGCTGTTGCTCAGGCTGCTATATTTTCTTGTCCCCAGTGGATTGACCGCATTTTATGTCACCGCAGCCGATAACTTCCGCCTCAGGACCCCAACGGCCACGCGCTCGCTTCCACACATGTCACGCGCCGCCATCTGGGAAGTCTCGCGGTCCTGCTGGTGGCTGCTGACTAATCTCAAGTCAAGGGTATGCTGATCAAACCAGTACACTGACCGCTTGACCAAGTCTCTATTTCAAAGTCGGAAATAATCAACATAGACGACGCTACAAGCGATGGCAATCAAAACACATAGTCATTGCACAGATTGATTAAATTATGCGATTGTTGGTAATCATACTCTCATCACCGAGGCATGGTTGCTTGATTACGCGAATTCGCGCTTAGTGTCCTGATGTAGTCCAGCATATGCTGGCGGCTGTTGATTAATCTAGCGCCAAATATTACTTATCAAGCCAGTACACTGGCCGCTCAACCAAACATCTATTTTCAAGTGCAAAATAGTCGATATACATGATACTAGTTAAGGCAATTCATACACATAATCAACGTATGAACTGACCAAACCACGCGGTTGTTTGTACCCATACGCTAATCACCGAGGCATGGCTACTTGACTAAAGCAATTCGACAAAATTCGTGAATAATCAGCAGCTACTTGGTTTTAATCAAATACTCTCAGCTTAGCAATGACGGAAATGCCGAAACAATCACTAATCAAATCGCCTCGGCCACCTGTCAGCACGTGTATTTCGCACCGACAAGCCAATCACGATCATCTTCTCGAGGAGAGACCCCATGACATCGCGGACATTTTCTCGCCGCTTAGGGTTGGATCAACACAAAACCTTCGACGGCGTCATGTAAATTCATGTGGCCTTGTCCGGATAAGCCTTGGTCGGCCGCGGTGTGCTTGTGTCTTCAGGAGGAAGGCCTAACGAGAGCTGAAAGTTGAAAACGAAACCTTTGGAGGGGTTCGCAACTGGAGTGTCCACTCGTCCTCTGTGCTGTTTGTCGCTGATGAGCTCTCAAGAAAAATACGATACTAGTATCATACTGCTGTAAGCACATAATTATAAAAGCGTCATCAATTTGAACGTACATGTATGGCGTGTGGATGTGCTGTGATAGTATTTTCGTAGTGATGCTGTAGTGATGCAGAAAAAAAAAGTGCCGGGCTATACGTATGCTGTTACTAACGATCCCATAAAAAAAAAACAAAGATTAACATACGTCGGGGGAAAAAAACAAAAAACAGTTTGTCGACACTCGAACCATAATTGATATACAGTCGAAACCGAGCCAGATAATCGAACAACACGAAAAAAACGATTGAAAAGCAACTCGAAGAAACCAAAGAACGTACAAGAAATCCTAGAAGGTTCTCCGAGAAGAGGAGTTAGGAAGGCGTATTCCAGGTGGGAGCTCTGAGAGCGCAGCAGGGCCTGTTAATCAAGTGTGTCAGGGACAAATTACTTCCCGAGACAAATATAATCAAGTCCGTGACGGTGTATACCGCCCCCCCGGTGGTGAACATGTAGGGCTCCAAAACCTTATCACCTGGTGTGGTATACCCCAGGGGTGCTGCAAACAGCGTTACCCAGGGATATTTGGGTAGTCGTTTTGAAATTGATAAAACGCATACCGAGCGAGATGATATTCTCTATGGGTAGGATGAACCAAAATCGGGTACAGTATACCCGGTGCTTTCGTGGCTGAAATCGGGTACCTTTCCATTACAGTGACCGTAACGATCCCAGGACGCCAGCTGATTAGCCAACGCCGGCCACCACCCGACGTTGGCCACATTTCCGACGGGTAAAAAAAAAAATCGCCACTCAACCCCCAAAAAGTAACGCCGGCCACCACCCGACGTTGGCCACATTTCCGACGGGTAGAAAAAAAAATCGCCACTCAACCCCCAAAAGGTACACGATTATTATACCGTACTACTACCCGAAAAAGGTCGGGCTGCTCGACCACAATGGCCCACCACGCGAGCACGCACCTTCCGACTTCATGTATCTTGTCACCGACGAAGAAGGGCAATAACCATTTGTTTAATGTCCATGCGCTATTCTTGTTCTATGTGACATTCTTTTTTCTTGGGGTATTCTTCCAGTCCATAGTGACTGGAGTCCGTAGTCTTTTTGGTACCGGTATACGAGTTAATGTGAGAACATCAACAATGACAACAACATACCAGGTGCAACGAGCCGACGCGCGTGCATTTCTGGTGCGCTGAGGTTGGGGGCTTTCTTTGGTCACCTGTCCACCGAGAATGCACCCAACCCTAGCCCCCAGCCCGAGCGCACCAGCAAGGTACGCGCGTCGGCTCGTTGCACATACCTGGCATGTACGTATCCATGGCTGCTGATGTAGTAGCTGCTGTCCACCCTCAACCACAGCAACAAACAAACTACCGAATGTGCGTGCATGCTCTCTACCATACGTGTAGCAAGCAGATGAAGGATTAGGAGTATTCTTCACCAGTCACATGGGGCGAAAATAATACCGCATGGACATCCAGCAGATGGTTCTCGCCCGTCTCCGTCTGTAACAAGGGACACATATGAAACCGGATGGAGTGTACTCGCGTGGTGGGCCGTCGGGCCGTTTTGGCCGAGCAACCCGGCCATTTTGGGGTAGTGGGGTGTAATAATCGGGTACCTTTGGGGGTTGAGTAGACGAAATCGGGTCTACCCGGCGAAGATGTGGCCATCGTGGGGTGGTGGACGGCGTTGGTCACTCAGATGGCCTCCTGGGGTCGTTGCGGTCACTGAACGAGAACGGTACCCGATTTCGGAAACAAAGGCACCGAGTACGCCCGGTTTTGGCCACTGGTCATTAATATATATATATATATCGGAAAAAACAAATAACGATTTTATCGACACTCGACTCAGAATTGAAAAACAGTCGAAAATGAGCGAGAAAATCGAAAAGAACGAAGAACCGATCAAACGTGACGCGAAGAAAGCCGGGAAGGCTCTCCGAGAAGAGGAGCTGGGCAGGCGTGCTCTAGATGGGAGCTCTTAGAAAGCGGCAGAGCCTGTTGATCAAGTGTGTCAGGGACAAATGACTTGCTGAGACAAATAAAATAGCGCCCATGAAGGTATACTCCACACACCCCGTGAAAACATGCAAAAACTTGTCACCTGGTTCATGGTATACTCCAGGGTGTTGTATACCGCGTCCCCCGGTGATATTTGGGTGATCGTTTTGAATTCGAGAAAATGCACTACCGAGAGAGATAACATACTCTAGGGGGTGCGATAAACGGAGTGTCTGTCACACATGACTGCCACACTACGATCTCCCTGCAGAGTCGCGCGACTGCCGCTGCCGACCTCGAGCCCCCCAAAGGGTTTGGGCTAGGGTTAGGGTTAGGTGTAGGGTCGTGTTGGTCTTGGCCGGCGTGCAAGATTAAAACTGACCATAAACGACCGGTAGGATGGTTGTTGCCTTGCCCGTCCTGCATTTCGTGGGAGCAGATAACTTGGGGGTGTCATACCGATTACTAGGCGTGACATCGCAGGGCGTGTGGTATACAACGTACTCGGACCATTAAATCCGGTGGTTGTTTTGGGATTCATAACGTGTCACAACCCGGGTGGTATACTCCCGGGGTGTGATGCACAACATCCAGGGTCGTTGGCATACACTGTAATACACACGGCAGGGACGACTTTATGTCACGCTCGACGACTCAATACCTGCGCTCGACGACAGGGTCACATCACTGCTGCTGTATCAAGTACCTGGTACAGTATTAACGGGATGATTTCGCACCTGTTCCGGATGCTATTAATTGCACTTCTTGAAGGATCGGTCGACTTCTCATCATCCACATTACTACGACCCATCAGGTATGCTCATACTGCTCCTACTGCTATTTGTTTGCATATTATTCACTAGCTGCACCGCTGTACAAGCAGTCTAACATGCGATGTGAATGTGACCGGGACCGGTGTGCAACCCTATAACCTGCAACTAGCCTGCAACGCGGTTATGTACCGGTATGTACAAGGGAGTCAGGATGAAATCTGATGAAAGCACAGCAAAGATCTACGTACATACGAGTGCGTTTGTAGATCTTCACCAGCAACCAGCAACCCCGAAAATCAAATTTCAAAGGGACCCTACAACACACAAGTCACAAGCACATCCACCGTCTGCTACAACAACTAATGTCTGCACCTTACCTTTCGACGCGTGTCTTCCTTGGAATGCCGTCATCATGCCCGAACTGCCGGGAGCATTGCCTCCAGTCAAGGCCGCCCAGTGCCTTGCTGCGCTATTTCCTCTTGAGCAAGACCCGGCTGCTGTCTGCAGTAAGTAGAGCTGTTGCTGGTCATCATGGCCCAGCATGATAGACGCTGAGGCTAGCGCTGTAACCAACAGCAGGCGCGCCGACTACATGGCATGCAAACCGAGCAAGCAGTGCTTTTCCCAGCACCAAGGAGGAAGGTAAGCTGCATCATGAATGCATGCCTCACACCCCCTCTTTTCTTCGTTATTTCGTACCACCCATACCCAGCATACGACACATGATCTCCTGTTCCGAGCAAAGGTTTCGAGTTTCGAGCAAGGGGGGTTTGCACGCCAAAATATGGCGTTATCCAGTTGTAGCCCCGGGAATACGAAACCGACGAAGAGTTCTCTTATTTTTTTGAACGGGCATCTGCGGGCAACGCACGACAAGAAGATATCGGGAGCTGCTCATTAGAGCGGCACACGAAGGGGGAAGGCCTGCTTGTGTATTAGAGTGGCACGCGAGGGGAGGAGCAGCTCAACGGAGGTGCCCTTGCTTCGCGGGCCAACCTTTGCACGGCTTGGTCCGCCCTTTAGGCGCCGGCGTTCGAATTCGCTACACAGCGTAATACGACGGAAGTCCGATGTCGGGTATTTTCATGCCGCCCAATTCGGGCGTTACTTCAATTACGCAGTTCGCCTTTGCGTTTTTCACGGCAACCTGCTCGTTGCTGTTCCAGGCCGGCGAGCACTTTGGCCACGACATGGTTGCGTTGGGGTTCATGGTGGTGATACACGACGGTCTCGTTGCTGTGCAGTGGTCGGTGAGTGCCAAACCACTTGTTGGTTGCCTATTCCGAAAAGTCGTTGCTGTTGTTGTGATATTTCTGCAGTTGTGGCAGGAACGGTTTACGTAGCAAAACGAGCATACCGATGTGCCTGATACTAAATAGCGTCGTCGAACAGTGGAACCTGGTATCATCATAGCAACGGGTGGTACACTCCGGAATTCCTTAACGACCTCGGCCACCGACACTAGCCAGTACGAGTCGATCGCTCATGTAAGAATCGCCCAACTGTCGGTTCTCACTCCCCCTCACCGAATAGGTTCGAAAAAAGGAGCATTATACGCCTTTTTACCATACATAGTCGTGATTCCTAGTCTCAACCCGTACAGCAACCATTTCATCTTTCGACTGCATCGTACACCCAGCATCATCAGTAAGATGCAGCAATGGGACAACTGGGGCAAACAACTGAACAAACTACGCTCGCTCGTCGTTTGCACTAAACGTTTGACAGATTGACCGAGTCGAAGGCATGTTCGACGTCAGGGATTTCCCGTCCCTTCCTAGGCCGCAGCAAGGTGACGAACGAGATATACTGTTGCAGTTTCGTTCGTTTTTTTTATTTGTGGGATTATTTTGGCGATGTGATGCGGTGCGTGATGGAACTGCACGTCCTTTCTTGGAGGCGACGTGATGGCCTCCGTGGACCTTGATCGTCATCGGTCTGTCGTGGCCTTCTGCTTGAGGGTAACAGCAGAGATGTCATGTCAGCCAGTAGGCCAAGTCAGGATTGCGTGTCTACGACGCTGGTCTAGCGTTATTACTCGTGCACGAGGAACGTTATTGTACGGGGGGCGTTTTTTGTCGTACTCGTTGTGTACTCGTGCGTTTTCCCGAACTCTGAGGTTCTCAGCGAAAACGTACCACCGGCACCACTTGAGCTCGCAACTACAGCGATTACAGCACGTAGACTAGAGCTCTAGACTACAGCAGTTGCACGAAGTTTCGAAGACTTCGCACGTGATACGCGGGAAAGGCAAGGCTGATTATTGTTGTACTTGATTCACCCGCCGTTATTTGCCTGCAGCTATCCTGTCTAAGTGTTCCCCGCTGCATATGTAGTCCGAACCTGATATCTTACGAGTACGCTGTATGATGTATGCTCTGTATTTATTTTTGTCTGATCCCTGATTCCGGGGCAGGATGGAGATCGTTCATATTGCTGTCGCCTAAAACGTTCATACTTGTGTCGCTACGAGGACTAAGGCACGTTTTTTGCTGCGCCACATTCTTCGCCATTCTACGCGTCACAAAGTCTATGTTATACCCCTTTACACATCATCCCCGGTTTGTAATGCACTCGCGGCGTAACTGCATGCGTCTTTTCTTTTCTCGGGGTGGTGGGGTCTGTTGTGTGTGTGGGTAAGTGGTTGTCTAGATTTTTGGCGTGCCTGCCCATGCTCGGCGCTAGGATATACAGTAGTGCTGTGATAAGAAAGCGAAGTGCCCCCCGCCCCCCCGCCCCGCTAAAAGCAGCCCCAGGGTGTAATTTATGGGCATCCATGACTGGAGTCCATAAATTCGGTTGTTTGGCATTTTACAAAAGTGGTCGTTCTTTTCAACTGTGCTAACCTATATTCCACAAACGAGGTCGCTCGATACAAGTCATGGTTTTTGTGGAGTCCAGCAGGCTCCATCGCCGCGTGTCTACCAACCTCCCCCCCTCGCCTCCCATTTCCCTCGTGCCCAACGTGTTTTCGTAGTCGAGGTCGAGACCCTAGGATTCAGCGAGGATACCGACGTTACCACCGCCGCCCCCCAGAAAGCTGCATCCTCGTCTACTGCGCCGTTCTTTCTGCCGGCTCCGACCCCGCACAAGACTCGCAGAAGCGCCTTCGCGCCGAAGAGCCGCCAGTCGAGTCTCCGGACTGCACAGGTCAGTAACTGTTGTTATTCAGCCATGCCCCACGTCAGGTGGGGGCCAGCTTACCGCGAATTCAGGCTGTTTTCGTCGATAACATCGTCTATGACATATTGTAGACTAGCGCAGTTTCTTAAATCCGTGGTCCCAGGCAGAGGGCCCAGACTGACGATGAGCGTGAATACTACACCACCCGAAGACAAGGTTTGCTACCTTGTACGTAATGTACCTGGAACGTCACAGACTGTTGAAACGAAAGTAACGGATGAGCATATAACCGGATTGATGAGAAAAGCGTGAGTGAAAAAGCAACAACAATCAAACAAAGCTCGCCGCCCTTACCGGGCTTCTACTCTCTGTGGGTTTCTATGTGCTATTTACTAGGGGTACTGGCGCGTGTAAGCGCCGCTAGGCAGCGTTGACTGACAGTACACACCCGGTTGTGTTTTTCCGCTGCCGGCATGCGCGCATGCGTAGACGCAAGTACTTGGAAAACATAGACGTCGAACAAGAAGGTCAGACACGGCATTGTGCCGGCATGTAGTACCGTAGAGCTGCGTATTGTCGCCACCGAGTGTGGTGCAAATTACCAGTGCAAAAGTACCGGCACTTTTTCGTGTTAAGAGGTACCAGGTATACCTCTGCGATATCGACAGCTAGCTGGTTATGCCGGTTCAGAACTAGCGTCCTACGGGTAATTTGTTTGACGACTTTGCTCGAAACCGCGTGTGCCGTACATACCGCTTGCACGAGGCTGTGTCTGACAAAGCAGCTTATTCAGCAGATATTTCGTGTGGTTTGAGTCGTCAAGTACCTAGCTTTGTAGCTGAAGGAGCCACGTTATGTGATCTTTGCGCCCGCGATCCGTGCAGGTCCTACCATACAGCGCGATTGGTAGGATTGTTCCGGTATCCGCTGTACCAACAAAGCTCGAGGCTTCTCCTGAGAAGACCGTCATCGCGGACACTGCCCTATACGACGACGTGACTGACGAATTCGGCGAGGGCGACAAGAATGTACGGCGTTCACACACAGAGTAGAATATGAATACTACGCAATATGCTCACTGACGAACGAACCACGGATTGTTCTTGATTCGGCTCCCGATCTCGAATAATCCTCTTCTTCAATATGTTTAGTATTGGTTCAATATACTGTAAACGGGTACTTTGTGCTCTTCGATATAACGCCGGGAGCGGTTAACGGAAAACGGTGGTTATGCGGTTGCTGAACACGCGGAAGTGCTGTCAAAAGCCAGAACCGCCAGTACGAGAACGGCCCGAAGCCCGTCAAGCACTGGTATTAAAATTTCGTCCCGTTACGAAGAGGAAAAATAAGGGTAAAAAATAAGGGTAATGAACGCATTCTGAGGCAAACGTTGACACATGCTGCGGAAGGAGAGGACCATTTTTTTCTGAGGCTCCTAACTTGATGAGCTCTATACCCGAATAGCCCATATTGACTGTGAGAACTGAAAGTGGAACGCGATGAAAAATCCCATGACCTAGGTAATCAACGAACAACATGTTGTAGAGCACAACTGATATCTCAACGATTTTGGCCTGTTCCTCAAAGATGTCAGCCAGAAAAAAAGCTGAACCATTATTGTTACGTACCTCTGTCGTAGGCAGGCGTCATTTGTGCGAAGGAAACCGTGGAGGTGTGTCAGCGATCACGTTCAACTTGCACCGTTTAGCAGCCGACGCGGAGTGCGGTGTCCCTTCGGGTGCGCCTAGCACCCTCGTGTTTTGTGTTGTTGCTATCACTACATCATAGCAAAACAGCTCGTAAAGCCTAAAACGTTAAAACACGTTCTTATCCCCCCCTCGCCCGCTGTTGTTCGAAATCTTACCGCACAGGGAATAATCAAAACGTTTGAAATCCACGCATATACCGACAGCGGCAGGCCCTCTCAAGACGGTGAGCTTTCGTGATGACTCCATATATTGTTTTGTGCCAGCGTTGCTTAGTTGCTTAATCCTTGAAGAGTTGTGCCTACGCTTTGGGGGAAAAGTGCTTGAAGATAGCGATTGTTGAAGGAAAAAAAGGTTAATTCGAGTTAGCATCGAATTGCTCCGGCGCCTACGATAGCGATATGACGTTCCAGGTACCTCTTATCGTTCAGTACTCAGGTCAAGGGGAAAGACCTCATACCAGCAAAACATCCTACTTTCGATCCGGTTTTCTTCTCAATTTCTGTGGTTGACGCGTGTAACAAGCAACATCAATGCTGAGGCAAAACGAATATACACCAACCATTATCGGTGCATCGGCATGGGAATCAAATGTTGCGGCTTCTGCAGTAGCGGTGATATAGTAGAGTACCATAAAAAACTTCAGGTGCACATGCGGTAGAATATGTCGTTTGCAATTGCTTGGCGCTTAGAGCGCGTAGAAAACTCGAACACGAGATCGGTTCACTCTATTTTTTATACTATTTATGACCCACAAATGCTAAAAAAAAGCATAGGGCTGCCCGCCAGATTGAACAAGATAAATGCGCATCTCCATTTAGGCATATCGGATGGAGGTGTGCCCCTTTTACCAATTACCAGGGTACACGCGAGTACTACCGGTCTCGCGAATGCTCGTCACGGGTACGAGTTGCATTTACTACTCGCCGAGTATTAGGGGCCCCGGGTATTCCCATAGCCACTAGTATCGAGTACCCGGGGACTCGCTGTTGCGCCCCTGGAAACCATTGGGACGACAATTGTTCGCCTTTAATACCACGTTACCCAGACAGTACGTCCCAACTAAATATCTATGAAACCCATTTCGAACGCTTTGCCGGATGATTTTGCAATCCTGTTGTCAAAGACCAGGGGACTCGCGGGTACAGACCCGGGTACTCGTGACTACAAGAGCACCCGGTGAAACAGACTGGAAACCCACGCGGTTGCGACTCAACACCCCGTAAATCAAGCCCCCTGGGCAGTGCTGCGTTCACAATTTCAATGCGAAAGATGCCCGTCATTTATTCTCCAATCACGGCGTGTCGTCCGGCGCGCAAAGAGCTCGCTCTGTGTCATATCATTATGTATCATGACTGATCCGCCTGCCTTGAACACATGAACACCCATACATTTAACGAAGTAGGTTGCACCTCGAAGTCTGTTTATGGAGTATTACAATCATTGTGACAATCGTCGGATCGATTGTGGCACCCGTTGCGTTACCGAATCCTCTGTCCGGTGCAAATTGTGGACCAAACAAGGCCGAACAAGGTCCCGGGTACCCGGATACTCGGCTTTTAGACGAGCACCTGGGTACTGGACCAACTATCCCAAAAGATTCGCGAGCACACGGATATTTTTGGCTCCGACTTGACGAGTACTCATTGGCCACGAGTACCACGAGTACTCGGCGAGATACACCTATACAGTAGTATCGGTACTGTTGTATAAGGTTTAGGTGTGGTATCCAAACTGCTCCAAATCATTTTGTTTGCTAGTTACTAGCGCAAGTCTAGCACACCACGAGAAAGACGCGCTGCACATGCTCGTGCTCCAAACCTTGAACAACGCTTCTGCTTGCTAGCGTTGGCACAGGAAGTGCAGGAATCACACTGGTACTTGGTACGCAACTGTGCGCCATGCAGTGCTCGATAGCACTCAAGATGTTTGTTTCCTGTACTCAGGCGTTGACGACATGTCGAGCACACAAGCTGTTTCATGATTTACGGTTGTTTGCTTTAGCGCGGTGGTGGTAATCATTTTTTTTGCGCCGGACATCTTTGATCAAAGTTGGGAGCTATCAATATTTTTTTACATCGTGGTTATTTCTTACGGTGCGGTGCAGATTCACAGGAGGGATCCGCGAAGCAACGTGCCGCAAGAGTATAAGAAAAACTATGTGCCGCAGCGCACCCCGCCGCAGCGTTATCAAAAACTGAAATCCGCACGACACTGATCCTCCAGGCAAATTGTATCGCACTGCGCTGTAGGGCAGGGTCCAAATTGAGACCCGCTGAACAGCCTTTCCCTACGGTGTGGCTAGCTAGGGCTGAGCGTATGCAGACCATGAGCAACAAACGCGGTTTCGCCGTCGCCCACCGTAAGATCGAGCCTTGTAGACCGTGTGGACTGTCACGGTCCAGTCGATTCGACCGCACAATTTCTAAAACCAGACGTTAATCGACCATATTTTTCAAACTCACAGCCGACGTGTGGGCCCGAATCCCATGTGCTGGCATTTCATACAGACCGTAACGCTATCTACTAACAGGAGCAGACGCTGGTGTTATTTCTCCACTTTGCATGTAGAGCACAACATGATTAGTGGTAGGGGGAGCGGCTGCCTTTAATTTCGCTGCTGGTGACAGTCCGGCCTTCCTGTGTCATAAGAGATTAAACGCCAAAACACCATACACACGTGCACCGTACACACTGCCGGACAGTAAAGCTTACTACTTGTTCGAGAACCCCCATCATTGATTAACTAGTGGTATTTCATTGGTCAACACGACGCGCACACACACACTATTTGCACTTGACATCCTCATCGCACCCATACTTGATCCCACCCGGGCCTGAGCCCTCCAAACTGATCCCCGGCATATATGTAGCCGCAGGAAGGGCCCACTAGGCACCCTGATCACGCGCCGGCCAAAATTGGGAAGATAGAGCGGGCCCAGCGTTCTTGACCCGCACCCGTATTTATATGTCGCTCCATATGAATAGTAAGTTGTGTGACACGTGCTTGAGAAAAATTCAGTAGCATTATGTTCTTCGTTATCCGGGAGCCGTTGTACTGAATTTCATGTAGAACGCACCCTCTCCCGCGTAAGAAACACAGCTTGGGTGGTGAGGATTTTTTATTCTTATAATCAGCCGTGTTCTGTGCTCGTATATCATGCTCGTTCGTACAGCTGTATGCCGAATAAGGGCGCCCCCTTTTTTTCGCTGAAAAATCGCGAATCTCGTGTAGGGGCTCGTTGCACAGTTTTCGAGCCCGGCCAAAGTCCACGCTGTTTCTGCGAGTTAGACCCTGTGTTTTGGCACGTGTTTTATTAACCCTCTCAGAATTTTCGAGGGTATTTTGTTATTTTTTTTGTCGGATACTTGGCGATACAGTTTTTGTTCGATATTTTTGGATCTTTGGGCCTCAAGGGAAACCATTTTTACCGCGAACGGAAACAAATAAGAAGAAAAAAAAACCTTTCGATTTTGGCATGAGCCCAAAAGAGCACGTCTGGGAAGTTTCAGGGTCTACTTCACAAAAACGGCGTGGACATTTGGAATTTTGTAGAAAAACATGATGAATTTACGGCATAGCCTTGAAACTACTTGATTGCGGTGCGAAATCGATTTTGGGCTTGACATCTGACTCTAAATCGACGTAAGTCTGTCAGGTGTTCAACCAGTTGTGCTAAAATTCCTACAATGATGTCTTGGAGTGCGCGGCGCCGGCTGATTTCGGGAAAACTAAAAAATGAAGTGGGCCGATGTTTTGGGGTGCTATAGCTGAAACCATGAAAGGCCGACTTCGACAGAAGGACTAGAAAATAAGTGCGTTTAGCCGATATCAATCCCAACCATCGTGAAACATTGTGAGACGTTTACAGGTAGAAATGTTAAGAGAGGTATCAGAAAAACCTTCCACCAAGTTTTTTCTGCAATAAATACGTATATACAAGGGCTCCGCATGCCGGCACCCATGCTCGGGGTCGGGCATGGCAGCACTTCGACTTGCTCGATTCAATATTCGATAGAGAGTAAACACCGTTACCACACAACACGTAGTCTGCGCATGTAGAACGTAAAGTAATGCCAAGATGTCGATACCAGGTGTAGGCTAACAGTGGACTACTTACTTCTTCCGTTTCTTGCGTAAATCTGATTCCGAGCTTCATCATATTTCTATCGGAAAAGCCCGAGCCTACGCTGACTGACCCTCTAGTCTGGCCACGAAGAGAAGTTTCGAGAGCGTTTCTCCATGTTTTGATTCAACCAAGCATCCGGGGCCAGCAAAGGGGTGGCCATGTATTCTGCATGCTCTCAACGTAGCCGCTGAGAGGCGCACACCGAGCCAGCTTCTGCTAGACCATGCATGAGTGTATCTAGATCCGGGGCTCGCAGACCGACTGTCTGTTTGTGTATAGTCTGATCGTAGAGAGACTTACTGACGATATTCTAGGCGTGATTCACGGTTTCGCTGCCTTCGTCATTCAATTCCTCGAATGTTATTATAATGCTGCTACTTGTTGCTATCTGGTAGAAATTATTAGTAGTACGCGATAGCACTGAACTAAGAATTTGGCAGTTAAGAATTTCAGGCTCAAGTTTTACAAAAAGAAAAACATATATTACCTGGTATGGCCGTTTGTCTGAGCGTTGGTCGCTCATTGGCCGGGGATCGTACATAAAGAAACCGTCATTTGGGAATGATAGGGTCCCATCCCAGGATCATAATCCATCTACACATACATATACAACTCCGACAACCCGAGAACGAACACGGATATCACCAGGATTGATACCTCCCCGCGCAGCGTGGAAATAATTCCCAACCCCACGGGCCGGCCGATCTCTGATTGGCTGCGGGTCGTATATAATAGAGCCAGCTCCACACGGGGACGATATGGTCCCATCCCCGGTCCAGAGGTCATTCTATATCTCTAAAAGCTAGAAAAACCGAGGAATAAAACCGAGTTCTCTCGGGTCATCACCGCCCCTCACGGTGTGGAAACCCCAACTCTGTTGGCTAAAATCGCTGATTGGTTTTCTTCACAGCGCCGCCCCACCCTAGGAGGATTGCAGAGGCTCACCAACCAATGGGGGGCAGTTCTGTCGCACACGGGGGAGATAAGGCTCCATCCCTGGTTCAGAAATCCTCCGAATCTCTACAGACCCAACAACGCGGCAACTATGACGATGATCTCTCGGGTCGATACCTCCCCGCACGGCGTGTCAGTCCCGACCCCATTGGCTTTTTCGTGATTGGCAGGTAGGCTTTGACCCAATAAGCACACAATTGTTTCGACCGACTCGGGTTTTCTCGCATACTTCCGTATACAGCAAACATTCGCAATGCGAGCGCAATTCGACCAGCTACTTTCATGATAGGTCGCATAAAAAAACATTTTTAGGCCTATATCAGGTTGGCGTGCCGAGCAAGCACGGATGGGAAACACTTGAACAGCAACCACAGCACCAAACGCCAAATAATTGGACGAATTACAGCTATTTGTATCCAGGATTCAGAGCTCCCCGGTCATAAGCACAATTTCGAGCAAAAATGGGTGTTCAAAGCAAATCGACAAAATAAATGGAACTAACACGGGAACAACTCGAGAAATAATAACCATGGAATAAAGCCTGAAATTAGGCCAAAACAGTGCGTATTTGACTCGCGTAATGGTCGAATAATCGTGGAAATACAATAATCATCTCTTTGTCGCTATATGCGACACAAAAAAAAAAGCTGAAAATCCCGATTTCATTCGCTTACTGGGTAAAAACATAAGCTCGCTGATATTTTCGCGGGTTTTCTTGCGTACTAATCGCGTAGGGCAAAAACTCGCCATGCGACCGCAATTTTTACAAAACGCTCGACCTCAGGATGAATCTATACAGTTGGTACCAAGAGCGTCAAAGATAAAGCCATTTAGGACATGAGAGCGGTCAAATCGCCATGTCCCGGCATACTAACAGCCATATATTGCCCACAACAGATGAGAGCGATGAGCGCCTGTTTCGGCTTGTCACGGGGTGATCTTGAATCGGAATACCCCCACTGTATGTTATAATTACTTGTTGGTGTAGCTAGTCTGAAAATCTGTTCTCGTAGTGCATTTGTGTTTTCCCCCATCCCATTTGCTGTCCTTGCACTACTCTCGCCCTCCCTCCCAGTAGTAGTATAACTCAGATCAGGGTTCACATATTGCGCCCTCGTGCCCCCTCCCCACTACGGTACATGCCTTAATTTTTATCGGGAGAATAATTCAGCGTTTTCTTTCCTTGTCGATTTGCGTCGAATTGTACCTACCCACGCTGCTACGCGTTCTCAGCATTTAGTTGATCCTACTTTTGCATTTCTGCATATAGAGTCAAAGCTCACAACGGTGAGAATCGAACTCAAGGACCAACGCTAGCAGTATTCGAAGGTAACCACTAGATAGGCCATCGGGGTGACCGGCTCTATATAACTCACTAGTGATGATCAATCAGCAATCAGCAGCAAGAAGCACGTCAAGTAGGAAGCAAGACAAAAGTATTCGTCAGTTACGTACCAACACGACCGCTTTTCCAGTTGACCGCGGCAAACGACCGAAACAGCAACGAAGAACAGAGGCACCACAGCAACAACAAAGCACGCCTCCCACACCGCGTATACTTCTCCATAGAGTCTTCTCGGGGATATGCACCACCCGCCGATGCGATACCGGGACGAATGCATACCACTGTTTTCTTCCGTGGATTCCGTCTACTACTTACTACGACCTTCGCGTGGCGCAGCTTAACAACAGGAACGATTTTTCCCGTTGTTTTTTGTGTCGAAATGTTATTCCCTGTTTTTGGTACACCCTCCCCATGCTATGAGTCAGACAAAAAGCGTGTGTGTAATAGAGCATCAGTGTGTGTGCTCCTACTCGTACCTATGTTACTTGCACGAGTACAAGCTATGTCGATGTGCCCGAACTACCACCCTCGAGGCCGGGGACGCAGCCACTCGTAATGCTGCTGTATGACTTTTTCTGGCGCAGCAATAATCGTAATCACCTCCTCTTCGTTTTAGTCATGCGTGCGCTTGCCGCCTCTATCCGTGTACGTACGTCCCTACCGAAATTCAATAATTAAATGCACTACTATGACACCTCCCGCGGTACCATGGGGATTTTTTTTACGGTAAATATTATTTGTTTTGGGATAAAATATAACGCCAATTGAAAATAACGTCTTGCCAAATTTTATTTCATCAACCTCTCCATACATCGAGA
Source organism: Undaria pinnatifida (assembly GCA_012845835.1). NCBI lineage: Eukaryota > Phaeophyceae > Laminariales > Alariaceae > Undaria > Undaria pinnatifida. The sequence continues at coordinate 6,098,151 of JABAKD010000015.1, read as the reverse complement.
TCCGAAGAATAACTGGAGAGTACCGTTGAAAATACATTTTTTTGCGCACGTCTCGTTTGTCTCACTCAGCCTCCATCCGCGTTCACATCGAGGTGCGGAACGGATGAGGCAGGGTGAGGGGCGTTGGAGCCGCCTCCCGAAGACGGCGCTCGAACGAAGCGATTTGACCGAGAATTTCCAGTTCCGAGAATCCCATACTGAGGCCGAGACGAAAAAAACTCCTGACCAAACCCCTGTACTCTAAAAAAAAAGAATTATTACATATAGTCTATAGATATATAAATATATAGGCCCTTGCACGAGAGCAGCCGAAGGGTTCGATTTAGACCAGATTTTGAGCCGTCTTCGAGATAACTCGAGCTGAGGTCCACCTCTCGGCGCGCTATTTCCTGGAAGTGCCTCACCTTGCTCGCCCCTTCCGACTCTGCCGTGGGCGGCCTCGGCCGTTCTCGTTTCGTGTCGTGACAGCTGCTACAAAATCGTGTTTTTTGCGAATTTTCTGTTACGAAAAACGAAGTGCGTAGTCTCGTAGGTATAACAACTCGACGTTTTTTCCCAGCAGTAGTAGTACAAAAGTAGTAGCTTGACGGGTAACTCCAAACAATTGTTAATCGAATGGGCACGACTTCGAATCTCCGTGAATTCACACTTTTTTTTTAATTTTGTTTTTTTGTTTTCTTTTCTCTGGGTTCGAGTCTCGGTGTGTACATTGTCCGATACTAACTGTTACATTTTTACTTTTTCCCCTCTCTTTTTTTTGGTTTGTTTCATGTACCGGCTCAAATCATAGTGCAAATATGATTGCATGCATATTATTATACTGGAAACGCTGCTTGCTGTTTTCGAACTGCCGCACCTCCCGCTCTTGCTCTTGTTGAAATCGCATGTACCTAGTAAGAGTTGTGCGAGGGCTGCTGCTGCTGTTGCTCTTGTTCGTCATTATGTGCCGGATTACGCAATTCGTTGCTGTGGTTTATTGCACCTGATGCCAGTTTTTTTTTTGAGAATTTGGTTTGTGAATTACCTGGTCCAGCGAGCGACCGCTGTCCAGTTGAAAACAACAGCTCTGTCTGTTCGCGTGCTCTACCAGTCTGCCAGCACTGTCCCGTGCGGTATCTACTTGGTATCTCCACAGCGCGATCAACCAAACAATGCCATCTGCTTCTGTCAAAGTAACCTACGTACGTACTCCGCCAAAAAAACTGTGAGCCATAACGCCGAATTCTCTCAATCAACAACAAACAACATATTATTCGTATCGGTTCCCGATTCCTAATAATATCTCTATTCAAACAATGCTTGTTTTTAATGTACTCCTTGGCAGTGCTGTCGCATATACAACGTCGATTAACCTGTAATCCTGTACCCATAGTACACATCATGCACCCTCGGAAATTACGGGCATGCGCGGAGCCAAGGTGGGTGGCAGTCCGCCACGGTGAAGCCCCCTGGTATGGGAATAAAGAAAATAAAAGGAATATATTCGACAATTAAGCCATTACGAAAAAACTCTGAGAAGCCAAGTTTCGGCCATTTTTACACGTTGTTGGGCATATTGTTTGCCTAGACGGATAATTTAGAAATCTGGCCCTGTCATGTGTTGATACATTCTGCTGCAGTGAGCAAGCTGTGTTGGTGCGTGGCATGCCCCTTTGTCGTAGGGAGGAGGGAAGTATAATTATATACCGTACTACCACCAAACACACGCGCGGGTGGTACCGTTCTGTCACAGACCTTCACACACAGATATCAGTGGTACCATTTTGTCCTCCACTTCATGCCACACACTTGAGTCTCAGATCCAATCATATGACGCCGAGTGCCTCCGCTAGGCAGGCAACCCTCCTCGATGACACCAATATCGTTTCCCCGTACCCTAGGAAGCCCAAACATCCATAGACCAGTATCTGAACCGTAGTACGACAAACAGCCCCCCTACTCGGTGCAAGATATGATAGGTCCCGAACAACTTAACACAGGTTGCCAGGTAAAATGGTGTATGTATCCCAAATTGCGTAAAAAGGGCTATTACCAGGGTAAAACGGCAAAATGCCAAGTTCCATCGCCAATAATTGCCAAGGTAAACGGCAGTCTGAATACCAATGTTGTTACTAGGAAACCTTACCCTTAGGTTGTATCCCAATTAAAGAGTGTGCAGTGAAATGCCGTTACAACCGGTGTCCTCTCTTACTGTTGAGCTTATAAACTCAATTGAATGGGCGTTAATTCCTGTGCATACTACCAACTTAAGAATTTCCTAGGTAGAACGTCAGTCTCGATACCGCATGTCTCAATCTCAGGCTCACAATACATCTCACAAATAAAATAACCCAGTAACTACGGGAAGGGGGAAACCCAACAAACGGGAATCTGCTGGGAAAGCCTTCACCCTTCAAACAAGGATGATAGCACCGTCTTCATATAAAATCCCAGCGCCCGATAACATTGCCCCTTTGTTGTGTACCTGGTACTCTGTAAGAGTAAAACTACAGTACATGTCCGATGGCAAATTTTCTAAACCGGACAACTCAAATCAAACTCTAGCAGCCCACTTCTAGATACACTCCCCACGGGCGAATGCAAACGACAAAACGCCTCCGTGTGCAACGGTTTGATGATAGAATCTGCCCCACATTGGATATCCGGTCGTAATTATCTCGCATGCCGTGTCGGGAAACATGCCAGTTCGCGGTTATGTCAGTCGCCCTAGAACTCGCGTCAATTGAAAGACCGGTCAACAAGCGGTACACTTCTACCACTAGAACGGGTAGTATTCCCTTTCAGCCCTGCAGGCACCCTGCTGTTACTCCGTCCGCGTCCGTTTATCACACGTATATAACTAGTCAACCATACAGAGTTCCAAGCGTCCACTTTCTGCGTCAGGCATTCTGCATGGTTCCGACGGCATCACGAGTTTTTTTTTGTTTTTTTTTGTCCTCCGGCGGATGGGGAAAAATAAAGCCTTAAGCTCACCACACTTCCACGTACTTTCATACACGTCGTGAGTTCATCATTGGTTGCTACGTACGTCACGAATTAGTTCATTGCTGTGTAACATTGCGTTTCCTTGACAGCATAACATTGCGTTTCCTTGACAGCTCCAACAGACTCCCCGAAAACCAAAAATCAAATTCCAACCGCCTTGGTCATCATGCAATGCGCGTAGTGTGCTGGTATGATATAATGCAGAAGTACCAGAAAGGATACTGCTGCTGCTCTGCTGCTTTATCATGCCATGTCGGGTACTACAGCAGTAAATGGTTGGCAGGTACCAGAGATCACACAACATCGCATGTTTACATATGTCACAAATTAAGAAGAAACAGCTGTACAACGGCGTGCCGTATATATCTCTATCGATCTTATTCTATGCTGCTATGAATACGTACCAGATATCGGGTAATAGTACGAAGCAATCACGATCTGCTTTAAACGAAGAGCATCATACTGCTAAACATCTCCCGGTGTCCGACCAAGTTACTACAACTGTACAAGTGTTCTACCAGGCAACTGGCATCATGTTATTCGTACTGTGTATAATATCCGCCATAGGCAACGTGAGTCGGCAATCGTATGCTTGTACGAGTGAAGAGCCAGCACCCCTACGTCCTCACTGTCATCTCGTCATGAAAAGCCTTCAAAATCAACTGAAAATAAGGCAGCAGGTTTCACATTCCCAAGTCAAATCGCCAAGTCGTTAGATATTGAACCACATCATTCTTCTGCACTACCAAGTATTATATGTCTGCGAGTAGACCTGCGATATGATATCACAACTCCCCCCCTCATGATTTTGCGTAGCAAGACAATCAGACCAAACGCCAAATATTACCATGTGACAGAGGAAGCACAAAAACGAAACAAAAACCCACCATCCCGTCATATCCAATAATTAAGCAATGCTTGTTCGTTAGCTCCAAACAGGGTAGGTTTCAAGTCATTGTATTGGTGTCCCAACAGGGTAGAGGCAAGTTGAGAAGTGAGCTCATACCTAAGAGCTCACAGTCTATCATCAATACGCCAGCCAAGTACTAGGTATCCCATAACAGACCAGTTGCCCGGATCGGCACGAAACTGATACGTAACTGTCATGCTGAAGCTCCCGATCAACACCTTCCCGGATTCTTCACAAGACGGTGACGAATCAACAATGGACTCAATTTCATCACCTCAAACAACGAAAATGGCAAGAGGAAACTGATCAACTATCCTGATGCCTGGTGCAGGGGAGCTCACCGGGGGAAGGCTCTCGATACCCGACGAGGCGCCATCAGGCAGATAAAAGAAGACAGATAGGAAAAAATATGATTGCTATCGTGCACCAAAACAGACTCAAAGTAGGCTCGCAGACTGACATGCGGGGTATTGCCCTGTTGTCAAATATGGTATACGAGGCCTCGGAGTCACGTTTTCATATCAAAATAGTGTACTCGTTCGGGAGAACAAAAGCCCCCCGCAACTCGATAGATGTCACCGTTACATACAGCGAGCACAGATATAGTAGATCAGAGTTGGCCGCAAGCATAAACCCAATATCCCCCCTGCTTGTGTGCGCAGTCGTAATTGCGTTCATCCAAAGCGAACCATCCAATGTCCATAATGCAATGCTGGGCTGGTTCCCACTAAAAGCTGTTTTGACAAAGCCATAGGCCTAGTTTGCAGGATATAAACTAAACGATTTGGCTCAGCTGGTTCCCACTAATGGATTGTTTCGAGAAAGTCATAGACTGACTACGTAGAACTGACAGCGGGTAGTTTACTCAAATGTTGCCGCCCCCAAATCCCGGAATTCTCCAGATGCTAGAAAAACCAAAGACCTAGTTTGCAGAATATAAACTAAACAATTTGGCTCAGCTGATTCCTACTAATGGGCTGTTTTGAGAAATCCATAGACTGATTACGCAGGGCTGGCCCTGAGTAATTCGCCAAAAAGTTGCCGCCCCCAAATCCCAGAATTCTCCAAATGTTGGAAAATTCAATAATGAAATGTGAAAAAAGCTCAATTTTCATTTTCAAATGCTCTCAAAAACAACCATTATTTTGTCGCCAAGTAGTACTCTTCAAATCTGCGATCGATCCAATTCAATACGAGTACTGAAATCAAGACGGACAAAAATCAAATTTAATTATCAAATTCGCCCAAAAACAAGAAATATGTCATCTCCAAGTAACACTCACCAAATACACGATCGATCCAAATTCAATACTGAAATCAAGGCGAAAACATATTAAGCTTCATCAAATGCTCCCGAAAACAACCTTTTTTTAATCTTCAAGTAATGTGCTTCGTATATTTTTTATACTCCAAAACTGCGGCCGAGCCAAATTTAAGAGTGAAAGCAATACGAAAAATCGCTAGGTTTTAGTATCAAATACTCTCAAAAACAACCAATATTTCACCTCCAAATAATATATGGAATGTTGCCCATGTTCGTCTGTACTCACAATGCTCGCATACTACGTTCGTACAAAACGTGTGAACACCTGTGGATTATATAAGCTTTACATCTACCCATTCCCCCTGCTCATTCGATTTTGTACGGCACACAGATACCGCACCTTACACGCTGCTCACACGCATGAGAAAAGTGGGGGGTTGAGGGGGGGAGGGGGGGCTGAACGTAATCATATCACCCATCATTGCCCAGCAAAGTACGACAATAAGTCGATAAACTACAATCTCATACTATTGGGTATATCAGTGCAGGCATAACTTCAGGGTAGAACCTTCATCAGAAAAACACAATTTTTGAACATTTCGTCTACTCAACAAAGAAAGAAAACACGTACTGTGAACTCTCCTCGGTCAACCAAAAAACATACCAGGTACCAGGTATCAGCTACGATAAACCGTTTATTTATCAATGTCGTATATTCTTCGCACGACCGAAATAAAAACAAGTTTTCGGCGATGACGAACTCCTTGCCTCTTTGGCACGCGAGGGAAAATGGTTGATTAAAAACGAGCCAAAGTACCACAATGTCGTACGTAGGACAGAAAATTTGGCTGTCACAAGCCACAGCGCTATCCATGGCGAACATCAGGTATCCCTCATTTATCCTAAAACCCAGTTTTTTAGTAGTTACCGCTTGGTTGGCAGAGCTATCACACATCAAGCACACAGCTGTAGTACGTACTGCATGATTCGACAGCTCAAAAATCATACCAGGGTAATATCTAATATACCAGTTTTAGCACTCGAAAACTATACGTGCCTTAGGGTCTCGGAGCTCGTAGGAAGTCGCCTTTTTTCGCGTACACGTGTCTGCCACGGCCGGATGAGACGTCGATAAGCCGCCTCACGCCCCAAACTCACGAGCCTTCCCGAAGGCCACTCCGTATCAATGCCTTCTCGCTTACAATGATCGCCATCCTGCTCGCTACCGCTCTTATCTCCCTCCTTCGAATTGCATTTTCCCCACGCAACCGACACTGTTGTTACACCTCCGAAACCAAAACCAGAAAATAATGCCATCCACTCTCCCGCTCGTTGTCGCGTTCATCATCATCCCCACGACCACCATCCAGCCTCGCAATGCCAACCGATCTTCGGGCTTCCTTCTCCGATTACACGTCGCCTGCTCCCGTTCTCTGCTGACAATGGGGGTGGTCATGGGTTTGGGGCGGCAGCACCTGGTAGCTGTGGTTGTTGTTGATGCTGCTGCTGCTGCTTCTGCTGCTGCTGCTGCTGCTGCTGCAGCTCTTCCTGCTTGTCCTGCTCCTCCTCTCGCGTCTCAACCTTCAACATCCCCTTTTCCATCTCTTTCTCCACGCCAACCACCATACCGTTTTCACCTGCCTCAGCCATTCTCTCAGCTACAACCACCTCCTGCTCATCCTCGCCAAATGTTTTCAGTGGCGGCAGCGGGAGCGGCTGCGCTGCCAGCGACTGCTACAGCGGTAGCCGCGCCGGCCATTGCGGTGGCGTTTCTGGCTCTACCGCTACTCCGTCCTCTTCCAACTTTCCCGGCTCGGGCTGAATCCCCCGCTCCGTATCTTGCTGTTGTAGCAGGTGCTCCAACAATTCGGAATGCTCGCGCGCTGGCCTCTTCGTCAAGTGGGCCTTGCTAGACGGTGAAGCTTTGCTCTCGTTGGCTTTTGCTTCCTGGCTGTCTGCTCGTGCCTCTAACATCCTTTTTTCCATCCCTTTCTCCACGCAGATTTTCCGTCCTCTCAACCACCTACTCTATCGCCGCCGCCCGTACCTCCGGTGGCTGCTGCTTATGCTGCTGCTGGATGAGCAGCAGCGCCGCCGGTGGTGGCGGCGGCGGCGGCGGCAACTTACCCTGCTCTACCGCATCTCCCTTCTCTTCCAACCTTCCCCGCTTGGGTTGGTTTCCGCATATTCCCTGCAATCTCTTTTCCTTCCTTCAAAGACCACGCTATTAGTATTGAAGGCATAATTCTAAATAGCTCATCCTGCTGCACCTGGATTGCTTGCCTGTGTTGCCATTTCAACTGACCGACTATCTCTTGGAGTATGCCCTCGAGGAATTGTTGAGTCGTCGGTAATGCAGCGCTCCCTTGGGCGTCTGTCCATTCCTCGATTGGATTCTCTCCACGGAGGACTGTCTTGGCAAAATCCTGTACTTGCATTGCAGCAAACCAAGCCATGCTCTTGTGGGCACCAAGCTGGGTCTTGGCCTATTAATAGTGGTCCTCGGAAACTGAGCTGCCTTCCCAACCAAATTCGTTCCCCTCCATCTCGACTGTAGCCCCCGCAAATGTCGCCGCAGTCGATCATGATCCTCGTCTCGACCTCCTTAGAGCACCGTACGTCCAAAGGCATCAGTCGTCTTGTCGTACGATCATGCTAGCATGATCGACTATCCATATACCTGGTGTAGGGTGGTTCACGCGGAGAAGGCTCTCGATACCCGACGAGGCGCCATCAGGCAGAGAGAAGAAGATTGTTAGAAATGAATATAATTCTTATCGTACAACAAAGTAGACTCAAAGTAGACTCGCAGACTGACATGCGGGGCATTGCCCCCTGTTGTCAGATAAGGTAAGCGAGACCTCGGAGTCACGTTCTCGCACCAAAATGTTGTATCCGTTCGGGAGAACAAGAGTCCCCCCGCATCTCGATATATGTCACCGTTGCACACAGCGAACACAGATATAGTAGATCAGACTTGGCCGCAAGCATAAATCCAACAGAAAGCCATCCTCATGAGCGAAAACCTCTTCCATATTTCCACTTACAACTATTGCAATTGTAGACGAGATGACAATAGCCGCACCAAAATGATAAAAACAAAGGCTAAACGTACAATGCCAGAGATGGCGAGGAACCCCGTTCCCCCGAACCAAAGTCTCCTTTTTCTCCCTACTCCCGCCATAGATACACAGATCGCGGCGGTATAGCGAGATGGTATACGTCCTTTTCCGCATGGCTGAATCATAGAATTTCTTTGGCGCTTAATTTACCCGAAACATTAGTCGTTTGCAAACCATCATATTACCGGAAGTACTCCCCTTTTGGCTTTTTTTCGCTAGCTCCAAATGATCGAATAAAGAAACTGCCACTGCCAACACGAGCAGTCTAAGCCCTTCCAGCTCCGAAAACTCGCAACAACATTCCGTGTTTCACTTTTCTCTATTGAAAACAAGCATTCGAAAAATGATTCAGTTGGTAGAACAACCAATCATTTACGAATATGCTCACCCTCCTTTATTTTGTAATCAATCAGCAGACTACCGCAAAAAAACAGATACCCGCAGAAATCAATTCAATCAGTGCCACCATTAATACCACACGTCAGCAGCACGTATCGCAAGGTGCACCTACGTACTCTTTACTCAAAATCGTTATCGTATATATATATCTACACTGTAGTTGTAAGGGGAGTCGCCGACCTATATCCTTAATGAGGACACACAACTCGTAATGCGCGCGATCGGAGTATCACACACAGCTCGCAAAGATGAGTTTCGACGAAATCTTCGATCTCACAGCTGGAGTGTATTTTCATTTTTCATAATATATCAGCTCCACCAGGCTCCTTCTGGTCCTGTCTACGCCAGAAAAACACTATAAGTTTTCGGGTTTACAAAGACTTTTTTATTTGAACATGAACACATACTTCAAAACTATGAGGCGAAAAAGGCTACTCGTACGTATACCGTCCAGAATGGATCTTAGACGATATATTTCTACATCTCATGGTTTCTCCACACTGGCCGCAAATAGTGTCTACCATTCACGGTTCTTCACCCTGGCCGCAAATAACAAGGCTCTGATAATTCGATCGAAAAAATAATTTCGGTCGACAGGTGTATCCATCATGGAAACTAATCAGTCAGCTATTCCTACGAAAAACTCGCCTGTGACGATCAAATCTGCCCCCCCGCCCCTCGATGTTGCCGAACCATAAAGCGCCGGCTGACAAAACACCCAGATCTGCTCCCTCCCTGATTTCTCTCGCTGCTGCTGTTGCTGCTGCGTATCATGGAGTGCGGACAGCCATGCCGCCCGGCTTGAGGCCATACGGACGAAACCCCATCGTTATTGGCACTGCTGCAGACAGGCCACAACTACCCCACGTCCGTTTCCTACGACTGTTACCAGCAACAGGAACCACGTGGCTATTATGCCGCGCGACTTTGCCCTACCAAACGACCCCCCAGGTAGGATGTACACGGCTGGCGGCCGAGCGACTTCTCGCGGGACTCGCAATCAGACATGTACCCTCGCTGAGCGATCATCCCACATCTGCTGTCTCCACAACCACTGAAGTGGAGTGCGTACGGCAAAATAATTTCGTACGACTTAGACTCCCCCGCTCGCAACACACGGCGGGGGTGCCTACGGCTGTACCTCCGCCATAGGGCTCTCAGCTGCTGCTGTAAACCCCCTTGGCCGCTGTATACGGTGGGGGTGTCCTAGGATATACTAACCACCATGGACATAAGCTGCTGTTACTTCCTGCCTACGGTTATGCTACTCCGTAGGATTTTGGCTACTACCGTTGTAGTCTGCAGAAGTAGCTGCTCCTTGAAAATGACGTCACCACCACAACATCATCTCTGGAATTCTCCAAAACCGTACACACGGCTCCTTATCCAGCACGGCGGCCTCTCCTCGCCAAGTGCATATATTTTTTGTTGTTGTTTCTCACATTAACTCTTGTCAGAAATCTAGAGTCCGTGGTCACACAAAGGTGCTGGAGCCCTAGGAAGATCCGAAAAACCAAGTGAAATCAAAATTCGTCAGGGAAATACTACGCTTTCCCGCCTAAAAACGCACGATACGGAAGAAGGCGCACAAGTAAAAAGGTCAAATGTGCAAACTGAACTCACATGGCCGCGGGTATCCACTCAACTACAGCATAGAGTTCCCCCGTCCCCACAACTAACCAACTCGCGGCTACAAACTACAGCGATTGGGCTGCCTGCACCGTACGAACCGCACGGTAATCGTGAGTACAGACGAACGCGCCTGCTGTCTGGAGTGCTGTCAGAGTGACGACCCGCGGGCATGCAGTGAAACAAGAGCAATTGAACCAAAAACCACAGTACAGATATCAATGATCGCCCCTCCTTCCCGAGCTATTTGACAGGTTGCAGCGCAGCTACGACGCCCGTGCCTGAAAATTGAAAATTGCGGCGGGTCGTTCCCCATGAAGGGTATACAACTCTTCTACAAACTCTACAAAAATCAGTGACGTAAGTAACATGTTGTACTACTGCCTCGTAAAAATAACCCTTGAAAAAAAGACGATCGCTGCTCTCATGATGATGATGTGCGTGCCGGTCGTGGGTCTCCGTGTGCCATCCTCCTGCTGTGGTTCTCCGTGGCCGCCTCATCGCCTTAGCTCACTCGGCCAGCTCCTTTGCACTTGCTCTCGTTCACACTCAATTCCAGTCGGTTCCCCTTCTCCCCCGTCCAAAAAAAACAAAATGCTCCACGCAGTTTGCGGTGCTGATCTGCATATACACCAGTATGAGTTCACTATCTATCATGACCAACCATGCACGGTGCCCCCAGCGTGCAAGCTCGAAAGTACTAAATCAAGTCTCACGACCCGACTTGTTTGTGGTTATTATTTATAGCTCTTCTCACTAGTTTCTGAAGTCACGTGTCTGTAGAGCAAGTTTGACCAACACAAAAATACCGACCCCCGCAGACAACTGCCATGCAAGTCAGAAGATTCTCGCCTATCAAACTGCCCACCCTGCTCCCCCTTCAACCATCGAAGAATCTCGAAGATGGTGGTACAGCATATCTCCCTGCCATACCAGCGGTGGCTGTCTCCTTCTCCCCACCGGATCCGTCCTTGCATCTTGCTGCTGGTCTCCGCCTGTCTCGAAAAAGGCTGGCTCCCAAAACACGGCCCTTCCCACCAAGCTCCCTGTGAGATTTGTCGTTTGCCTCCAATCGCCTGCGCTTTCGTTGTTTCAGCTTCTTTGAGAGCATATGACCCTGTTCCAATACTGCTGATCCGTAGATGCCCCATGAGGCTACACCGAATCGGTTACTCTCCAGTGTTGGTTTGCTCCAAACGGGGTAATTTTCAAGTCATTGGATTAGTCTCTTACAAGGGTAGAAGCAAATCGAGAAGTGAGCTCGTACGTAAGAGCTCACATTCTACCATCCATATGACATCCAAGCACTAGATATCCCATATGGGGCCAGTAGCCCGAAACGGCACGAAACTGATGCTTAACTGTCAGACTGAAAATCCCAAATCAACAATGCTACACTTGAAGATTATATGTCTGAGGAGTGCCCGTGGTACGCTCCCATTATCAAACGGGAACGTTGATTTTCTATCCCATCTCCCATCCAGCGGTTTGCTGCTGCTGGTGCTGCTGTTGCTGTCCGGTACCTTGCATTGCTGCTGCTCCTGCTGCTGTCATCCCCCTGCTCATCGTGTTCGTCCGCATACCGTACTCAGTTCATCTTACGGTCGAAGCGGTGCCACGCTATCTTTTGGTATACCCGGGTCAAACGGATGCGTTGGTGGACCACGCTGGCCCCAAAAAACTTTATTATTTTGTTCGTGCAGCGTAACAAACAATAAAATTCACAGCTGACTTTTTTTTTCAATGTTCCAAATACGTCAGCTGGGAGTTCGGTCAAGCTGAGGATCGATACTCATATCTGCAAGCTGCGTGATGCTCTGGTCACGCGTGTTTACTCTTTGAAGATATATGAATTCCCTGGATGCTGTTAAGGGTGATTTCGGTCCATAATCACTCCGTAACATTATTTTAAGAAACATTACTACAATCCCATGCACGCGATCCGTATTCCGAAACCGAAAAGCACCAAAGGTCAAGGTTGCTAAGGTGCATGGTAGCACTAAAAGCGACCCCCCCTAATGTAGCCTTGGCCATTCATCCTGCAATAAATCTTCTTGTCGTTATTTATCCTACTGCAACATTTGGCATCCAAACAATTTCACATGTTTGGCATGTACTTGATCTTGCAAGTGTGTAAACTGATATCAAGACATCAGCCAAGAAAACGACACTTTGTTGTATAGACTATATCTTTCGAATTGCGATGTATATTATCATTTTCTGTGGCTTGGGAGGGAGAGCAGCTGGCTGACATGTCTACCACAGTATACAACTCTGCCTCATACCCGCATGTCTTTGCTCATGAACACATCTCCCTCCCTCGACTGTTTGGGTTCTACTGTGCGAATTGTCGGACGACTGAGACACCGAATGGTCCAACACCATTGACTCCTCCACACAACTCCTCCGAGAAAACATATACCGTGATATAAACCCTCGCATGCCACTGAAATAAATGAAAGAAAATAAGTACATACAAGGGCTCCGCATGGGCGCCGGCATTCGCCGGCGCCCATGCTTCGGGTAGGGCAGGGCAGCACTTCGACAACTTAAGGTGTAGCTGTCCGATTTGGCATGCATTGAACTTTAAAGTAATGCCAAGAGTTCAATACGAACATGGGATTATGAAAGTCATGCTTTGACAAAAGAAAAAACGTAATATTATACAACAAAGAAGGCAAGGATAGGCGGAACAAACTATGTTAAATGCGTCAAGTAAAAGTTGGCGTCTATCAAACAAAAATACCGAAAAGAGTGTTATTGAGAACCTGCGTCGCCTCTAGGCGAAACGAAAGAGGACTTGACATTAATGAAGAGACTGCACTGCTGTCCCCGTGGCAATGGAGGTTCGAAGTCGACAGGATGCAAAGTCGGTTTGCATCAAACGTCGACATGGGGACATGTCAGCCGGCGAGGTTTTGGAAGAAGATTGCTTTGTTTGTTACGTGAAGGCTGTCGAATTGATTGGTCTGCGTGGTCGCGGGCGAGGAGAAAAACGTAGAAGAGAAGGGCGATCTCTTGTTGAGGCAGCGTTGTCTAAGAATGGTGCGGGGGTGGCTTTGCTCGTACGGGAGGTTGGCGTAGCGCTTCTTCTCTGTTTTTTCTCGGGAAGGCGGGATATGTGTGTCTGCTGTCTTTTCTTCGTGGGTGCTTTCACGTTGTCGAAATCGGACGCGTCCCCTCAGTACATAATATCCGGAGTGTCTCTACCATGACGACTGCTGATAGTGCCGTGCGTATTTCCTAGAGACTGACATATTATTTACTGGCAGTAATAATATACCTTTGCAACATTTTTTTTTCTTCATCCCACTTATTATCCCCGCACCACTCTCGCACTCCCTCCCAGTAGTAACTCAGATCCGGGGTCACATAGCAGGCCCTCCTCCTCCCTCCCCACTTCGGCACGTGCTTTCATTTTTACCGCGAGGAGAATCCAGCATTTTCTTCCCTCGTCGACTCGCGTCGAATAGTACCTATCCACGCTGCTAGGCGCTCTCAGCAGTTAGTTGATCCCTTTCTTTTCTTTTGCATTTTTGCAAATAAAGTCAAATCTCATCGTGGTGGGTGTCGAACTCAAGGACAACCAAACGTTAGTAGTATTCGAGGGTAAAACTACTAGACCACCGGGGCGGCCGGCTGACAATTGATTAAAACAAAACAGGATCTTTGCATAGAGATTACATTCCCTCCCCCATATTGTTTGATATTACGATGGTTGACGCGACATGTCTAGAATAAAGCGCCAAATACCTAAATAACATCTTACGCGGAGTTTTAGATATCATGAATAACGAACGACCGCGACGGCAGAGCACGGCGAAGCATAGCGCTTCGCTCTGCTGAGCTAGCGCTGCGCTGCGGTGCGCTGCTGAGCTGAGCCGCAGGGCATCGCAAAGCACTGCACGGCGCTTCGTTGCTGTAAGCTATAGCGCTGCGATGGGGTGCTGGGCGGTGTCGCGCTATTGAGCCAAGCCCAGATCTCAGCCGATGAAGCGTCGTCAAGTACGAAGCAAATGGTGCGAATCAAAGAAAAGCTAAAGCTGGACCGTTCCGCAACTAATGCACAGGCGGCAAATTAGCGGCAAATGGTAGGAAGTTCAACTTACTAGGCAAAAAGGAGGAAAAAATCGCGAAAAAGTTCAAAATCGTGTTGGCAGAAAAACCAAATTTGCAGGAAGCAGTTGAAAGGTCAAGAAACAGGCAATATTTCAGTTGTTGCTGTTGTCGTTCTGACATTAACTCACATAATCAAGTCCGTGGTCACAGGACAGGCTCCAGTCACTCTTCAGCTGAGGAATACCCTAGGGGAAAAACAAAAACCAAAGGTGGTACACGCATAAATCACAGCCGACGCAATTCATGCCTCCACCAGAAACATATAAAAGTGAAATCGGGAGTCAGTCTACGATGTGCCAAGTCCATACCGGTGCATACGTCTCATTACTCGCGCCTGAAAAAACCGACTATACCGCTTGCCACCCAAGAAAGACTACCACGTATATATTACACGTGGTGTCTATCACTACGCATACGCACAACAGACGCAAGTCAATTGGAAAAAAGAAACAGACAAAGAGAAAGGAAAGGAAATGGGTGCATGGGGCCAAGAAAAAGAAAAGGTAAATAAATTTCGGGGGGTCTACTGGCGAGTCTGCCACCAGAACGGGATGCCACGTGGTTTTTCGACGATCCACAGCAGTATTACGAACGACTTCCGATACACCCACCGAAGCACGGACTACCGGCGAATTACGCGATCGACAGCTGGCCGTGGTTGTCACGTGTCTCTGTGCTGGGGGCCCCTGTGCGCTGCCTCTTGTTGGCTCTTGTTTGGGTAAAACATGCGGTGTGCTCGATGGTCTCACGGCAGCAGCACACCAGAATCAGAACGTCCGCTTGTACGACGTATCATTCTTACAGGAAATGTAATATATTTTTTCTCTTTCAATATGAACATAAAACGGTTGTTATATATTGGACAGAGTGATGCGTGTATGACTAAACTTGCCAACGGCACTCGTACTGCACTTTGAGGTACCTGCTGTGGTTCTGGTTGCTACTAGTTGCTGCAGTATGTGGTAGAAGTTTCGCCCTTCGGCTACTGCTGCTGCACCTGATGTTGTGTGTTTGCCAATGTTGTCAGTTGGCGTTCATGCTCGTCGTACATACTGCTGTTCTCACCCAGTACGTACGGGTCCCCTCGTACCTCGACGGCACGACGACGAGCTCAAAACAGAAGGGAGGTGACATGAAATGGCATGGACAATGGCCACATAAAAGCGAGCACAGCGGGATAGTTCGCTGCGAATCAACCGCACTCGTTCATGCCTACAGCAGAGGCTGCCTGGAGTGTCAGCGGCCGTGCTAAAGCCAGGACCAAAGGCCGAAGAGACGGCTCTTCTACCTGCTTGGTTTTGTCTCGAGATTCTGTTATATATTGATTGGACAGAGTGATGCGTGTACGACTAAACTTGCCAACGGCATTCGTACTGCACTTTGAGCTACCTGCTGTGGTTCTGGTTGCTACCAGTTGCTGCAGTATGTGCTAGAAGTTTCGCCCTTCGGCTACTGCTGCTGCACCTGATGTTGTGTGTTTGCCAATGTCGTCAGTTGGCGTTCATGCTCGTCGTACATACTGCTGTTCTCACCCAGTACGTACGGGTTTCCTCGTACCTCGACGGCACGACGACGAGCTCAAAACAGAAGGGAGGTGACATGAAATGGAGTGGACACTGGCCACATAGAAGCGAGCACAGCGGGATAGTTCGCTGCGAATCAACCGCACTCGTTCATGCCTACAGCAGAGGCTGCCTGGAGTGTCAGCGGCCATGCTAAAGCCAGGGCCAAATGCCGAAGAGACGGCTCTACCTGCTTGGTATTGTCTCGAGATTCTGTTACGTGAAAATATCATGATTAGGGAGTTGCTTTGTCACGAAACGTCTTGCCGTCGGTAATTTGTGTCGCGAAGTTGTTGGATATCGTCGGTAACTTGTGTCACGTTTTAGGTGAACCCACACCAAAAAAAAGAATTTCAAGGTGGCAAAACAAGCAGAAACAAAAGCAATAAAAAGGCCGGGCAAGAAACCAAACGAACTAGTAAAAAATTACAGCAAAGAAACTAACGCTCGAGAGTATGCCACCGCAAAATTCCAAACACTATCAAGTACCGTTTGGAAATGATGCCAATTTTGTAAATCATCCAGGCGTTGCAGACATAGTCTAAAGAAACATCCGAAATCTCCGAAATTCCTCCTCGACATGCGGTATTTTTGCAACTTCTCGCTTGTCTCGCTCGGCATCCGTCCGCGTTCACGTCAATATCCGGAACGGACACGGCAGGGCGAGGGGCGTTGAAGCCGCCCCCAGAAGGCGGCGCTCGAACCAAGCTATATTCGACCGAGAATTCCAGTTCCGCGAATCGCATACTTCGGCTGAGACAATAAACTCCTGACCAAATACCTGACACCAAAGAAGGATTTTATATATATATTTATACCCTTAGTTATACGAGAACAGTACCTACATCCTCATAATATCTCCGTCCCCTAACCATCGAAAGAAAAAGGGTGGGTGGGCAGGAGAAATAACGAATTATCTGGTCCAGTGAGCGACCGCTGTCCAGCTGTAAACAACAGCTCTGTCTGTTCGCGTGTTCTACCCGTTCGCCAGCACCGTCCCGTGCAGTATCCACTTGGTATCTCCACAAGCGCGATCAACCAAACAATGCCAGCTGCTTCTGTCAAAGTAACCTACGTACGTACTCCGCCACAAAAAACTATAACCATAGCGCCGAATTCTCTCAATGAACAACAAAAAACATATTATTCTTATCGGTTCCCGATTCCTAATAATATTTCTCATTACCCCATCCGCAGCATGGGTGCCGCCGCCAATGCGGAGCCCTTGTAAATGATTCTTATTACTTCATTGGCCATCCGACAATGAACCATAACGCCGAATTATCTCTATGAACAACAAACAACATATTATTCTTATCGGTTCCCGATTCCTAATAATATTTCTCATTACCCCATCCGCAGCATGGGTGCCGCCGCCAATGCGGAGCCCTTGTAAATGATTCTTATTACTGTACTTCATTGGCCATCCGACAACGTTCAGTGTTATCATAATAGCGTCAACAATAAAAAACACGACGGAGTATGATGAAATAACAAAAAATCCAGACCACAAAAATCAAAGGCGCTAAATAATCCAACAACCAACAACCACGAATACTAGCTGTGTGTGCGTGTCCTGCCGACCCTACCCCGTCGAGCCACCAGGGCCCAGTCCCCCCCCCCTCCATGAACTTCCGAAGAAGCATCACGCGACAGCCCACTGTCCAAATGGATGGCTGGTTTGTATTTGCTGCGCACATGTTTCAACGCGCAGAGAGTTGTGCGGTGTTGCTGCCTAACACTGCCATATCCAAGCTTGGCCCAAAGAAGTCCCGTTGTATGTGTTACCTGGCATGAAATTGTTGGCAATGCGTCAGCCGGAAGTTCTGTCAATTTAAGATCTCTATTCATCTTTGCATGCTGCGCGATACTCCGGTCTCACGTTTTTTCGGAGGTATTACTTCTTGAAGATACATGGCTCCCCTGGATGTTGCCAAGGCGAATAGAATAACTTTACCAAGACCAATTTCAGTCAATAATCATTCTGCCCACATATACTATACAGCCCGTATGGAGAGGGACGCATACCTACCTGAAATCTCGTTCGACGTTTGTACCTGATAAAGCTGCAATTCGAATCAAATAATCGTGTTGTTATAATTATTTATTCTTCTTCTGTTTTGTTTTCAGTCGCACTTGACACTCATACAAGCACCTTGTGATGTCTGCAAGCTCTCGGGAACAAACTAACTACGCAATGACGTTGTCTTAAGAGTATATTCAAAACCGTCTTATTTTTCCCCCGGAGCAAACGAGTTTGGCTGTCACAGCAGTGATTCAATTCTGGCACACGTGAGCCGTAGATCATTTTCTCCATTTCATTTTTTGTTGCGTAGTTCATCGCGCAGACATGCGTGATATTTGAGTGCGTGCGCATGCATGTACCTATATGCATGTACGTTTAGTATCATATGGTGTTGTGACATACGAGGTAGGCACTCGTCGCGCTTGGTGTACTTGGGATCGTCAAGGTTGTACTTTTTTTTTTTGGCAATTTTCACATTCTTGCAATGTCTCGTGTCTCACCACAATCGCTGTGGATTCGTGACAGCGGCGCGTTTGTCGCTATTCCCGCGATTACCATGACACTCACGATTGCTGTCTTATTACCACGCTTGCTATTACAGCCCAGCTGCTTCCATCGTTTTCTTCCAATCTCGCCCCAAGCTCCCGCCGCCTTTCATTCCCGTCCATTGCCGAGGGTGTCTCGTCACCGAGCATGTTGACAAAAGCAATACCGTCGTATTCGGTTGCCATACAACCGTTTCTGTCCTTGTGTCTCCTTGTCCTTGAGAAAATTAAGAAGGAAAATGCCGCCGCCTCTGTCATCCCGACAATTCCCGAGGTGATACATTTCGCGGGGAAGCTAATTATCGACTGCCCTCGTCTTCCCAAACCTACCTACCACGTAGTCACCGTGACCAACAGCGTTGCTCTATGATACGGCACACCAGGTGTATAAACAAAAACCCCGCATCACACTGCACCGCACCCTGTTCAAAATGGGAAGACCGCACCGTGGTTCGGTCATGCACCGTGAAACGCCTTAGTGTTTGTGCTTCGTGCAAGGTGTTGTTTTTTTCCGAAAGTCGGGCTGAAACGTTGTCAATTCCACGATGTGGCTTCTTGCGGCTTGCATTTCGTGTACGAGGGGGGCGCGTAGGTTCTCGTCGTCCCTAGTAGTGCATTGCCGGTCGTTTTCGTGCTCCCAAGCAGAGTAACTCCTTTGAGGTTTCAGAGGGAAAAATTGGCGACGAAAACTGGCGATTATAGCATCGACCACTCACTGCTCGTTGGCGATGATACAAGTGCTGTCCGAACGACAACAATGCAAACACTCGTACGGTACGTGCGAAGCCTGATCCTACTCGTGCTGCTGCTTGCTCACGATACTGGAAAACGCTTGAAAATATCGCAATCGTCTTTTTCTGGTGGCTATACACGAGGCGCGAAAGGATTAACACGTTTACAGCATTCATCGGCACTTTCGTTATTTTTTATATTTTTTGCGTCATGGTTCTTGGTAAATCAGCCGTTGCTGCTGTCCTCGTGCCAAGTCCTTCTCGGACTGCCTCTTCTTGGTTATCTGCTAAGGTAATGGTTTTGGTTGTACCCTCCCTCACCCCCTTCTCCCACTTGTTGCTGGTCGCTGTTGGTTATCCAGGATAGTTCCATGATTTCTGTCCTGTCTTGTTGGTATTGTTCGATTGTTTTTATTTTCATTCCAGGCCGAAACGTCTTTTTTACTGAGACGTTCGAGGAGGACGAGGACGGGGTACTGGGCTGGGTTTCGGATGGTGGTGAAGCAGTCTTCGTGCCGCACGTCAATCGCGACACGTGTCAGCCACCGGTTGCGTCGGCATGGTTTGACGGGTGAGTTGTCGCTTGCGCTTTGCAACCCGTTTGGCTTGGGATTTCGCTGCAGTTTTATCAGCAACCTTCACAGAAGCAAAAAAGCTGCATTAAAAGTCCACAACTTGGTTGGTGTGCCGTTTCACCACGGTTTAACGTGTGGGATCGGTTTGAACACAAAGTGGTTGGGGCTGGGGCACACACCATTTTCAGCAAGGGATATACAGCAATGTCCGTGAAACTCGACAAGCGGTTGGTTGGCATAATGTGCGCTTCTGGGGATGCCTCGGCTTTGGTTGGCGTAGATTGGATCGTGGCGCGAACTTTGTCTCCTTATTCAATATTTTGTTTTGACTGATTTCGAATAGCAACATTGGCTCCCTGTTGTGTGTCTTCAGATTGTCTTACGTACAAGGTATAGCGTAACATGTAGCAAGGCTGCTTCTGTTGTTCAGTAACATTTCACACATCGACGACATACAAAACACCAGAAGACTAAACATGGAAGTAAAGGACGAATCACACAGCAAATAGAGAGAAATGCTCACAACAAAGCAACCGCATCCACGTTACGTGAGAATAATGCTTATCCAAAGCGGTTGTTTAACGGCCACGCATGGCTCCGCCGCTGCTCCTCGAAACGATCTCTTGGAATCATACAGAGGGAACACGGCCAATCCTTCAGCTGGTGTCGGGGCGAACAAATGCGTTTTACGGAACGACGGACTCACCAACAGTTCGTATCCGTTCGTGGAGGAGGACGTCGACCAGCCGGTCGGCCGATACGTCGGGTCATATAAAACGTACAGGACCGGACTGTTTGAGGTGACGAACAGCAGCACCGTAACCCGTATATCGATAGTCGGAGTTTCTGCTGCATGTCTTTGAGCATGCCGTGCCGCCCTGGTCGGTCGTTATTCTACGGTATGTAGCTGCGTCTTAGCGCTCAACGAAAAAACGCCTTTCTTGGGCACGAGAGGGGATCTCGTGTGGCTGAGCACATCGGAATGCGCTGGCTACTAAAACCTACGACGCGACGGCCATATAGTAGCGGAATGACGGGACTGACCCAATCTTCATGAGTATAACTCGGAAGTCCCTCTGGCGCTGTTTGTCTGTGTCACTTCAGTACCAGCCGCATTGTTATGCACAACCTATCGGGGTGCTACAGTTGTCTGCGTATTTGATAGCCTTGTGGCATAGATCGCATCGTCATATTCCCTCTACTTACACCGCATCGCTTTTTTGAGTCGCAATTAATTCAACACAGCCATTTTTTGATAACGTCGTGTTTAATTGCCGTGCGTTTGGTGAGTTCCCGAGCCTGGACCGTGAAGCACCTGGTAGATGAAAACCTAGCGCCAAGAATGCAGGAAACCATTCGCCCAAGGGCACAGGAACAACCTTCACTAGCTCTTGGTTCCCACGACATATAATGGACTCACACGACGCTCGATTGCCTATCTCTTGTTTTGTCTGTTTTATGGCTCAATCGCAGACCTCGGTTTCACAGCTGCTGGCTGGTGGGCTGGACGCCAAATTTTGGCAGAACCAGTGGCTAGTGGGCCCCCCGGTCATCCACAGGGTCGATGCGCAGGTGAGGCGGCCCCGCTCCATGGCATGTAGATGGCGCGATATGCGGGAAATTCTGGTAGCGCGGGTACACGGTGCGCGGTGTATTGTACTTCTGTGGCCAATGCGATCAAAATCAGCGGCAGGAGTACGCAAGATAGCTACTCCCCTGCATCTTACTCGTACAGATAGCATATTTGGTTCCTGTTCTAGGACGTGAAATCTACGTCAACAAGTCCTGTAGCCCAGTTGGACGTTCCACCGCGCTTTCGCGATTGTTTTTGTGCGTGCTGCCGTGGACAATAAGACACGTTCGGCTCACCGCCACTCTAGAACAGTAGCGCGACACGATGGTTGGCATACGTTCTCTTTGTGACAGTGGGCCGCAGTCCACCCTATGGCATTGAGGGCGCTGAAATGTTTCGGTTATCCTGTTGCTTTATTTCTCGGCCAAACGCCACGATATTCACAGCCTGCGCCTTTATTTATTCCCACCCTCACTTGAACAAGGCACTCCCTGCCACCACCACCGAGCTATAGGCCTGCTTTAGGCCTGATTGCACAGGATCTTATTTAAATGTTGCAACCTGAGACAAAGTGACATGGGACAGCGAAGATGGTACCTTTGGTGGGCCCTGTGCCATGCCTCCTCCCTTCCATTTCCTGGTCCGTGTGCTCTCGCCTTGTCAGTTGTCCTTCAACTGGGGGCTTAACCCGGTGACATCGTTCGGGCCCGGCCTGGTGTCTGCCCGGTGGGCGGGCAAGCTTCTCGCTCCAACGACTGAGACCTTTAATATCTTCCTCAGGGCTCAGGGAGGAATCCGACTGTTCCTGGATCACGAACTCATCATCGAGGCCTGGGAAGGTATTTGCTGTGTGCTTTATACTCTGGTTTGCGGTAGTAGCTTCTGACGCAAAGTATCCCTCGGCCAACTGTGGTCGGGACAGAAGCGACCAAATTGCTGGTACTGTATAAACATCGATTTACCGCTTATAGCAGTTGACGTGTTCTTCGCTGATCAGGAGTTGAGGCACGGCGCCTTAAGAGCGACTGTGACGGCTGGCATTTAGTTGCAGGCTGTGGTCGCACTGCTTTCCGTGCACGTATGGTATAGTAGGGTCGAGCACCTTAAAAAAAGTGGAGAGCGCGGAAACTGCTTGAACATCCTCTTTCGTGTTAAACATGCCAAAACGACAACAGTGTTCCTGCTAACGTCAGTGCCTTTTCAACTGCATGATAGTGACCTGGTTACGATTCGTACTCCTTATTTTCGTGCCGCTCCGCGGCGCCATTCGGATTGCCCCATGGTCTCAATGCGGAATCGATTGGCATTGTATCATATGGCTTAAAACATGTCCCCTCGTGGTATTCGATGCTGGCATGCACTCCGGTATAAATGGGTGCCTTGATTGCACTACAAAGGTACCTCGTTATATAGCGCCTCACAACGTGAAAACGTACTCCGGAGTACATAAATACGTTGCAGGGCCGCATCATCACTGGCACAGTAGATGCCACGATCAGCTTGGGTGCCCTCCGCTGCAGCCTGTTTCTACAAAGTATAACATTCGTGGGCGTAGAGTGGCCATGATACCTCTTATGCCTTGGTGAACTCTTGAGCCGTTAGCCGATAGCTTTCAGTCTTTACTAGGGGAGAAGATGGGTTTTATTCCCTGTCCATCATAAGCAGAGTTTTCCAAGCATCATTTCGCTTCGCGCCATCCAGACACTCCAGAGCGATTTTGCGTAAAGGCTGCCTGTGGATGTATTTCTCGCCGCCACATAACATGCTTACCGTGAGCACCCTTTTTCTTGTGTACCGATAGCATACTCCAAGGAAGGGCAGTCTACCCTAATCATTGTGGTGCCCGCTGTACGTGAATCTCGTGTATCCAGAAAACCTCCGGGCCACCAAGGAACGCATGGTCTTGGCCGATCTTGTGGAAGGCACTTACCACGACATCGTGTTAGAGTACAAGGAAGAGGAAGGTCCCGCTAGCGTCCAGGTTGGTTAATCTTCGGGCAGTAGTGCCCTCGTTTTTCATCTTATGTTCCGCTCAATACCTGTGAACTGGCAACCCAGACTACGGGTCTAGCAAAGAACCATACAGCCATGAGGAAGACTCCCGCGTTTCGCAGCAAACAAATAGTCGATCTCGCACCGTCCTTCGGAACTGACACTATAAAATGTATTGTGTGATCCCTTTGTGGTCGCTTTGACTCCTCGATTGTGTAATGTACTAAACCATAGCGCATCCTAGAATATGACATCGGCATATCCACAGTGGATTCCTTAGTGTGACTTCGCAGCGCTCCTTGTGGGGCCTGAACGAAAGATGTTTTTTCACACGCGACGGAGCATAGAATGTAATGTCATGTATGCACCTGCGTCGTAGTTTGCGATGCATGTGGAGCATGAGGAAGAACGCATGTCGGGCGATGACGCAACTATCAGAGTTTTTATGCTTGAGTTGTTCTCGCGCCACTCCATCTGTGCCTCGCTCAATAGTTTTTTCTCGATACAAGTGTCCGAAACGTGACGATCTTGTTCCATGTCCATGCAACCCGGCTCTTCGCTTCGGCGAAGTTCAAGCAATGGGGAACTTTGTAATATGTTTGATTAGTCCGAGGCGTCAATGTTCTCTTGTATGGATACGCAACCCCCTTGTTGTTTTCGCTTTTAGAGGCGCAAAGATAGATTCGTTGTGTCTGACGAATGCTGTCGTTTAACATGCAATATACAGGTACAAGTCAGTTTGATACCCTTCAATTCGGGCAAAACCCTGCAGCTTATCGCGTGATTTAGATTAGCTTAAACCCTGGGCTGCAGGGGATAGCCTCGCTTCCCGAACCACCTCCATGTCCCCCCTCACCCTTCGCTACCTAAATTGAATACATATACACTGCTCCTTCCCGCGCTAGGATAGATAAGCCAGGCGTGGTATGTATTCACATTACTTATGGTATTTGGGTGGTATGGTTCTTCGTCAGTTGTTTACTGCATTTTCTCCACGCTCTGTAACGCACGATCTCCCCCCCCCCTCGAAAAATCGATACTAGTCGCGTTCCAGAAATTCCTCCACGTTAATGGATCCGGATTTTTTCCGCCAGAACAGCGGCTGCTTAACTTTTGTTGGTTTAACTAACGACGACTTTTGCAGTGCATGGACAGGACAACCATAGTTGAATGTGACGTTGGTGTGCACTTCCCCGTCGTCCCATTCCACGGCAGATGATGTGGAAGAGCCGGACCGTGGCGCCCTCTTTGATCCCAGCTTCTGCGCTGTTTTACGCGACGCCTATATCCGGTTCCCCGTTTAACACTACTGTCGTTCCTCGAGGCAACGGCATTTCATACACGGGCGTACACGGAGAGGAGCTTCCTCCCATGCCTGGCGAGGAGGATTCTGGAGATACTGTCAACGAGGAGGTGCGATCCGCGTGCTACTTGGAATGGACGTGCACCTCGTACGATCGATTTTGAACATAATGCAGTCGGGTGTTTGCAGCCGCGGCGGTAAATTTAATTTGATTTTGACGAAGGGCTAGGTATCGAGCCCGGTTTGGTGTCGGTAGGAGTGAAGTACTCGCTACGTTGCGCAGGTCTTATGTGGCACATATGCCGTTGCATGATCTGTTCGTACCCTACGCAGCATGGAGACGAAGAAGAGCTGAATGGCCGAGATAACGCGGGACGAGATACTGTGGTTAAAACACGGTGGTGGTTACATCGAGACCATTCGAAACCAAAATACTTTTCAATCATTTGAGTATCGGAGAGCAGCCGTTTAGTGCTCTGCGGAGGAAGCACATCCAACCAATCGTGGGCAATACGGTTGGTGTCGGTTGATTTCTTTGGTACTTGCGTAAGGTATCGATGCAGTTCTGAGAACACAGCCATGTGGCGCTGAGCTAATGTCAGAGTTTTTCTGTGTCGTAAAAGATAATGCGCCGCCAAAACAGTGATAGCTCGTTGTTCGTAGCAGGATTTGATCACGTGTCGCGCCCTTCTGCGCACTATCTTTGCATGACGTACTTCCACAATCCACGCAACACCTGGAACTGTTTTCAGGATTTTTCCCGCGGAAATTCGACCATCACAAAGCCACCCGAAGAAGCCCTCGGTCTCTCGAAGGTGAGTTGAGACCTATCATAGCAGACAACCGGACACTCGCACGTGAATTCAGCTCGATTGGCGTGAACTGCTCCTATTACTGTAGATTGCGAAGTCCGCCACGAGTGGACTTCGAGATGTCCGCAACTGCTATGGTATGCAGTTACTCAAAGCGTCCAGCCTCTTTGGTGCTGACTTCTGGTGCACACCGTTTTCTTTGGGCACAACCATACGTTCGTTTTAGAGTTCTTGTCCCGTATGATGATGTCTCAATGTATAATGAGGGCGACGTACGCAGCTATGTGTGGGGTTACGGTACGAGCACGAAACAGAAAATATCCGCTTAGTGGGGCTATTTCTTTGCCGCCGTCGTGACTCTCTGCGTTATACCTCCCGTGTTTTCTCCTTTTCATTCTCCTCCTCGACATGACGACAAGGACTGGTCAGTTATACATCTAATCGAGGTTGACACGTCTAACGGCGTTACGATGATGGTCGAAGATGCAGGACCTGAGGAAAATACCTGTATTATATTGCCGTGAACCCGCTTAGACCCCGTTGAAGAAGGGCGACCCTCTTTGTACCGATCTCCTCCCGTGTTGTAGCTGAGCTGTTGCGTAAACAGTGCCGATCAATAATGCATTGACCTCCAATATAACATGTCCCGGCCATGATTCAGGATGCCCACGACGGTGCAACCCTTGCCTTGCCCAAGATGATGCCGGACTTCCCCACGGTGGCATCCACCAAGGCGTCCACCGTGGGTGTCGAGCACCCACCGGAACACCTTCCCGGCCCAACTTTCCCTGCGGAAGCTGTATACGGGTAAGGCATAATTGTCAGTTAACTCTTGGCACCCTTTTCTCGTGACTTGTTGACAGTAGATACAGTCAGAATAGTAGCGACGTCTTTAGTGCCATCTTCAGGAAACAATCGATTGATTGCGTGCACCAGTGGAAACAACCAATGTGAACAGCAACGAGTCGAGGGCTCTCCGGTGTTCGCACTGACAACCGACAGCTTCAAGCGTAAATTGTGTGTTCAATTGCAGTGGGTCCAAACGGACGCAAGGCTTGCTTTTTATGTTGTTGTTTTTCTGGCGTACCAGGTAGACCTTTGAACTGCTGAGTCTATTCCCTTTAGATGACATCGAACCCTAATAGATGACATCGAACCCTAAGTTGGTAAGATTTTTGATGTCCTGGTGTACGTTATTTGAAGCCACCCCATCCCTGGTAGTATCACTTCTGCTTTCGGATGGCTCGTACTCGACGACAAGCTTTGTCTAGTCTCGAACCTATTTGGCCCCGGTGTGTGTCTCCGTCATGTGTGGCGACGATTATGCATAACTGCGCGCATAGTCTGCCGTTGGACGTGCATGATATGAGACCAAAGACCCAGTTCCAGGAAGCACTAGTAACGTACGGTATCGACCTTTTTGGTCAGGTATTTATTGGCTTTTTAATCATAATGTATTCCTTCATTATTGCTCAATCCGCAGCGGCATCCTTTCATCCCGAAGAACACGAGCAGGAAAGTCGATGACATCCACGTTCATCACTGTCTGCGCATTTGTTCTTGCACTTGCCCAGCCCCTTCTGGGTGGACTTCCCCGGCGTCGATTCGCGACAAGGTTTGGCGCCAGCGGCGGTGAGCAAATGGGGGGATCAAGTCGCCGAAGTGTTCTCCCGTCCTCACGCCGCTAGGCAAACGTGTGGGGTAGATGATGCGATTTTATCGACGGCAGTCGACTGGATGGAACTTCACGAGAGTGAGGCCTGCCCGGCCACGTTCCCGCCCCACCTGCAGGTGCGACACTAGGGCAATTGCCCGCCTACGCCCCTGGCTTGTCTCATGTTCCGACGGTTCATCCTCTCGCAGTGGGAACTAGACATGCCCACTCAAACGTCTAATACCATTACTCGGGGCCGTCATGTCTACCGACGCAACTCCCGCTGTCGACGTTGTAGCACCTAATCCGAACAAGTCTGTATCGCCATATATGCGGCTTGTGAGTTCGTGGGTGCAGGGCGATCTCTCTCGTGTTCCTCACCACCCCCTATGCTCTGCTACTTAAAAAGCTATACAATAATCCTGATTGTGAACCTTGTTTTACGGACGAAACACGCACTGCGGTGTCACTCTTGAAACAGGGATACCACGACGGCTCAACCTTCGCCGTTCCTATGAACGAGCCTGATCTCCCCGCGGTGGCGTACGCCTTGGAGGTCACCACTGACGCCGCACCTCCACCCAGGCCCTGGCCTGACGCACTGCCTATGTCGCAGGCTTTAACCAGGTGAGGCATGTCTGCCAATGCACTCTTTTAAATCCTCCGTCCTAGAAATACTGGAACAACAACCAGCGTAATGAAACGCACCACAAGTACAGTACATTTGGTATCCACGGCAGGATCGGTTTTAAATCGCTTGGGCCATCGACAAGACGGGAATGTTTTAGACGAGTTGAGGCTGAGTTTCATATTAAAGAGGAACATGTAACGTGCCATCCTCGAGAATTGCATCCTGTTGTATCGTTGTAATTCTTGACCTGACCTCTTCATGGTTGTGATAGACCCACCGTGATGCAATTGAAGACCAAGCTCGCAGCCTAGGCCCCGCAAGGTGTTTTCACACATACCTATGGTTCGGTTCTCCCCGTTTTCCAGAAAAGGTGGCTTCCTGCCAACCCAACCTTGGTCACATCTACCTTAGGATACAGCGCGTTTCGTGAAGCCCTCATGATATCGAGCAGCCTGTTACAACATTTGAATTGGACCCCCCCCCCCCCCACCCTTTGCATGCAAACAAAACGGCGATGTACTCCTTTCCGTGCTCCATAGTGCGCGTCCGAGGGGTTGCTTCGTGACTCCGGCTATCTGTGCGGCTTCCTTCCATAGTTCGTGCGTCTTGTGTTCGGTCGTCCCGATTGACGAGAAACCTGTCGAAATTGGCGTCTTTTGGGACCCTGAGCCCGACGAATATCGCTGGGTGGATGCATTGCAGGTGAGCCAGTATGAAGCAGCAAATGTGGCAGGTTCAGGTGGTTTTAGCACCTAGAGTTGCACCGTTTCGGTTTCCCGAAGGCGTGTCTGTGCGTTCACGCTTGTACTCAACGAACCCTTTCTTGCTTACGGGTCGCGTGGCAGGCGTTATGATAGTGAAATGTGTGCCTTGATTGTGTAGCCTGTAGGCACCGCAAAGCGGCGTATATATAAGACACGCCCTTGGCATCGCGTCGATCGTTTCTTCCCCACGGGTGCTACGGTGCGTGCGAATGCTTGATATGTGGATATGAACCGGTCGCCCCGGTGGCGTATCAGGTTATCCTCGAGCCTGGTATAGGTCAGTTTCGTGAGTTCGAGCCCCGCCGAGTGCATACTCGTATAAATTCGTTGGGACTTTTTCTTGTGGACAAGTTGACTTGCGGAAAGCGCTAGAGCGTGAGTTAGCAACACTCGATGAACACTCGACGAGCAGTGGGATTGCTGCATCCTATGCGCGATAAAAATTGAAGGCAAGAACCGGGGAGGAGAAGGGATGACACCTGTGACCACGGCTTGTCCAGAAGTTGGAAAGTAAAAGTGTGCAAAAAAAAAAAAAAAAAAAAAAGTGTGGAATCTAGGATGGCGTGTTTTGCCTGACCGTTATCCCCAGAGGAGTTTTCCATGAAGATGTCCATGCTCGTTCTCTAGACACCTGGCGATTTGCACAAGCGGGGTATACTATGCCACTATAGTACGCCACGGTTTCGTCGTCGAGTGTTTCAAGTAGCCCTGAAACAACTTGGCCGGTACAGAGCTAGGCTCTGGCTCCATTACATGACTGCTGTCGAAACAATCGTGGTTTTCACGCAAATTTCAGGGGAAAACATGCTATCATGCACCACAAGTGCCCGTGGAGTATATTACCGGCCAGTTCAAAAGTCCAGCTGTAGGTTGGTCAAAGGCTATTGTAACATATCAGCCTTCATTTTGATATGCATGGCACGTGGTGGTGCAGACTCGCGCATTCAATATCGTGTGCCTTTCACAAAGACAACCGTGCCGGTAAGGGTTATAGTTGGCTGTTTTCCTACTCTGTTAACACCAAGAATAAGAGTGCTACCCCCATTTCTGTGTCTAGGTGAACATCCTACGGTTCAAGTGTACAACCGAGGCTGCCGAGGTTCTGGCGGACAGTGTCGAGCAGGTGCTGCCGGATCCAGCAAGTACAGAAGAAATTTCCGTCCGCGATCATTCGAGGTAAGTCCGAATTGAGAAGCTATTCTCACGTCTCTTAAGTTTTGGACCTGTCTATCTGGACAAGGTTTCTCTGGTCTACATGTTCGTGTCGATAGGGGTGATTATGGTTGACACTATGCACAGTGTACACCTGTGAACATGTCGGTCAAAGACAGGCGATGTTTGCGTAATGCGTGGGACCTGCATCGTACAACCAATGGAGGTCGTACCTGACTGCACCAAGAAGTGCGCAAAGTGCCCAATTTAGAGCATGTTCTCCATGATGGTGACGAATGGCAGCTATACGCGAAAACTCGTGACGAGGCTATAGGAGAGTGCTCACCCAACGGGAAAGGAGAACTTTGAGACAATCTACAGCGCACGAAGCTGGCGGGACCACACAGCAGGGCCCGTAACTGCGTAGGAAGTACACTCCCGTTGTTTTACCTTCGCATGGAACGTGTACCGTGTCAAGGTAATGCCCGATGTGTTTTGCTTGTGCGTGGAATATCAAGTTTTGGAAGGCAACCACGTCGTTCAGACATTTCATGTTGCCCTATGATGCAAAGGTACATGATTAGACTACACACCTTCCTGACAGTGCCCTTGCCTACTGCACGACATGCGAAGTCAACGCTAGTCATAAGTGTTAAACGTGCAACATATCACCCCCGTGAACACGCCGCCACGCACTTAAACCGTCGGAGTTTGCGCACTGCAGTATATCATTATTTCTTTAGAGAGCACCCCCCTGCGAGAGGTGTTAACATCATATAAACAAATGCTTCCCGCTGACGAAATAGCGACGGCACACTTATCTATACATATATATCTGGGTGGTGCCATGTTGCATCGTTGTTAACCCCTCGCATTAATCCCAACTTTGAAATTCGCGCGTCCCCGGTGTGTGTGCTCGGTACATTTTCAGCTGCATCCCCTTGCTTTGCGGCACCTCAAGACCCCCAGCCGACAGAGACGCCTTGTACAAGCACATTATGTTATATGAGGTTATACGAGGGGAACTATCTGAGACTCATGCCGCTCTGCATGTGTTGCTTTGCCCACGAAACGGTTTTCACAGGCTCATCGCTGCGCCTGATGTCCCGTCTGCTTTTGTCAACATGAGACCGAAGGAAAAACCTCCATACGGTCTTCACGCAGATGTGAGCAATTCTGATGTAGACTACGTAGAGCCACAGCGACGGTGGCGACACGCCACGCTGGCGAGACATGTTATAGGTGGACTCGATCTACAACGCAACGGATGGGTTTGGAACATATTAAAACACTCTAAAATATGATAATACGGTGGAGGTGGAGGTTATTAGCAGACTATTGGATGTGGCACAAACACAATCACGTAGCCCAAATGTGGAGACCATCACGAGTACAATTTAGGTCTAGAAGTTAACACTCTTCCAACTGAGGCGGTAACGTCTGACGGACATCAGGGCAGGGCCTGAGCTCATGAGAATCGCGCTTATAAGGACACTGTGCGAAAGTAGCACATGATATTCACGGGTCGCGCGTCGGGGATTGGTGAAGTGTGTACCTTGATTTTATAGCTTGTAGGAACGGCGAAACGATCTACCAACAAGACAAACCCTTGTCGACGCGTCGGTAGGTTCCTCCCGCAGGTGCACCGGTGTGCGCGAACGCTTGTAATGCGGAACCCAGGGTAATGTGTTCGGCGTGACCACTTAACCGGTTAAGCTCTTCATGAAGAGATCGAGGATTGTTCTCCACACACCTGGCGTTCTGCACAGCCAGACGGTGCAGCACTGCCATTGTTACACGTCACGGATTCGTCCGCGAGTTTTTTAATTAGTCGTGAAACATGCTTGGGACGGTACAGAGAGAGGTTTTGGCTCCACTACGTGAATTCTTTGGAAGATAGCGTGGTTGTCACGCAGGGTCAAGGCCAAGTGCTGCTACCATGCGCCGCAAGTACCCGTAGGGTAAGTCACTGCCCATTCAAAAGCCCAGCTGTGACGTGTTCGAAAATGCTATCCTCATTTCTACTCTGATGGCATGCAGGTGCATGGCGTTGCATGCTCGCGCTTTCAATTTGGTGTGTCTTCCTCAAAGAAATACGTGCAGGTGAGGACTAATTGTTGGCTGTTTTTCTAATGCGGTAGCACTAATAAGAGAGCGCTGCCTGTTATGTGCCTAGGTCCAAGTGAACCCGAATAAGTATTCGGTTGAGGGTAACGAGAATATTGAGGAGACTACCAAGCAGGGGCTTTCGGCTTCATCTGGTATGGAGGCGTCCGTCAGGAAAGACGAAATGTAAGTTCGAATTGGCCTATATTGGATGCATGCCCACGGCAGGGGGTGCGCCTAAAGGTTCTGAGACCTCTCGCTTGAGCTGATCTATACCTCACGCAAACCCTGACTTTCGAGAACTTTATACGCTTAAGGACGCGGGGGATTCCTCGTGAGAAATATTTTTGTCGAGTAGGCGCGAGTAGGCGTTTCGTGAAAAAAACAGAAAAAAGAACGACTTGGAAATAAAGTTAGGAGCTTTACGAGCAAGATCCACCGTTTTCGGATTAGACTGTACACGTTGATGCAAATCTACAAGAATCCAGATATTTAATTTATGCGTTTGTAGTTTAGCCCAATAATCGACCACCCCAACCGGGAAAGTAATTTCTCTGCCCGCACGTTTTTCGGGTACGAATTATCAGTGTTTCAAAATGTCCGCGAAACCCAAGGTAACGTTTGGTGAACGCCGTTTCTTCGTGCGTGCTGTAACCATGCCCGCAAACTCAAATCAAATCGCGGATTTTGGATCAAATTCTCGATTATGGTAATGTTGGCTGGCAACTACGGAGCATACAGCAGTAGCAAAATCGGCAGCTCATACATACAATTGGAACCCGGATGTTCCCCATTTTCTACTTGCGACGCCCCCGGGATATCAAGTCAACCCTACGCCGAGGGAGAACCTTGCACATTATACATTATACACCCACATTGTTCATATCATTCAAATGTAAGATGTATTGCGCAACGCGTCGGAGGTACATAGTACTACCGACGTAGATGGTAGCTGACTGTGCCAGGACGTACATGCATAACTGCCTCCTCTAGTGTGTGCTCCACCCGTTATGTCGTAGCTACGATGGTGACGAATGGCCGTTCTATGCGGAAACTCGTAAGGGTATAAGGGGGCGCCCACTCAACGAGAGAGGAAAAAATAGAGATAATCGAAAGCGTCGGTAAGCTGGCGGAACCACACCGTAAGGCACGCAATTGGGTGGCAAAACGTACTCGCATTATTTCACCTTCGGACCGAGGGTGTGTCGTGTCAAGGCTATGCCCAACTTCTTTTAGTTGCGCCTGGAAGCTCTAGTCTTGGAGGCAACCAAGTCGTTCAGACGTTTTATGTTGCTCTATGATGAAAAGCAAATTGACTGCACATCTTCTTGGCAATAGCCTTGCCGACTGCACGACATTTGAACCCGACGGTAGCCGTAATTTACGGTATACCACATCGTCCCCTTGGACATGCTACCACGCCCTTAAACCGCCGAAGTTTGCGCATCAGAGTATTTATCGTTACCTGCGTGTACTTGGAGAGCACTCCCCTGCGAGAGTTGTTGGAATCGGAAAAAAAATATCCCCCGCAAGCGGTTGACGACTGTCGATGACTATTGTGGCTGCCATGATGCGTCGTCATCAACCTCGGGCACTGCAACCCACACGTTAAAGTATGCGAGTCCCCCCTACACCGTGCTGGGTACTAATTCAACTGCGTCCTCTTGCTGTTCCACACCTCAATATCGCCTGCCGACAGAAATAGGCTTTCTGTGTGGGAACACGTCTGACACGCAAGCTGTTCCCTGTGCTTCTGCCTTGCCAATGAAACGCGTTTCGTAGGCCCCTCGCTGCACTTGCTAGGCCGTCAGCATTTGACGCCATCGGCGACGAATCTGGACACACGAGACCGGAGGAAAAGCCTCCATACGGTCTCCACGGGATTGTGAGTGATTCCGCTGTAGGCTACGTAGGGCCACGGCCACGGTGGAAATATATGACGCCCCTGCGGAATTTATCATTGCTGGGATGTATCTTCAATACACTGGATGTGTTCGAATGTAGGGCATGACGATACGGCGGTTGGGGTGAGGGTTGTCGGTAGAATATGGGATGCGGCACATATATCATCTTGTATTCACAAACATAATGCATCAAATTGCGGAAACCGTGACGAGTATATTTTAGCTCGGGGTTGGTGTGAACATCAGGCTAACGAATGCTTCGGTAGAGGTGCCACCCAACCTTTCTGAGGCGCCTCAGCATCTCACTCCAGGAACTCTCTACCCCCACTCAAAAATGAGCTTGACGATGAATGGGTTTGCAACCCAATGGGCAACCCCATGGCGTAGGTGTATGACGAATACCCAGTAATATCTTACATCACGGATGACATTATTCCAACGAGATTGGGCAGGTCCTCAGTTGAGGATCCTGATCCATCCGAAATGTTTCGGCCAAGAAATTGCCATCCACCCCATTGTAGCAAGCACCCGCTCGCTTCGAACCGCTCCATTGCCGCAATGAACGGGATTTGGCAATTTTCCGCGCGTAGACGTCAAGGTGATTACGGAAGCTTGTTGTTGTTTCGATCTTGTCTTCGAAAAGCCATCTTCGTTCGTCACCGAAGACTGTCAGCATAATCAGTCCGTCGTCAAGATAATCGTCCTGCGAGGCCGACTGTCTGCTCATCCTGCGTTCGATAACGTTCAAACGGTCACGGAATCCTGGTAGAGGTTGAGAGCTGTGATGAGTGTTCCGCCCTAGCGGAGTTTCAACAGTGCACGTCCTGTCGGCAGAACGCACTAAAGTCGATTGGACTTCTCAGCAGCTTAATCCATAAAACGCTGCCGATAACGTATTGTACCAGCGCGTCGTTGAGTGTGCCGCCTTTTATCGGAGGTCAAACATCATTCTATTGCAGCTAACCTCGACGTCTCTCTCCTTTTCTTGCCGATCGCCCCCGGGCCTGCCACGAATATGTTCCAGTTATCTGCGCTGAAAGTGTACCCCACATGGCGTTACAGCAATGCTACAGTACACCAAACCTAGACAATCACTCGATTGAGCTAGTAACGTCGCCAAACATATCGGTGTTTGCATTGTCTACTCACTGAAAATCTCTCGGGAGTCGCAACCCATCCGTGGAGTTGGACGGGAGCGAGAAGCGTCTAGCTCCCCACCTATCGGTTTTGCAACATTCTTTGTCGGTACCAGATATGTGTTGCCACAATAAAAAAGTCGTTAAAAGCAAAAATATTGGATAATTTGTTTTGTTTCTAGACATTTCTACAATTAAGAAGTGGATTGAGGATTTTGTGGCTCTACAATGCTATAATTATGGACGGTTAGCCTTATGTGGAGATTCTCTCAGAGTCGGATAGGGCATGCACTATTTATCAAACGATCCCTGCGCCTAATCTCGAAGGTTCTGCGATGTTTGTGCTGGTGCTGCACCTCCTGTTAGCCTCAACGGCCCTGCTATTATTCGCACACATTTTTCCTGTCTGTGCGGCTGGGACTAAAAACATGAAACGTTGGGACCGCCGTGACAATTTACGCTTGAATATTCGATGCAAATCAGATTTCGTCAGGGTGGAAGAGAATTACTTCTTTGGCGGCGAATGTTTGGTCGACCGTGCATATTCTGGTAACGCTGCCGGGGAGGGCCTTGGGGTTTCTGGCGCCCAGTGCTTCGCCTGTTGTGCGTATCGCCGGGGCACTGGCCGTGATTTTTGGGTTGATTGGTTGTTTTCTGGAACAGGTGAGGGACGTCGTGAGCCGGCACCGGCACATTTTTAATGCTTAGGGTGGGTCTTGTGGATACGTGGTTTCGTGTATAATATTTATTGGTGATTAGATAGCATGAACGAGGCACGTTCGGAAACCTATTGTACCCACCCCCATGTGTTCGATTCGTGGCACTTGACAGGGTCAGCTGGACCCCTGTGTTGATCTAAAATAATCGCGACATATGCTTTCGGCGTATAGGGTTGAGATTCGAGATCGATGATAAGTTGGCAACGGCTGCAATGAAGTACTCTGTCTTTGCTTCAACTCCAGGGTGAATCAGGCGGAACGCTTCTTCCATGCGGACCCCCTCCGGAGATGCTTCGTTTTCACAAGTGAGAGGAAGCAATCACAGGGATTTATGCGTGACCTCTCTCTTGGGGTTTTTCGGAGAGCCTACACGACCTTGGAAATATACCATACACGTGTCAGCTGGTCGATGCCATTTACAAGTCGTGGGAGAACGCCGTACTACTGTTGAGTCAGCGTGTTTGTTCTTGTGTTGGGCTGTAGTGTTCCTGCGCTCTCTCGCGAAAAGACCTGAGAGCCGGTGCGTGTCTCGCGAATGGTGTTTGATCCAAAATGGCATCGTCGTCCTGCGTCAACAATGGAAGATATTTCGAGGCGTGGATTGATGTGGTCTTCAGCAACGTTTTCTCTCGTAACGTAGACAAGTGTAATCATGCTTTCCACGTAGAGCACAACTCATCGGCTATGCTCCTCCCTTCTCGCCTGCTTGCCTCCCTCCAATCCAACTATACGTCCTTGGTACTATGTGGAGTAGTGGGCTAGTTAACCCGGGAAACCAGTGCGCGACTAATGCCATTATCCAGCTGCTGTGGAGCAACCGTGCTCTAAGGAACGTGATGAAGGAAGCCGGAGGTAAGCCTAGCGTAAGAGCTCCTTCTCCCTAAGAAAATGATGTTCATCGCCGTTCTTTGTCCACTCCATGAAAGTTTGAACGGGAACACTGGTCTATTCGAAACGCGCGACCCCCAAGGGTGTCGATCATGCTCGTACACCAGTAAATAATCCTGGGATTAATACGCGAGCACGTTCCGCGAATAATCGCAGTCGTTTTCTTAGCCATCGCTGCACCGAACGATCCTGCTGCGATAGCAGGAGTCACGAATCATTTATATGGGGCATCATACGTCCAAGCCGTGGCCATAGAAATGTTTCGTTTCTTCTTGACGTCGAGCATGGGCAGCTTGGTACGTTGCTGTACCGTCGGATAGTTGTTTCGCAGTCTTTGCTTTCTACATTATCGTTCTTGCGCTCCATTCGTTGAATAATCCGAACGTTCCCTTACGTTCTTGTTTCTCCCGGGTTTATCAGAAAATCCGCTGCGCGAGGGCCGCCTGGCTCATTCACTGGGGACTCTCTTCAAGGTCAGAATACAGCTGCATGCCCGTCACGTCATCGGATTTTCGATGGCAACGGCGATATTGTACCTTGCAAGAGCATAGTGCTTTATCGCTAGGCGCTCTGCACGCGTTAATAACGATATACAACCTAGCCTTTTGCCTCGATATGCAATGGCTGTTACAACATCTATAGCGAGGTAATCCCGATCGAATGTTGCAAGCGCGGGGCGAGCCAATGTTGGTTCAGACAGCGCTATCGATCATCAGCTTTTTCGGGCCCGCGCGGACACCTATTTCGTCAGCGATGTCTTTTCTGGCCCTTTCTATTGGCCATGCTGTGTTTTCGTCTTCCGGCACCATCGTGTTTTTTTTTTCAGGCCATGGAGAACCCGGACAATGGACCCTGCAAGGTCGATACGACCATTCTCGGCGCGATAAGCAGCTCAAGCAACGTGAGAAACCGGATGTGATGATATATATACCCATGTGTTGTTTGTGGCTACATCGACAGGGACAGATGGGCAACGGTCGAGCGAAAACTGAATGGTTACTTATACATACCAGTGGACAAGACCCCGGACGAGCCGTCGTTGCGCCACAAGGCGTTCGAGCGCTCAGCCTTGTGATTTGGAAACGCTCGCCTTGTGCATCTTCAATAGCCTAATATTCGCGCCCGAGGTCTGGATGGCAACAACTATGCGATCCATTGTGTAGCATGGGCATAGGGAGGTGAAGCATAAGCTCTTCACCCCTGAATTTATCCGCATGTGAATTCCGCAACTAACATGGGTGGCGCGGCGAACCACGAAACTACAAATTTTAAGCCGCGACGAAGGTGTTTCGTACCTTCTTGCCTAGCGATCCTCTCACACCATGCCCGCAACTCGTTTGTGTGGTTTCCGGACCCTTTCGAAACAGCTCCCCCTAAACGTGCAAGCGGACGCAAGTGAGGTTCTACTTCAGTTACTCACCATGCTGCGCGCCGAGGTCTGGACGGACGGGGTAAGGATGAAATTGAGCGACGCGTTAGCTACGTGTATGGAGAAAAGTAGCCGTGGACGGTCAGACATTTTGTGACCGCAAGACCAGCGGATCGCAGTGTCGTCGTCGTCCTTGGGTTGGTCGACGTACTCCTTAATGTGCACCTCTGGACAATTCGTGCTGACCGAACCGGCACTTGCTTAGCCTGTACTACGCTGGTAGGGACGGGGTACACACACGCTCGAATTAATATGACTATTAATGCTTCCATGTTTTTGAACGCGCTCGCTACACTCGAGGGGATGGGGTACACACACGCTCTAATGGATGTGACTATTAATGCTCCCTTGTTTTTTGAACGCGCTCGCTGTACTCATGATGACATTCTTGCAGGACCAAGCCGGCCAACGAGCGATCGCAGGGATGCAGGGGGGGGAAGAAATGGAGTGCATCTGTTCGTGCGGCGGGGTGAGTTACTTAGATAGCTATATATCGTAGAGCGGGGGATTTAGTCACCTACGTTTTGTCTCTCTGAGTCTCCGAGATGACTGGCTTTTTTCCCCAACGCTTAAGACATGTTTACGTTGTCAGTTGGTTCATGGGAGACGAAGCTGCGCGTTTTGGTCGCGGGCATGATGCGGATCGATATGTGAAGGGGTTCCCGGTTCAACCTAGGGGACCCCGAGACGTGGAAGGGGACGAGACTTCGGCTAGGCACTGGCGTGCATTGAAACCCTCTACCGCGTGTGTACCTGGAAATACCACCCCTGCGTCAAACCTCGCTTATAGATGAGCTCCAGTTGTATTTTTCCATCCACTGCCTTATCTTTATACCCGGAGGGCAGACCTTTTACTCGCAGCATCTATTGGTGTTGAACACGATACGCGCCAGCTGATATTCTTCATCCGTCGACATATCTTCATGAACAAGACTAACTGTTCTGTTCGATGGTTGCTACCTCTGCGTCTTCGTTTCGCCATCAGCACTCGAACCCTTCAGACACGTTCGTGATTCTTACCGTGCCTATGAAGCCGTTACCAGCCGACCGCAGAGGGAGAGGAGGCCGAACGCGTTCAGTGGAGCTTACGGACTTGCTCGAGGAGGTTAGGCTTGATATTGCTAGAACGTGGAACTGTTAAGGATATTGTTACAAACAGCGTGCGCATAGCGCCTTCGTCTGCCGGTGCACGTCACCGCACGGGATATGCAGAAAGTCGTTATGAACACCCATCGATCCCGGGTTGACTGTTTCACTCGGTGTGTCCTCGGTGCCGCCGCCCGCTGAATCAGAGGTTGCAAGCGACCGCCGGGACGAGCACAGTCGAATTGATGTACCGCATAACACGCATGATAAAACACCGCCCGGGATAATTTTCCGCCCCGGGTTAATCCAAAAAGGGAAAAGGGGGGGAATGCACAACGAAAACTATAACGTCGGAAACATCTCGTCGACGTCTTTTCATGGACATTTCGCTCGGCGTTTACACTCTCCCGTTGTCGATATAATCAGCTTTGAAATTCGTCCGAGGGGATTGTGGTATCTTGCGTGTTATACGGTAGGCTGCACGGTCAATGACCCGTGTCTCCTACGACGACATCCCGCATCCCTTTCGTTTCGCCGATATACACATACGCGAGTGCAGTGTTTCGGCCCGGAGAAGATCGAAACATGCGGGGACTGCGCCGGAGATGTGAGCTGCCGTCGGTTCGATGCCCCCCCCCTGTATGGCAGTATTTGTGCGTGCTAGGCTGTGTTTCCCCCCCTTTCTTACAGGTCGTACCGCTTATCCCGTCTCTCGAAATGCACCCCATTTCCCCCCAACCAAATCGCTACGGTTATAGTCAGGTGTAGTACAGATGAGAAGCAGCAGTAAGCGTTTCATCTATCGTCCAGTAGCATCGTGGTTTAGTTTCGTCAGCAATGCATTCGTTTGATGCGAGTCGTTAAGCCACTACCGGGGGAGGGTTCCGCACAAAACGCGATAAAGACGACTCCCTCATGCAAGCACGATTCGGCTACAGTGATGTGCCGATTTTTAGATCCCCTCAGAATAGGCTAGTGTTACCGCTCTTATCTCCGTGCTGCTCTTATCTAAGACTGGGTGTCATACAGGTAATAGCATGGGCATCACAAGACGTGACAAGCCGAGGTGGCCGCTCTCAAGTGGATTTTCCCTTCATGTAGACGTTATTAAATCGGATACGCCACTGTACTCGACTTTTTCCTGTCGCTCCGCAGGCGAAAGAGAGGATAAAGTCAACAACGCTGAGCAACTGTCCCGACCAGTTGATGCTGCAGCTCAACCGCTTCTCGGGCGACAATCGGTGAGTTCTGTGCGGATAGAAAAACATATTACAGGGCCATGTCGGAACCATGTGTGACGATTTTTTCGTTTTCGGCATTTGTGATAAGCTGGAATCGAGAAAGCTTGAACTACTGTGCCAAGATTGATACGCTATAGTGCTAGGCACGCGAAACTGCCACCGGATTGATACTATGGACGTATCGCATGGCAGTGCCGTAAGCTTCTTTAGGAGCCTTTCGGTATTTTTCGCGATGAGACAGCATGGACATGACTGGACCCTGTGATGTATTGTCCGGGTCGCGTGTGCCTTCTATTTGTATGCAAATGATTCCGCTACCGATCCACAGCTGTAAGGGCGCGGACTGACCACTTGAAGCGCCGTTTGGGGTCAGCAATGTCGTACCGAAATTACGGGTTGACCTTCAATAGGCGCTGCTGGTGCTCGCACACTTCAAAAACGAGCGAGAAGCCGCCTGCTGGAATTTGGTACTTTTAAAATGTCGATAACATGACACCTACGTACACAGTCTATGCAGTGATCTTGCCTCGTATGTCCCGGGATTCCCGCACTGAATTTCCATGGTTGTCCGGGTGAATTTCACCAGTTTGTCGGCCACTCGGAGTTGGTCTATTGAATCCAATAGCCCATCGCCAATTTTCAGATCACGCCAAGTGCACAGCGTCAAGTTTTGCAATGATTTTTCGATGTCTTCCGGTTTGTAAGCCAACTGCGACGGTGCTCGGCTCCTTCCGATCGGTACGCCTGTTTGGAATCTTCCGCCAGTTCGTTCACACTCGCTCTTTCACATTCGCTGTGTGACCCGAGCGACGCGCACCATCCGTCGTCGTTGTCGGTTACCATGCAGTGCCCGCAGGGAAAAGCTGACTTACCTGGTGGAGATCCCTCGCGTGCTGGATGTTGGGCGTTTTACGGAAGTTGGTCGTCTTTTTGGGGGTAAGAAGTTCTGTCCATCGTACAATCACTGGGCTCCTAGAGAGATTCTTTAGAGCCTTGCCGTGTGCGTGGTGAGCATAACCTGCCCCGCATGATGCGTCAGTGACGACGAAGCGTGGGCTGCTGGGAAAGTGTCCATTTCCGAGTCGACGTAGTCGTACGTTGGACCATACGAGGCTCTGTTGGTCTCATGGTTGGATTGACGCGTTTCTAGTGTAAATACTTCAACAATCACCGACGTGGATGCGGAGGGTCTGGATTGCTGCAGTCCGTCAGGAAGAAGGTTGCTTTTCATCGATGCAGAATATTCTCATGCTTGGGTAAAAGCAGTGATGAGCAGCCGTAGACTTCACGCAACGGTAGAACTACGGTTGTAACATTCCATCCTCGCTTCAGTTTGCACTTGGTATATAGTTTGGGACCAATGAGGACTCTCTGCTGCGGCATTAAACAATGTTTTTTGTCCTAACGCTGCATGCACGTGCTTGTTTTCTCTTATGATCTGAACCCAACGACTGCCGCTGCAACCCTCCCGTCTCTACTGCACGTTCACCACAGAATCGATTATTTACGACCTTCAAGCGGTGGTGCACCATATCGCTTGGTCGGGGCAGCCTGGTGATGTAGAGTCCCAAGGGGGACACTACGTCGCCTTTGTCCGCAACCCCAATGACGAGTGGTTTCTGTACGACGATTTCAAAGTAACTCACGTTAGTGCCGACAAAGTGTTCACTAGCGGCGCTTACGTCCTGTCCTACGTGAAGCGTAGCGTAGCGAGCGTCGAATGAGCATCGGGATACGTCGGAGAGCGCTGCATAGCAACCGCACACACGTCCGCGCATGTCAATCCATGGTCCGTTCGAGGCCGCTCATACATTCTGGGGGAAAAACCGTCCAAAATACGTACGGTACTAGGTGTATACGAAGGGCCAGTACAAGCATTAGATTGACGAACGTAGCTGGGAAAATTATGATAGTACACGTGACGGATAGCAGACTGTCTCGAACAGCCACAGCGTGATATACAGTTGGGGAAGGTAGCCGGTGGGCTTCCTCGGACACGCTCCCGCGAGGTGTGTAGTTGGATATAGTTGGGGTTAAAGGTCGACGCGCATTTGGCATCCAGCCTGTTTAGCGTCAGGGATATAAGTCGGAGGCAAGGGGGCACTTACTTTGTGGCGGAAATTGTCCTGCTTTGCCGTAGGTGAAGTCTGTCAGAGGCAGGGAATAGTAGATGAATAGTAGACTGCCTTGGACAGCTACTGCGTGATATACCGTTGGGGAAGATAGTCGGTGGGACTTCCTCGGACACGCTATCACGTGGTAATGGTTCGACGTTCAACGGGCGTTTGGCGTTTTGCCAGATAAGCGCCAGCGACAAGTCGGGAATAGGGAAAGTATCGTTTTTAGGACGAAAGATGTTTTGCTTCACCACAGCGGGGGGCCGCCAGTGGGAGGGACTCGCTCGGTTTGTGGGGGATCTTGGACAAAGGTAGAACCAGGGAGATGTGCTCCAGGTCCTCTGCCGCTTCACATGCAGCCTACAGCACGTTGTTTCGCCATAGGAGAGCCTTCGTTGATGCGCCTTTCGTTTTGAGTGGGTACTTATCGGCGATAGTGGTGAGGGGCGAAAGGCAGGTGCATGCAGGCGACGTGATCATAGCGGCATTCAAGTGACTACCTCGCCGTTGGTCGAATGACTGTAGTCGACCGTTGGTGGGACCCGAGTCGTGACAGGCTTGTGGTCGATATCGATAGCTAAAGCGCTTCTTTTTTAGGGAAAGTTGTGATAGTTCATGTGGCGGATAGTAGACTGTCTCGGCCAGTCACGGCGCGATATTCAGTTGGGGAAGGTAGACGCTGGGCTATCTCGAACACGCTGTCGCGTGGTATGTAGTTGGACATAGTTGGGGTAAAAGGTCTACGCTTATCTGGCACTTAGCCTGTTTAGCGTCAGCGATCTGTCGGGAGCGGGGGAGCGATTGTTTTGTGGCGGAAATTGTCTTGCTTTGCCGTAAGAGAAGTCTGTCAGACATAGGGACTAATATGAGATGAATCGTAGACTGCCTTGGTCAGCTATCGCGTGATATACCGTTGGGAAAGGTACAGTAGTCGGTGGGACTTCCCTTCACGCTCTATCACGTGGTAAAGAGTTGGGGTTGACGTTCGACGGGCGTTTGGCGTTTTGCCAGATGAGCGTCAGAAACAAGTCGGGGACAGGGAAATCATTATTTTCGGGACGGAAGTTGTTTTGCTTCACCACAGAGGGGGCCCGTCAGTGGAAGGGATTCGCTCTCGGTTTGTGGGGGGTTTTGGACACCCTAGGATCAGTGAGGAATGTGCTCCAGGTCCTCTTTCACATGCAACCTGCAGCACGTTGCTACGCGCTAGTAAAACATTAGTTGATGCGCCTTTCGTTTTGGGGACTCATCGGCCCTAGCGATGACGGGCGAGGGCTAATTGCATGCAGGCGACGTGATCATAGGGGCATTTACGTGATTACGTCGCCTTCGGTCGCATGGCCGTAGTAAACCTTGAGTGGGACCCGAATCATGACAGGCTGGTGGTCGACATCGATCGCTAAAGCGCTTCTCATTAATACGGCAGTATACGTTCGGCCATATCTTGGCAAGACATTACTGTCGTCAGGACGAACTAGTAGACACGACATGAAGAAATATCTACACTGCAGGCGGTGTTGAAATTTCGTCACCACACCAGTGCGTGCAGGACCTAAGGGAACACTTCGGGGCCACGAACAGGTCGTGTATCTCCGATTTGGGTAAAATCGAGTTTGGATCACCTCGACCACTGGCATTTTATGCGGTAAGCGCGTTTCCCGACAGCGCGCGACAAACGCTGCCCGGCTGCGGTGGTCCATCTCGGCCGATTCGTTGCTTCAACCCGGAGTAGGGAGGAGACTAACGTAAATGGTGGAAGCTGTAAAGG
This sequence comes from Undaria pinnatifida, assembly GCA_012845835.1. Lineage (NCBI taxonomy): Eukaryota > Phaeophyceae > Laminariales > Alariaceae > Undaria > Undaria pinnatifida. The sequence continues at coordinate 6,054,009 of JABAKD010000015.1, read as the reverse complement.
TTTTTATTATTATGGCCAAGGATCATGTGATAATTTTTCGAATACAGGGGAGGGGATGGTAACATTCTTTCCCCCCCCCAAAAAAAAAAACCGGCCTTAGCTCGGAACACGCCCTAAGTGCAAGGTACGTTAGGTACAACCGTCGATGCCTTACTTAAGTGAAAGGCACGTTAGGTGCAGCCTTACAAACCTTACCTACGTGTAAGGGACAGGTACGGCCTCACAAGCCTCATCGAAGTTCCAGGTACACTAGGCCCGCCACACCTAACTTACCCGGGTATCGGGCATAATCTTCCACAAAACACTCGGGCATTGGTACGAACACCAACATGACCTCATGCCTTTCCTAACTTTACCTAGAACTTAGTTACGACTGTAAATACGTTACTCAAGTGTAAGGTACGCTGGGGACGATCTCACAAACCTTACTTAAGGATTAAGTACGTTAGGTACACCGCCCAAACATTACCCGAGCTTCGGCGCACCTTTACCTAACAACTTTACCTAGAACTTAGTTACGACTGTAAATACGTTACTCAAGTGTAAGGTACGCTGGGGACGATCTCACAAACCTTACTTAAGGATTAAGTACGTTAGGTACACCGCCCAAACATTACCCGAGCTTCGGCACACCTTTACCTAACAACTTTACCTAGAACTTAGTTACGACTGTAAATACGTTACTCAAGTGTAAGGTACGCTGGGGACGATCTCACAAACCTTACTTAAGGATTAAGTACGTTAGGTACACCGCCTAAACATTACCCGAGCTTCGGCACACCTTTACCTAACATACCACGCATAAGCCTCGCGGCCACACGCAACAGCAAGAAGGTATCATTCCTTGAGGGTGAGTCCGGCCTTAACATATTAGGTAAAGGTGTGCCGAAGCTCGGGTAATGTTTGGGCGGTGTACCTAACGTACTTAATCCTTAAGTAAGGTTTGTGAGATCGTCCCCAGCGTACCTTACACTTGAGTAACGTATTGTTAGGTAAAGGTGTGCCGAAGCTCGGGTAATGTTTGGGCGGTGTACCTAACGTACTTAATCCTTAAGTAAGGTTTGTGAGATCGTCCCCAGCGTGCCTTACACTTGAGTAACGTATTTACAGTCGTAACTAAGTTCTAGGTAAAGTTGTTAGGTAAAGGTGCGCCGAAGCTCGGGTAATGTTTGGGCGGTGTACCTAACGTACTTAATCCTTAAGTAAGGTTTGTGAGATCGTCCCCAGCGTACCTTACACTTGAGTAACGTATTTACAGTCGTAACTAAGTTCTAGGTAAAGTTAGGAAAGGCATGAGGTCACGTTGGTGTTCGTACCAATGCCCGAGTGCTTCGTGGAAGATTATGCCCGATACCCGGGTAAGTTAGGTGTGGCGGGCCTAGTGTACCTGGAACTTCGATGAGGCTTGTGAGGCCGTACCTGTCCCTTACACGTAGGTAAGGTTTGTAAGGCTGCACCTAACGTGCCTTTCACTTAAGTAAGGCATCGACGGTTGTACCTAACGTACCTTGCACTTAGGGCGTGTTCCGAGCTAAGGCCGGTTTTTTTTTTGGGGGGGGGGAAAGAATGTTACCATCCCCTCCCCTGTATTCGAAAAATTATCACATGATCCTTGGCCATAATAATAATGCTGCGTGAAATTTGAAAATCAAACTCGTTCGTCTTACCCGGGTTTCGACACACTTCATCTATATCAGGCGGCTATTTCACGAAAACGCAAAAAGCGGGGATGGCCGCTAAGTGTCCCCTGGTTTATAAAGTGCTTAGATCGATCTGAAATTTTGAGGTCAGGGTAATATTTGGGCGAGAATAACGAATCCGGCGTCAGAATTGTCGAATTTGATTTTGATACACACTAATAGTGCCGCACACTCGTGTAATCATCGTTGCCGCAGATGTTCAGAAAGAACGCCAGCAAAACTCACTGCTACGCGCGGTCGGAACGCGTTTGCCGCCTCTCCCCCCCCCCCAAAAAAAATGAGTACGCCCTCAGTACCTGGACAACCTTCTTCTACTTCCCATTTCAGAAAGAATCGCCGAACTGCGTCCCAGGCACCCTCTTTATCATACAGAAATCCTCCTTGCCGAACACGATTGCCTTAGGTTTTCTCTTGCTACCGGGCACAGGATTAACCCCAATCACGGGATCCACCCCAGTGACCCTGACGACCGTCTCCTAAACTTCGTCTGCTTTGACCACGGGAACTTTGCCCGGGTACATGCTATTCGCAAAGCACTTGTTGTACTCACGCTGTCGGCACGCTGAGCAAAAACAAGACGCGGCGAGGTATAAAGTTCGTGGGCGAGGACAACCTTCTCGGCGCGAACCACCTCGCACCACCCCTCGGTTTCCTCCCCCTCCGATTCTACTACCCCCTCCTCTTCCTCCTCTTCTTCTTCTTTCTCCTGATTCTCCTGCTCCCTATCCTCCTCCTCCTCCTCCTCCTCCTCCTCCCCCTTCTTTTCCTCATACCCCTCCACCAACTCTAAAAGCGCACCCGGCCTCCGCGCCCTGCCGCTGCGTCGAGCACCGGCGGACCCATCCCCCTACGTCTTTTCCCTCTCCTCCTTTTCCTTTTCTTCTCCTCTTCTTTCTCGTAACCAGGATCCGTGAGGCGGACATCCCTCTTCCGCTTGCTGCCCCCTCGCTTGACCCCGCCAGAGTCATCCGCTTGCCCCATCCCCGTCCCTTCCCCGTTGCCCCCCTCGCCCCCATCGCCCCCATTGCGGCTCTCTTCTCCCGCAGCTCCGCCCCCTTTCCACGCGGGGCTCCACAGCACATAAGTCCTCGCTACTTTCACGGTGAGCTCCGTTTCATCCACCCGCCCCTCATCCGTTCCCATCGCCAACGTCCAGTCTTTCTCCATCACGTCCGGCACGCTTCCGTCTTTCCCTCGTCTAGTCGTGGCCGCGCGGTCTTCTAGGCCCGCGTTGGCCCCTACAAAAAGGTAGGTGTCCCGGGTAGTGCTGTTGGCAGAAGCACATGTCCTCAATCCCACCTGCGAACCCTGGATGGCGGCGATGTCGGCGCAGGACATAACCCTGTCTGCCCCGCAGCCCCCGCCTCCGCCGCCTTGTGGTACGCCGGCCTTCCGAGCTGCGTTTCGCTTGCCCTTCGTGATGGCGTCAGCCTTTTTGCGGGCCAAGTTGGACAAAACCACCTCGCCAGCTTCGCAGTAGCCGGTGTTTTTAGCGGCTTGTCTACCCCTCCTCTTGCTGTCCACCAAGGTGACGCGAAGCATGACTCCTCGCTCGTGTGGGGACCACTTGTGGATGACCTCGTACCTGGTCTGGCCAGCATACATGATGCGTGTACATTCGCCCGCGGCAGTCACCGCTGGGCCCTGGCCGCGCAGCATCTTCAAGCCCGCTTCCCACAACCAGTTTTTGTCTGAACAACCTTCTGAGTGGCTCTAACCCCTCTAATGAGACCAAGAGGAGTCGATTGTCTACGTTTCCCGCGACAAAAAAGCTCGGGAATGCGGCGAGAAAAAAGTTCGAGCTGAAGGAAAACTTTTGTTTGTGGAATTTTTTTTTAAACGTCGTTTTTGGGCGTTTGAGAAGGAACTGCGAAGTCGATTTTTTCTTTCTTCTCCGATGTGGGAAAGGCGATTCGGCTTTAGCTCGGAACACGTCTTAGGTAAGGTTTATGGGACCGTACCGAGCGTATCTTACGCCTGGGTGTATTTCCGCGTTCGTTCCTAGCGTGTTCAAGTGTTTGGTACGGGTATATACCCGGGTATTTTATCCGGGTATACTTAACGTACGTACCTTACCCAACATAACCTTGGAGAATTAGCTCACTGAGGTTTTAGCTATCTGGGGGATTGCCTAACGTAGACTACGCACATACTTCGAAAACTCATGCCGGATGATAGTCATGCATTCGTCCGTGTTGGCCGACACACCGCCACACACCCGTTGAGCTTTGGACCTGAGTGAACATCACTTTGGACCCAACCGTATATCACGTGATAGCTTGCCCACGTCTGTTTACTGGCGGTCTGATGTATCTCCTTTTCCCGGTTGGCTTCTTAGATCTACGTTAGTACCCCAAGGTCGTCGAGAAACGGAGCAACCCGGTAGCGAGTCGCATGTAACAAAGGGAACAGCGGCGAGTAGAAGTGGGGGTGGAGCAAGCACTCCTGTTCGTGGCAATCCAGCTGCGTGATGTACTGTGAGGCATACGCGAACAGATGCTGCCCACAGCGGCAGAACGCATGGCAATGATTCGGAACGGTGCCCTACTCGTGCGTGGCGTTCCACACGATGAAGCGCGGGCTCGAGCTGTCAGTAACCGTTGCGTTACGGGTGTTGCAAATGACGGGGGACGGGGGGGTCGTTTTTGGTTTCCTGTTTGGAAAGACGTTGCGACCTTCCTCCGGAGCGGTGGTGTTTTAATGCGTTGGGTGACCGCACCGAACCTAGGATTTGTGCCTAGGGGAGCGGTGCATTGAGGAGCCGAATCGAGTATTATAGCTAGGGGACCGGTGCAATAATCGTACCAGAAACAAGCAAAACAGTGACTTTGTTGTATAGATCTTTTGAAATGCGTTGTATATTATCCTTTTCTGTGGCTTGGGAGGGAGAGCAGCTGACTGACATGTCTACCACAGTATCCACCTCTGCATCATATCCACATGCTTTTGCTCATAAGCACATCTCCCTCCCTCCACTGTCTGGGTTCTACTGTGTGAATTCTCGGATGACTGAGACATCGAATGGTCCAACACCATTGACTCCTCCACACAACTCCGAGAAAACATATACCGTGATATAAATCCTCGCATGCCACTGAAAAAAATGAAAAAAAATAAGTACATACCCTCAGTTATACGAGAATAGTACCTACATCCTCATAATATCTCCGTCCCCTCACCACCAAGAAAAAAAGGGTGGATGGGTGGGAGAAATCACGAATTATCTGGTCCAGTGAGCGACTGTTATCCAGTTGTAAACAACAGCTCCGGCTGTTTGCGTGGTCTACCAGTCTGCCAGCACCGTCGCGTGCGGTATCCACTTGTTATCTCCACAAGTGCGATCAACCAAACAATGCCAGCTGCTGCTGTCAAAATAAGCTACGTACGTACTCCGCCAAAAAAAACTATGAATCATAACGCCGAATTTTCTCCATAAACAACAAACAACATATTATTCATATCGGTTCCCGATTCCTAATGATGTTTCTCTTCGCTGTATATATCTTTCGAATTGCGTTGTATATTATCGTTTTCTGTGGCTTCGGAGGGAGAGCAGCTGGCTGACATGTCTACCACAGTATCCAACTCTGCCTCATACCCACATGTCTTTGCTCATAAATACACCTCCCTCCCTCCACTGTCTGGGTTCTACTGTGCGAATTCTCGGACGACTGACACACCGAATGGTCCAACACCATTGACTCCTCCACAACCGAGGTTACTCCGAGGGTTCTACAGTTTACCCCATACAGTATCTTAACCTGGCTGTCTTTGCAAACCTTTGCCAGCTGCTACTTTACGAGACACTTGTCGTGCATCGTCCGCATTATTCCTGGTGTACACCTTATATGCATCGGACTTCCACCTCCCTTCTCGCTGTATGACTCGTTCCGACACGTCACCTCCAGCCGCAAATATCGAGGCACTTCCTATCCTCAGCGAGTGCAGAGCGTACTCTTCGGGTTTTCGCCCCGACTGTTCAACCATCTCTTTCGGCGCTCATAATGCCTGACCATATCCCCACACTCTTACTTGCCTCCCTGAATGGTACGAGGAACGTGGCGCGTGTTCAGGTAGAGCCGCAAAACATGACAGTAGTGCTACCATAAGAGCATCGACTCCACCACCTTCACCCGACTCAGAACACGGGCCCCGAACCTCGCTCCGGGTACGTACTATGACGCTTCCAACTTGAGCCTAGTCGCCTTTATGGCCGCGGAATCGCACCTCAACCCGATCGGCATCACTCCATTGAAGACGCCTCAACTGTCTGTCGCCGGAAAAAACAAAACGCAACGTCACCTCGCGTGAGACAATGCGCTGGGTTCACCACACCTGGGCCAATGGCAAATACCTCATCGGACCTGGCTAAGAAAAAATAGCTCATGCCCAGACATAGCCAGAGCAATCTACCCCCGGAACCTCAGGAAGATATTTCCTGCCCCTTGATCAAGATATCCCACGATATAGGGAGCCGAACCCGTGGCCGTGTTGCCGCCAATGTATGCGATCGTGAGATACCTTGCAATACACGCTTGATCAACGGCGACCGGATCGACAGCTCGATGCCAACATCAACCCGATGGACATATTGAATCGCAGCTAGCTTACTCGAGATAGATCCGGCTTGATTGCCCTGTAACGCACAACACCAAGCAGCGAAATAAATCCAAGCCCACAGTTTGGCCTCGTCCGACTCACATGGTCGCAGATACCGGTCCTGTGCGGTTAACCCACGAAACGTGCACCTAGACTGGAAACCCGACGCGTAAGTCCTTTCAGACGATCTCGCAACTGATCGACGGAGGTACTGGTGCCCAAAACTCCTGTACAAAGATCTGCACCCGCTTACCCCAAGTTCTGCTCCTGGTTGAGAAAACGACGCCAACCTCGGCCGTACAAGCTGCACGTCATCCGCTGAAACCCGAGCTCGTTCGGTCGCCAAAGTTGACCCCGCCAGTTGACGGAGCCCGCACCCCTTTTCGTCGTCCCCCTTGGACGATTTAGCGGAGCTTCCACCTTTTCCGCTCCCGTCTCCGTCTCCCGACGCAGAAGCGCTCGGTATCGTGCGACCACCGGCCTTGGGTTTCTTGTGTGCGGCCCCACTGGCGAAAAACTCCTCCGCTTTCATTCTTTTCCCGGGATTTGTCGGTCGGATCGTGGCGGTACTTGCACGGATCTCCTTCTGCTCGAACCGGCATTCCTCCCGGGAGGCCCAACCGAAGCACGGAAGCTGAGCGGAGACTTCATCCTTGCGCGCACGTTTGACCTCACGCCCTCCTTTTTCACGAGGTGCGACCGGTTCCTTGTGAATGTCAACGTGCTTCAGCCCACCAGCGTCAATATGGGCGCCAATCTTTGCCCAGGTGGGAACCACCGCTCCGGGCAGTTCGTAGATCCCAAGCGGCTCGTGCCACTTAGACTTAGCGGAGAGAGCTGCGTCGTGAACCGCGGTCGACCGATCGTCTGGGTCTTTGTTGATGAAGCGGGCTATCCTCACCTTGTGGACCGGCATTTAAATCGCTTGGTGGTTAGCTTCGCCGTGTGATGTCACCATGTCGACACCGTCCTGAATTGCCGTGCGTAGCTCCACCACGCCTTTCCCCCCACCGAAGTAGTGTCCCGCCCGATGACGAGAAGCAACACCTTCGCCAGAATGGCGAACTGAATTTTGATGTCGATGGTGCCAGCAGTGCCCAGTTCCGCCCCACGTGGCATAAACGCGGTGACATCATGCTCCGCTAAAGGGTTGACCTGTTCCACTACCGCAAAAGATGCCAGGGCGGTATTCTTGAATACCCCTTGCAGCTGGATCCTCGACAACTCACACCCCTTTGGCTTCTCACCACAAAGTATCCAAAACGCTCGAAGGTTGGGGGTCTTCCAAGCCGTGGTCCTCTCCTTCAGCCATAACTTATCTGACATGCTACCGCGAGTGGAAGCCGCACCGTTATGCTGCCCCTGGTCACTGTTCGGCTCGTCGGCGTCTTGGTTGGCTTGGATGTCATCCAGCACATTCTGGAGGTGCCCGAGCATGTCCTCAATCTTTTCGAGCTGTCGCCCATTCTCGGCGGTACTGTCCTCAATCTTTTCGAGCCTCCCCCCCGTTCTCGGCCGCACCGGCCTCGATCGCGTCAAGTCGATCGTTAACTGCCTCGTGGTGCACAGCGTATTCAGCTTGACGGACTCAACATCTGCCCGCGTTGCTGCTAGCACCATCCGACCGGCTGCTCGCACCACTTGACTTGTCGCTTATCGTGGTCGTCTCTGGCCACACCGTGTCCTTGAGTCGAAATTAAACGTCTTTTTGATAAACAAATCAACCCGCGAACGTGATACGAGACTAGCATTCATAGTGAGTACAAGTTGCAAAGGCCGGCCATAACTTTGTAGGGGGGGCACAACTTCGCCTGTGTAACCAGGGTGGCTCGCCATCACTTTATACGCGGGAATGAACGCACTTTTGGTAATTAATGCTCGAGCAGCCAGTATGGGCACACACGCATATCATATTCGTGTATGTACTCCTTTGCTTGCCAGGCGAATTGCTCGATTGTTACCATTGCCTTGTTTGCGAACTGGTGTTTCAGCGAAGAAGTCGGTCAATTCGATCCAGAATATCATTTATTTTTGCGCCCCATCACAACCGCGCAAGGGGTGTCCGCAATAATACTTGTATTTCCTGTCTTACAACCATTACCACCAACACAAGGTAAACCATATCGAAAAATGCAATCGAACTGCAATTCCATCGTCGTCTTGCCACGACGTCGGCATCACATGTATGCATGTACCTGCTCCGCTGCTATACGGGCCGAAATAAATTGATCACATTTTTTTTTTTTTCTTTTTTTTAACGTATGCCATTTTTGATTTTTTAGTGCTGTTCAGTTAGGAAACAGTGTGAACATATTAATCTGCGCTCCATCGCAACCGAATGAGAGGTACCAGCAAGCTTATCCAATGACACTGCACAGCTATTTAAATCGAGCATATACGTACTGCTATTCAGCAGACAAAACAATGTGACCATTCTGAAACATTCGGCGCCCCATCGCGACCGCACGAGAGGTGACCAGCCAGAATATAGATTTCCAATTTACCCAGCCGCATTTTAGCGCTGTAAGATTTTTGTCGCATTGCCGCGACCTGTGAATTATGCCACTCACTTTCTTTCACCCAACAAGACGCAATTTCTGCCCTAGCGGTTGACTATGTACAAGTATCCACGCTCAAGACCTCTCGAGCGTTTGGCTGAGAAGATTTTCTCTCACCCAACCATGCGGGTGGGAAGTCATTAATTCATATTGCCATATTATATACTTGTGTTCGCGCTCAAGACCCCTCGAGTCGATCATTTGGCTGTGACGATTATGTCTCACCCAGCAGTCCGCATGAGGAATCACTTGTTCATTATGCCACATAATATTGATCGTGCACATACAATCGTTTGGCTGTGAAGATTATCTCTCACCCAGCAGTCCGCATGGGGAATCACTCGTTCATTATGCCACATGATATATATATATATATATATCGTGCACGTACACGTCGATCTGAAATTTTAATCTACATCCCACCGCAAAAGTGCGATAGGTACCAGCAGAATTTTTTCAGTTGCTCGGGATGAGCAATGTCTTACACGTGCAGTGTTTTTGCTATGCCTTGCCGCAACGTATGAACTCCATTGCACTAATAGGTATAGTATGACATCACGACACCCCCAACGGCAGTAATGTGGAGCGGATTTTTGTGGTCAACTTACAGAATATAATAATTAGTCTGCGTCCAACGTGACGTGAAGCCATATTCAGTTGGCATTCCACCCAACGAGACGCAATTACTGCCCTTGCGGTTGACTGTGTACAAGTGTCTACGCTCAAGACCCCTCGAGCGTTTGGCTGTGAAGGTTTTCTCTCACCCAACCATGCAGGTGGGAAGTCATTCATTCATATTGCCATATTATATACCTGTTTTCGCGCTCAAGACCCCTCGAGTCGACCGGTTGGCTGTGACGATTATCTCTCACCCAGCAGTCCGCATGGGGAATCACGCGTTCACTATGCCACATAATATTGATCGTGCACGTACGATCGTTTGGCTGTGAAGATTATCTCTCACCCAGCAGTCTGCATGGGGAATCACTCGTTCGTCATGCCACATAATATATCTATATATCGTGCACGTACGATCGCTTGGCTGTGAAGATTATTTCTCACCCAGCAGTCCGCATGGAGAATCACTTGTTCACTATGCCACATATTGCTTTGTTTATTTTTCATCCTCCGGCGGATGGGGAAAAATAAAGCTTAAGCTCACCGCACTTCCACGTATTTTCATACGCGTCGTGTGTCGATTAACTCAGGTGCTTTCGCAACCCAACGCTAGCCGGCGCACCCTTCGGATCCACTGTAGCGATAGCGTGTGCTGTCCCTATCAGTGGTCCTCGTTACAACCCCGGCAGCGCAAGCATCCGTGTGTATGTCGACCCGGCCTGTCCCCTGAGGGTCAGGTTCGGTGGAGATAGCCACCTGGAATGTCATATTTCCGGGTAGTGTGGGACTTGCGTAAGCTCACCCACTAACAAAACCCCCGGCCATGGGAGATGGCTTTCCGCCGGACTTGGTCCAGCTACGGTCCACCCTACCCATTCGGGCGTTGGTCCACAAAATTTATATATAGACTATATATATCGTGCACGTACGATAATTTGGCTGTAAAGATTATTATAAAAAATGAAATATTGTAAAGATTATGTCTCACCCAGCAGTCCGCATGGGGAATCACTCGTTCAATATGCCACATAATATATGCTTCTTTTTTTTTCCCCTCGCTTCCTCTTGCTTAAACGCTCCACCTACTATCGAAATCCGCCAGAGTAATAAACACTTCCACGCCCTGGATATCGCCTCGTTATCGTTTCAGAGCCGTCCATGCCGCTGCTGCAATTCCCACCCACCCCCGTCCCCAACGCCCCCTCCTTCCCCACCACTCGCACCATCGCCTATACCTAGCACCACGCGTATAGCAAACCCCTACATCTATGCGACATAAAGCCCTCCCCCCCCGCCCCCGCCCGCCCCCCCCCGCCACATTCCCCCCCCTCCCCCACAAGAAGGATTTATAGTTTCCACGCACAAATTGACCTGCCCCACCCGTCCCCTCCCCCCCCTCCCCCCCTCCCGCCCCCCTTTTGATCAAAATCAGGCCCCCACGTCCTTGAAAACTCCGCCCTCCCCTCACCGGATATTCATCTTACAGGATTCACTCGATAAACTGATGAATTTCCTTCCACAGCTGTCAGATTTTGTCCCCCTCAGAAACGGGCTTTATAGTTTCCGCGCACAGACTGCCTAACATCATCCTGTTGACCCTGATAGCTACACTGCAGTTGCAAGGGGAGTCGCCGACCTATATCCTTAATGAGGACAAACAACCCGTAATACGCGCGATCGGAGTATCACACACAGCTTGCAAAGATGAGTTTCGACAAAATACTCGATCTCACAGCTGGAGTGTATTTTAATTTTTATAAAAATATATATCGTGCACGTACGATCGTTTGTCTGTGAAGATTGTCTCTCACCCAGCAGTCCGCATGGGGAATCATTCGTTCACTACGCCACATAATATATATATACAAGGGCTCCGCATGGGCGCCGGCATCCACCGGCGCCCATGCTTCGGGTAGGGCAGGGCAGCACTTCGACAACTTAAGGTGTAGCTGTCCGATTTGGCATGCATTGAACTTTAAAGTAATGCCAAGAGTTTAATACGAACATGGAATTATGAAAGTCATGATTTGACAGAAAAAAACGTAATATTATACAACATAGAAGGCAAGGATAGGCGAAATACACAATGTTTAATGCGCCGTCAAGTAAAAGTTGCGTCTATCAAACAAAAATACCGAAATAGTATTATTGAGAACCTGCGTCGCCTCTAGGCGAAACGAAAGAGGCCTTGGCATTAATGAAGAGACTGCACTGCTGTCCCCGTGGCAATGGAGGTTCAAAGTCGACAGGATGCAAAGTCGGTTTGCATCAAACGTCAACATGGGGCCATGTCAGCCGGCGAGGTTTTGGAAGAAGATTGCTTTGTTTGTTACGTGAAGGCTGTCGCATTGATTGGTCTGCGTGGTTGCGGGCGAGGAGAAAAACGAAGAGGAGGAGGGCGATCTCTCGTTGCGTCGGCGTTGTCTAAGATAGGTGCGGGGGTGGCTTTGCTCGTACGGGAGGTTGGCGTAGCGCTTCTTCTCTGTTTTTTCTCGAGAAGGCGGGATATGTGTGTCTGCTATCTTTGCTTCGTGGGTGCTTTCACGTTGTCGAAATGGGACGCGTCCCCTCAATACATAATATCCGGAGTGTCTCTACCATGACGACTGCTGATGGTGCCGTTCGTAGTTCCCCAGAGACTGACATATTATTTACTGGTAGAAATAATCATACCTGGTATACCTTTCTTCGCAACATTTTTTTTTCTTCATCCCATTTATCATCCCCGCACCATTCTCGCGCTCCCTCCCAGTAGTAACTCAGATCCGGGGTCACGTAGCGGGCCCTCCTCCTCCCTCCCCACTTCATCACGTGCCTTCATTTTTACCGCGAGGAGAATCGAGCATTTTCTTCCCTCGTCGACTCGCGTCGAATTGTACCTAGCAGGCGCTCTCAGCAGTTGATCTCTCTTTTTTATTGCGTTTTTGCAAATAAAGTCATATTTCATCGTGGTGGGTGTCGAACTCAAGGACAACCAAACGTTAGTAGTATTCGAGGGTAAAACCATTAGACCACCGGGGCGGCCGGCTGACAATTGATTAAAACAAAACAGGATCTTTGCATAGAGATTACATTCCCTCCCCCATAATGTATGATATTACGATGGTTGACGCGATATAGAATAAAGCGCCAAATACCTAAATATCAGCCTACGCGGAGTTTTAGATATCATGAACAACGAACGATCGCGACGGCAGAGCACGGCAAAGCATAGCGCTTCGCTCTGCTGAGCTAGCGCTGCGCTACGGTGCGCTGCTGAGCTGAGCCGCAGGGCACTGCACGGCGCTTCGTTGCTGTGAACTATAGCGCTGCGATGGGGTGCTGGGCGGTGTGGAGCTGATGAGCCAAGCCCAGATCTCAGCCGATGAAGCTTCGCCAACTACAAAACAAATGGTGGTTATCAAAGAAAAGCTAAAGCTGGACCGTTCCGCAACTAATGCACAGGCGGCTAATTAGCGGCAAATCAACTTACTAGACAAAAAAAAGAAAAATCGCGAAAAGGTTCAAAATCGTGTTGGCAGAAAAACCAAATTTGCAGGAAGCAGCTGAAAGGTCAAGAAACAGGCAATATTTCAGTTGTTGTTGTTCTCACATTAACTCGCACAATCCAGTCCGTGGTAACAGGACTGGCTCCAGTCACTCTGGAGCAGAGGAATACCCTAGGGGAAAAACACAAACAACCCAAGGTGGTACACGCATGTATCACAGCTGACGCAATTCATGCCTCCACCAGAAACATATAAAAGTGAAATCGGGAGTCAGTATACGATGTGCCAGGTCCATACCGGTGCATACGTCTCATTACTCGCGCCTGGGAAAACCGACTATACCGCTTGCCACCCAAGAAAGACTACCACGTATATATCACACGTAGTATCTATCACTACGCATACGCACAACAGACGCAAGTCAATTGGAAAAAAGAAACAAAGAACAAAGAAGAGAAAGGAAAGGAAATGGGTGCATGGGGCCAAGAAAAAGAAAAGAGAAATAAATTTTGGGGGGTCTACTGGCGAGGCTGCCACCAGAACGGGATGTCACATGTCACGTGGCCTTTCGACGGTCTACAGCAGTAGTACTACGAACGACTTCCGATACACGCACCGAAGCACGGACTACCGGCCAATTACGCGATCGACAGCTGGCCGTGGTTGTCACGTGTCTCTGTGTTGGGGGCCCCTGCCCTGCCTCTTGTTGGCTCTTGAGAGTGATGCGTGTACGACTCAACTTGCCAACGGCACTCGCACTGCACTTTGAGCTATCTGCTGTAGTTCTGGTTGCTACTTTTTGCTGCATTATGTGCTAGACGTTTCGCCCTTCGGCTACTGCTGCTACACCTGCTGTTGTGTGTTTGCCAATGTCGTCAGTTGGCGTTCATGCTCGTCGTACATACTGCTGTTCTCACCGAGTACGTGCGGGTTTCCTCGTACCTCAACCGTACGACGACGAGCTCAAAACAGAAGGGAGGTGGCATGAAATGGCATGGACAATGGCCACATAGAAGCGAGCACAGCGGGATAGTTCGCTGCGATTCAACCACACTCGTTCATGCCTACAGCAAAGGCTGGCTGGAGTGTCAGCGGCCGTGCTAAAGCCAGGGCCAAAGGCCGAAGAGACGGCTCTACCTGCTTTGTTTCGTCTCGAAATTCTGTTATATATTGGACAGAGTGATGCGTGTACGACTCAACTTGCCAACGGCACTCGCACTGCACTTTGAGCTATCTGCTGTAGTTCTGGTTGCCACTTGTTGCTGCATTATGTGCTAGACGTTTCGCCCTTCAGCTACTGCTGCTATACCTGCTGTTTTGTGCTTGCCAATGTCGTCAATTGGCGTTCATGCTCGTCGTACATACTGCTGTTCTCACCGAGTACGTACGCGTTTCCTCGTACCTCAACCGTACGACGACGAGCTCAAAACAGAAGGAAGGTGACATGAAATGGCATGGACAATGGCCACATAGAAGCGAGCACAGCGGGATAGTTCGCTGCGATTCAACCGCACTCGTTCATGCCTACAGCAGAGGCTGCCTGGAGTGTCAGCGGCCGTGCCCAGGCAGCGGCCGTGCTAAAGCCAGGGCCAAAGGCCGAAGAGACGGCTCTACCTGCTTTGTTTCGTCTCGAAATTCTGTTACGTGAAAGTATCATGATTTGGGAGTTATTTGGTCACGAAACGTCTTGCCGTCGGTAATTTGTGTCACGAAGTTGTTGGATATCGTCGGTAAGATGTGTCACGTTTTAGGTGAACCCACACTAAAAAATTGAATTTCCAGCTGGCAAAACGAGCTGAAACAAAAGCGATGAAATGCCGAGCAAGAAACCAAACGAACTAGTAAAAAAGTACAGCAAAGAAACTAACGCTCGAGAGTATGCCACCGCAAAATTCCAAACATTATCACGTACCGTTTGGAAATGATGCCAATTTTGTAAATCATTCAGGCGTTGCAGCCATTAAGATCCAACAATTTTTCCAAAATTCCTCCTCGACACTCGCTCGTCTCGCTCGGCGCCCGTCCGCGTTCACGTCGATGTGCGGAACGGACACGGCAGGGCGAGGGGCGTTGGAGCCGCCCCCCGAAGGCGGCGCTCGAACCAAGCCATATTCGACCGAGAATTCCAGTTCCGCGAATTGCATACTTAGGCCGAGACAAAAAAAACTCCTGACCAAAGTCCATGACACCAAGGAATGACTCGATATTCAAGGAATGATTTTATATATGTTTATATCGTGCCTGTACGACGTTTGGCTGTGAAGATTATCTCTCACCCAGTAGTCCGCATATATATCGTGCACGTACGATCGTTCGGCTGTGAAGATTATCTTTCACCCAGCAGTCCGCATGGGGAATCATTCGTTCATTATGACACATAATATATATCGTGCACGTACACGTCGATCTGAAACTTTTAATCCGCACCCTACCGCGAAAGCGCGATTGGTACCAGCAAGAATTTTTCAGTTGCTCGGGTTGAGCGATATCTTACACGTGCAATGTTTTTGTGACGCCCTGCCGCAACGTATGAACTCCTTTGCAATAATAGGTATATTGAGGCATAACGACTCACCCAACAGCAGTATGACATCACGACTCACCCAACCACAGTAATGTGGAGCGGATTCTACGGTCAACTTACAGAATATATTAATTAGTCTGCGCCCAACGTGACGTGAAGCCATATTCAGTTGACATTTCACCCAATGAGACGCAATTTCTCCCTTGCGGTTGACTATCTACAAGTATCCACGCTCCTGAGCGTTTTGCTGTGAAGGGTTTCTCTCACTCAACCATGCAGGTATATAATAGGTATAGTATGGCATCATGACTTACCCAACAGCAGTATGATATCACGACTCACCCAACCGCAGTAATGTGGAGGGGATTTTAAGGTCAACTTACAGAATATATGAATTAGTCTGCGCCCAACATGATGTGAAGCCATATTCAGTTGACATTTCACTCAAAGAGACGCAATATCCGCCCTTGCGGTTGACTATCTACAAGTATCCACGCTCAAAACCTCTCGAGCGTTTTGCTGTAAAGGTTTTCTCTTACCCAACCATACAGGTGGGAAGTCATTCATTCAAATTGCCATATTATATACTTGTGTTCGCCCTCAAGACCCCTAGAGTCGATCGTTTTTGACTGTGAAGATTATCTCTCACCCAGCAGGCCGCATGGGGAATCACGCGTTCATTATGCCACATAATATGTATCGTGCACGTACACGTCGATCTGAAACTTTTAATCTGCACCCCACCGCGAAAGCAGGATAGGTACCAGCAAGAATTTTTCAGTTGCTCGGGATGAGCGATATCTTACACATGCAATGTTTTTTTGACGCCTTGCCGCAACGTATGAACTCCTTTGCAATAATAGGTACAGTAAGACATAACGACTCACCCAACAGCAGTTGTTGTTGTTGTTGTTTTCTCACATTAACTCTTGTCAAACATCCAGAGTCCGTGGTCACACAAAGGTGCTGGAGCCCTAGGAAGATCCGAAAAACCAGGTGAAATCAAAATTCGTCAGGGAAATACTACGCTTTCCCGCCTAAAAACGCACGATACGGAAAAAGGCGCACAAGTGAAAAGGTCAAATGTGCCAACTGAACTTACATGGCCGCGGGTATCCACTCAACTACAGCATAGAGTTCCCCCGTCCCCACAACTAACCAACTCGCGGCTACAAACTACAGCGGTTGGGCAGTACGATATTGCGACGCACCCAACAGCAGTAATGCGGAGCAGTTTTTTGGGGGCAACTTACAGAATATATGAATTAGTCTGCGCCCAACGTGACGTGAAGCCATATTTAGCCGAGACACCAACCGCCTGCTGCTGTAACTTGTTTTTTTTTTTCTGCTACGTGTAATCGAATTGCGGTAATATCGCTGACATTTCAACCAACAGCAATCCAACGCGTTTGTCTGCGGGTCTTTGAGTTCAAACACGCCATGTACGTTTCAACCAACAGCAATCCACATTTTTCTGCGGGTCCTTGTGATCAAACACACTATATACGACATAGGTCTAAACACGTACATTTTTGGCACCAAAGATTTTTCGTTTTTATCCTGATGAACTGCCCCAACGTGATATGAAATGCCATACGTACTCGATGCGGGTCATTGTGTTCAAACACGCCATGTACGTTTCAACCAACAGCAATCCGCATTTTTCCGTGGGTCCTTGTGTTCAAACACACTATATACGATATTAACAAGTACATTTTCGGAACCAAAGATTTTTCGGTTTTATCCTGATGAACTGCCCCAATGTGATATGAGATGCTGTACGTACTCGAAATATCGTTGTGTACCCACGCCCAGGCCGCCGAGAGTACGACCAGACATGATCCTTTTCACGATTACGAGCATATCGTACCTCTGCCTCGATCGGGGGGAGAGGCCGATGATATCTCGTTGCCGCGATCTGTGATGCGCATCTGCTTGGTCATGGTGCTGAATTTGTTGCTATTTCCCCGCTTTTTTATGTTTGTTTTTGTAAAAGCAACACAACTCGCTCGAACCGTTTTCAAACGCACACACACGCTCTCGGCCCACCAGTATCGGAATTTGAGGAGACAAATAACAACCCGTATCTGCACGTAATATCATACCGGTCTAGGCGAGGCCCGTTGTCGACGCTTCTGCGCTCGCTTCCTGTGCCTTGTATGAAGCGCTTCGACTTCGATGTTGCTTCTTGCTCTCGCTAATTCCTTGATTCGCCGTCTAGCGATGAACTCGACAATCACGAAATCACGAATTATCTGGTCCGTGAGCAACCGCTGTCCAGTTGTAAACAACAGCTCTGTCTGTTCGCATGTTCTGCCAGTCTGCCAGCACCGTCCCGTGCGGTTTCCACTTGGTATCTCCACAAGCGCGATCAACCAAACAATGCCAGCTGCTGCTGTCAAAGTAAGCTACGTACGTACTCCGCCAAAAAAAACCATGAGCAATAACGCCGAATTCTCTCAATGAACAACAAACAACATATTATTCTTATCGGTTCCCGATTTCTAATCATATTTCTCGTTATGGTCCATTGATTTTTGAAAAAATCCGCGCCATCTCTATCTAGGTCTCCCGGTATGTACAACCTGGTTCCATCTAGACCCAGAGAATTGCTCCTTCGCCAAATCGCGCTCTGATTTCTGAGAGTTGGCAAACGATGATTGGCAGCTTTGTTCCGCCGACACGAACACATCTAAACCTGGTTGTTTCTATAAAAATGTGCAAGGTTGTGTTCTTTAGTGTACGTACAGAACCATACCCCGGGTATTTACCCCGGGTATTTACCCATACCCGAGGTATTTACCCGGGGTATTTACCCATACCCGCACCCAGAACTTCTGTAACTTCTGTATGACTTTCATACCCGTACCCGGAACTTCTCTAAGTTTTGCACGCCAGTGCCAAAAATACGCGGGATACGGGTGCAGCATTTTTATACCTGCCCGGAACTTCTGTGTGCTCGGTTCGCCCGGGCCACAATACTCAGAATTTCCGCGAGTTCTGTAACACTTCCGTACCCATTCCCGGAACGTATGTAAGTTTTGTAAGGTTCCCATACTCTTACCCGGAACTTGTGTGACTTTTGTAAGACTGTGGCACAATGCCCGGCGTACGGGTATACATTTGTTATAATACCCGGGGAGCCCTGTATCCATTCAGGTTTAAATCGAAGAGTGTATTATGCATTGTGATCATGTCTCGTGTGTCACACGAACCGACCACCGAACAGCAGTACGTATCATATAATATTGACACCTATTCATGTTTCTTTCGTTTCTGAGGGCACGCATTAATCACGAAGGACACTGTAGTGCGTTAGTGGATCACCATGCTTCGTAGATCACCTCGAGAAAAATGGCTGGTGGATCACCGCGCTAGTAGATCACAAAATACGAAATGCCTGGTGGATCACCTGGTTAGTGGACCGCAAAAAAAAAATGCATACGAGTAGTGGATCACCCGAAAATAAAATGCTCTGGGTGGGGAATCTGCCTTATGTTTTGTTTTTTTATATTTGCTAGGAATATATACCGAAAAAATAAACTTCGGCGATACATGGAATCGAATTCCCCCTGCGACCAACGGCACAAGTCCGCGCTGCACTTCGTACGAACCTCGGGTTATAGTGACAGATAAAAACTCCCAATCTGCTTATTTCGGGACGAGTTTGTGGCCATCTGATCACAGTACGATTTCGTACCAGCGACAGGAAGATAGAACGAAGTCTGCGACGTTTGGCTGCCTTCGACGTGGTACGAATTCGTACCCATGTCCCTGGTTTACCGATATCCGGTGCGGTTTCGCACGAAATGTCCCTGCTTTGTCAATTTCTGCCACAGGTTCGTACCACTGTCATTGATTAGATTTCATCTACCCTCTCCCGATCTTTCGGCTTGATTCTGGTACGATTTTGTACTGATCGATGATTTTGAGGTACGATTTTGTACCAGTGTCACTGTTTTGCGTGTTTCCGGTACGATTTCGTACCAAAGGCCGCTGTTTTCTACTGTTTCTAGTACAATTTCGTCCCAAAGGTCACTGTTTTTTACTGTTTCCGGTACGATTTCGCACCAATGTCGCTGTTTTGCTCGTTTCCGGTACGAGTTCGTACCAAAGGTCGAAATGTTGTTTTTTGCGTCTGGTACGATTTCGTACTAATGTCGTTCTATCCGCCTGTTTCTCGCTTGAGTTCGTACCAAAAGTCGCTGTTTTTTTTCCGTTGCTAGTACGATTCCGCACCAATGTCGCCGTTTTGCTTGTTTCCGATAAGAGTTCGTACCAAAGGTCGCTGTTTTTTTATAGCACTACCCACTGAACCACGTAGTCACGCGAGCGTGCGCGCTGGAGACGTGAATGGTTATGACCCCTGAGTAATACGGTAGTTGGTGGCGAGGGCGGAGGTCCCTGTTACGAAGTGGGTGAGAGTCAATTGGCGGACTCGCAAACATATCCTTTGTTGGTTATATGGCACTACCCACTGAACCACGTAGTCACGTGACCAACAGAGTACATATTAGATAGTTTCTCCACCACTATGTCGTCAAGCAAGTCGTCAAGCAACAACTACTAATAATATGTGCACCATCACTGGAGATTGGTGCGTGAGACAATTATTTACCAATGTTCTCCACACCATAGCCACCGTAATCCGCAATACAATACCACAGCCAGACACCAGGCAGCCAGGTAATAATACGGTACATACATACTTCGAAGTATGTGTGTGCGTACTCTGTAAGGTGTAAGGTAATGTACGCCCCTCGGGTCCGCAACAAATGTCTATGATGACCTGACAAGCATCGGAATACGAAGAAGGGTGCCAAACAACCAAGGTTTCCCTCCCTCCTTTCTGTAATTTGTAGAAAGGTTGTGAGTTATGTGTGGCATACATGAGGAAACATGAGGAGCTGATACTGCGTACGTGGTGATTGCCGTTTAAACCTCTTAACAGCAGTTACAACAACTATCATTAATAATACATTCACTATTTATTTGTAATCAGTCTTCTGGGATGACATTTTTTTTGCAGTAACGTAGTACATTGGTGTACCTAGTAGTGATGCTGCACGTTCTCAGATGGACAACGAACAAAACAAAAAAATAAGCAATGTCCGGCGGGCGAAAATATCTGTGATGCCCTGTGACCAAAAACAACTCTGAAACTATCGTACATGACCTGCGTGTGCTGTGGTGCATACCTGGTAGTTTTGTTCTGGTGTACGCACAACGCTTGAAGACTTACAACATACACAGCAGCAGCAGTAGTTGTAGTAGTAGTAGTAGTAGTAGTAGTAGTAGTAGTAGTAGTAGTAGTAGTAGTAGTAGTAGTAGTAGTAGTAGTAGTAGTAGTAGTAGTAGTAGTAGTAGCAGTAGCAGTAGCAGTAGCAGTAGCAGTAGCAGTAGCAGTAGCAGTAGCAGTAGCAGTAGCAGTAGCAGTAGTAGTAGTAGTAGTAGTAGTAGTAGTAGTAGTAGTAGTAGTAGTAGTCGTAGTGGTAGTGGTAGTGGTAGTGGTAGTGGTAGTGGTAGTGGTAGTGGTAGTGGTAGTGGTAGTGGTAGTGGTAGTGGTAGTAGTAGTAGTAGTAGTAGTAGTAGTAGTAGTAGTAGTAGTAGTAGTAGTAGTAGTAGTAGTAGTAGTAGTAGTAGTAGTAGTAGTAGTAGTAGTAGTAGTAGTAGTAGTAGTAGTAGTAGTAGTAGTAGTAGTAGTAGTAGTAGTAGTAGTAGTAGTAGTAGTAGTAGTAGTAGTAGTAGTAGTAGTAGTAGTAGTAGTAGTAGTAGTAGTAGTAGTAGTAGTAATGGTAGTGTGACCAGCCCCCCAAAATAAATAATATCATATGAACAAACAAATAATGCCTGGTATTAATAGTTGATTATTTCGCTGTGAACGACTGTGCGCCCAAAACTACCTGGGACTGAGGGCTGCTACTACTACTACAGTTACTGCTGTGTGTTCCCACCACGGGTACATGCATAAAAGCACGTGGGAACAAAAGGGCAGCAGTACCTACTTGGGTTTTTAGAGGGAAACGTGTCGATGACAGCGCCGACAAGAAGACAAAATAAAATCTATGACGATGACAACATCTATCTCGGATACGCGCGAATCTGCCCGGGCTGCCGAGGTAGGGAATATGTGCCGGGCGTGCAATGCAAGGAGGTACTTGGTGTTCGACACGCGCGCAGCATGCTGATACTTGTTACACTGCTGTTGTTGCTGTTGCACGCTCTTCTTCATGTTATCAAAAGTTGATGAGAAGAAGACCGCCGTACTTCTTGCTGTATAGTCTAGAGGGGAAAAAAAGCACGAGAGAAAACACGGGAAATAACATGAACCATGTGTATCGCGTCGTATTGGTATACACGCAGCCAGAGGGATATTTTGTTTTTCTTGTCAGCTTTAAGGGTAATGTGCTTGTACCTAGCATGCAGCAAAGGCCAACACGTCCTGGGCGCTTGTCCTTCGACGAGCGCCGCCACAAACTTGCCACGCCGCACTGAAAAAGAGCATTTGGCGTCTCGGGGTAGAGGGTATTATATATAATATAAAACTGAAAAAGCACATACCAGGTATAGACTAGTCTAAATATTTTGAAAATAAAATACACTCTCCAGCTGTGAGATCGAAGATTTCGTCGAAACTCATCTTTGCAGGCTGTGTGTGATACTCCTATCGCGCGCATTACTGGGTATGTGTCCTCATCAAGGATATAGGTCGGCGACTCCCCATGGAACTACAGTGTAGCTTGTACCAGGGTCAACAGGGTGATGTTCATCAGTCTGTGTAGTTGATTAGCTGGCGGCGAGCATTGCGGGGGCGAGGGGGGCGGAGGATGAACGGCGAGGAAAAAGGGTTGTGGTGAAGAACGCCAACTTGGCATATCGACTCGGTGACGACACAGACAGGCAGGCCGTCATTTCGATGAGGATTTTACCGCTTCAAGCTACAGCTCAAGATCCTCCAGGAAGCCAGACAGAGCAGGGCCGGCGAGGGGGGGGGGGGGGGGGGTTGAAAGACCCATGCCCGTGGCGTATGGATGGAGCAAACAACGAGTGACTGCATAGATAGGGATCAAGAGTACGATGCCAAGGAACACATAGCGAGGGACGAGCGGAACAATATGACGGCCGGTGGAGAAGTACTACTCTTCTACCGTGTAGGGAGATCACAGACACAAAATGGAGTGTCATTTACTTTACAACCACCTCATAAATTCTGGTCACAATTATTACTCTCGTTTTCAGGCTCGTGCTTAATAGGTTACAAGGTTACATCCTTTTACTGTTACAAGTAGTTCTACTGTCCTCCCGCCATCGGGGACGAAACCCACTTGGAATCAGAACGGGGAACAATTAGGAGTTGGAAAAGGCCGTTAACTTTGGTTACATAAATCATGCATGCATGTTCGTTGGTTTCTCTTGGTTTTCTTTCGTGGGATGGATTAACGATAAGTGATCGGTGTTGAAACACATATATACGTAAATGTTTGGATTCTCCGTAGACATCGTTGTCCCTACGGAGTAAAATAGTCCCCTTCCTCATGCGTTGTCCCCAGCATGTCTGCCCGCGCCTCTGGGCATAACGTCTCAACATCCAACCTTCTTTCGGTGATAAAAAGTCGGACGAAAACATGCCAAATGTATAAACCACGTATCTTCTACAAATCCAAAACCAAATCAAAGAACAGAACCAACCACAACCACAACCACAACCACCACAACAACCACAATCACAACCACTGCCACTGCTACCACTACGACTACCACTACGGCTACCACCACCACTACTACTACTACTACTACTTCTAATGCTGCTGCTGTCTGCGCCTCTCCAGTCCTCCCCTGGCCTGAACGCGTGCAGAATGTTTAGGAGCATTGCCATCAATCAAGGCCGCCAAGCGCCTTCACCGCGGCACTTCTCCTTCACAGAGAATCGCCTGATCTACTGCAGCCACCACCAGCAGTGCAGCTGTTGTACTGTTTGAAGCAACCACATGCATGGCAGAGCAAATATTTATGCTGGTGCCACACTAGGCCGTAAACAACAGCAGCTGCACCGACTGCATGACTCGCTGTAGTGCATTAGGGGACCGCCGGGTGACGGGACCGTCACCGCCGAGGGAGGGGACCGCCAAAAGGTGTTGGGCAGCGGGGTCGCCAAGGGAGGGGTCCACAAAAAGTATACTAGGTGACTCTCGGATACGCTTCCACGTGGTATACGATTGGGGGTAAAGTTCCATGCTTACTTTGCGCTTGGCAGATTGAGGGTTGCCGAAGAATCGGGGCAGGGGGGGGGGGGGGTATATAGTGGGTGAAGTTGTCCTGCTTCACCAAAGCGGCGGTTTGACAGAGCAAGGGATTCGCGCGGGAGGGACGAATGTTGGGCAGCCTCGGACATGCTACCATGTGGCCTACAGTTGGGGAAGGTAGTTGGTGGGACTTCCACGGACACGCTGTCATATGGTATATGGTTGGGGCTTAAGTTCCATGCTTCTTTGGCGCTTTGCGCTGAGGGTCGCTGGCGTGTCCGGTTAATTTTGTTTTTTTTGCGGCGATTGCTTTGCTCTCCCAGAGGGGAAGCTCGGCAGAGAAAAGGCTATCGATTCGTGGGGGCAATAGGCTGCCGTAGAATGCTGAATATATGCTCCAGATCTTCTGCCCTTCGATGGGCAGCCTGCAACATCTTGTTGCGCGGTAGTGACGAATTCATCCGTGCGCTATTTGTCTTGCGGGAAGCGTGTCTTAGCTAATGCCGGGTTGGGGCGAACAAAAGACGTGTGTGGGCAACGTCGGTATATTTTATAACGGTAGTCAAGCGATTATCCCGCTTTCTTTCAAAAATAACAACGTCAACCATGAGCCGTGCCAAAACACAAGACGATGTAAATATCGGTCGGTAAACCAATGGTGTTTCCACGGTATCAATATCCCTCCTTCCCCGCGCGTCAGCGCTCCCCTCGGCATAGTGGGATAGTCTCACGCCCAACTCGTCAACCGACATCCCAAACCCAAAGCCTCGAATGTAAATCAATGGGTCATCAA
The DNA here is from genome assembly GCA_012845835.1 of Undaria pinnatifida. Lineage (NCBI taxonomy): Eukaryota > Phaeophyceae > Laminariales > Alariaceae > Undaria > Undaria pinnatifida. Next base: position 6,029,486 of record JABAKD010000015.1, on the reverse strand, counting down.
TGGGTACGCCGTCTTCCTTCTCGTCTGTACGGGCATCTGCCACGTGCCGTTAAACAACGAGGCGGGCCAATAACCGACATACCCCGGTGTATACCCCCGGCCGCCCGGCCGCCCCTTTGCTTGAGGGGTTTTTTCCGTTCATTTTCTCCCTGGAGGGAGCCGTGAACGCGCTGTCATCAATGCTACAGGTATGGTCGGTCATCAAGTAAAACGCCGCATTGCGACCCTATTCCCCCAACTTCAACACCAACTCCAAATTGATATTGAAGTTAGCGCCCGGGCTGGCACTGTCCCCGCCACAAAACCGCGCCACGCCACCTATATGTTCAACACGACCCAATGTTATTTGCATTGTGCCAGTGCACATTCTTGCCGGAAACCTCGAGGAACGCCTCTGGGAGGAGTACGCTACCGAACACTTTCAGCCGCCGTCGCCGTCACTGCCACCGCTGCAGCTGCCGCTACCGCTAGACCACGCGGCCGCACGCGCTCCACGGACCAAACAGCCGCCACGTCAACGGTGTCACTTAACTGGACGCCCTCCACGGCTGGGAGGCTGAACGGCTCTTGAAAATCTAGTTGGCGACGCCTGGAAGTGGTACAGGACGACTTCATGAAGCCCCTCGGTGTTGGATATGCGGTCGAAGACCTCATAACACACCTTTTACAACGTGACAGCAGCAAACCGGGCAGCAGGCTGTTCCGTTTACAAGATATTGATTATGTGGCGTATCTGAAGGGAATGAGGTAAAAATTGACCTGGTGCTGTCGCACGTTAGTCTATGCTGCTTCGACGCCGTTACTGTTGGGCAGGTGGATGTCTAGAGAGCCCCCCCCCCTGAACCGGCACGCTGTACCGCGGCGTATACACAATGTCTACCTACGCAAACGTTGACACAAGGATGACGACGACAATATCACAGTTAATTGTTCAAGTTCGCGCACCGCATCTTCGGCGGCGTGAAGCCCTTGGTGAAGAATCGGTCCGGTTTGAGACGACGGCTCGCCATGACGATGGGGATGTGGAAATGCTTCTCGCTGTAGCAGCAGCACAACACAAAGTAAACAAAAGAGGGGGGCGAGGAGAGCGGAACACTGATCACAACGGCACTCGGGAAAGCCAAAGCAACCACAGAATCGTGGTACACGATAAAATTTCTCCAGGAGCATACGTAGAGTGGACCAGTGCGTACATGAACGGCACGCCATATCCGTAGACTGGAGCACAATCTACTTAACGGACGTGGAAGACGGGAGGGAGGCGCTAAAAATGCAGCACAAAAAAAACAATTGCTTAGAACGGCAATTAATGCCTGACAGAGAAACGGAAGGACAAGAAGAGCAAACAGGGCGAAAAACGGGAGTCTCCTTCCCCTAAAATTACAAAGGCAGCACGCGTGGGATTACTGCAAACGCGCTACGTTCTGGTATCCTGCTACAAGCGTGGGAATACTGCAAACGCGCTACGTTCTGGTATGCTGGTCGACTCCCCTCCCAGTGTTGTACGATAATCCAACTGTGACACTGAAATCAGAAGACATGTAAACGTCAGTTCCGCGTTTGCACCGCATGCACACTGCCGCCGTTGTGCTTCAGTTTCTATTAAAATACCTGCTAGCAGCAACAGTCAGCGGTGAGTGCAATCAACCACCCCGGTTCCCGAATTTTCGCAAGCTTAGCGAGATTTACGTTGGTCGCGCGTGTTGGGGTTTTACATACATACACTAGCAGAATCTCGCGTTTAACCCCTCTTCAGCTTTCGCGTGCTATCCTTTTTCGTTTATCGTGTCTCAAATTTTAGGTGATTCTTCGTTTTTTGTATATTGTCACCTGATGGCCAAACCGTCGATCTTATCCTCCGCCAGATTTCCGCCGAGGGTGTCGCACAAGTCGACGTCGCTGCCGTCCACATCCTGCAGCACCTCCTGATCGACACCGAACCCGGCGGAAGAAGAGTTGGGCCCAACGCGCAAGCGCATGCGCACGGTGGGAACAGCGGCAATCAGCGCGATCGGAGGAGCCGAACAAGGCTACGGGAGTAGTTTCGGCACACAAGATACAACTTTACATTGCTTACTTTTGCTCCTGCCCCCGGATTACGTCCCACTGGGTTGCCTGCTATATCGGAATCTGGTGATACTTCAGTGAGGGCGATCAGCTGATAAACAAGCGTACTCAACCAACTTTACATCGTCAGCTGATGACATGTTTCGTTCTCAAAGGTACGGATGAAATTAAAAGCAAAACGAAACAAAGGGAAGAAAAAACGAAACCAAAATCAAACCGAATCATAAACCGAAACGGAGGTCGAAACATAAACGATCCTGAAAATAAAGCCTTCCACTCTACCAGGTAAATACGTTCTCTTGTTATCTATTTTCTGGGTTTTCTGTTTTTTAGTTGGTCGCCGGAGACCACTTTCTCGGCACTTTTTCGTGCACTTGTCATTCTCTTGACCGCATACATTGCATAGCTGTAGTGCGTGGCATGACGTGGACAGAAAGGATGTCCACTGCAACCGGAAGAAGGAAAAAACGCATCTTCCAAGACACAAGTGATGCGGGAGGCACCAAGGGTAAGTTCAACGATCCCGCAAGGACAACAACCGGCGCGGTCACACCGTCGTGGAGGTGAACTTGGCGCATCCTGAAAAGCATACCGCGCACGAGTAAGGAAAATAAGTATGTACTGCTGCTACCGCAGCTGCTGCTGCCACAGCCACCGTCAAGACTAATGCTGGTGTCGCTGTCGCCGTAATCGTCTCTTCTTAGCAGCCACACCCTTGAAAGCTAATAGCAATGCGGCAAGAACTACCTGGTACTTCTTGTCCTTGGTAAGGTCGCCCCACTTCTTCATGAGGTTCATGTTCACGGCACGGCGCACGTTGTGCCGCGGGACGCCTGGCTTAGAGGAATACAACCACCGTGTTACCCGCAGGAGGTTTGGGGTGCAGGGTCATCGCCCACGGTTGCGGCCATGAGAGGGGGCGGAGGGAGATGAGGGAGCGAGTGCGTGGTTGGAGTCCACAATTGGATTAAGGAGTCTGGCGTTTGCGCTCAGCGTCACAACGTCGTGGAAGCAGCGCGTTTACACGAAGAGCCGAGAAAATAGATCCATGGGTTACATACCACCAACATAGGGCGTCCAAGCCGGCTAGGCTATCAGGGGGAACAAATAGAAGCACCCGAGCGACACACCAGAACACAACGAATTTAGAGCGCTGTTAATAGACCACCTTACCTCAGCAGTCGACCACATAAGCACAAAATAATAGAACAATAAAAAAAGAAAAATAATACGAAAGAGTGCAAAACCAAAACCAAACAAATACAGGAACTAAAGGCAAAGCGCAACGAAGACCTGAGCTAACACCCAACCACGAGTTAAAACATGAAACGATATCATACGTGCGATCGGTTCCAAAATCGGCGGCGATCTATCGGAGGACGATCAAAACGCCGCGCAACGGAAATGCGAAAGCACCGGCGTACAAACATCTGCAGTCGGCAGGCGGTCGACTCGACACACTATCAGCCAGCGATGACGAGGGCGACGACAGCAGCAGCAGCGTCTGCACCAGAAATAACACCGACATTACCAGCAACAACAATATCACCAGCAACACTAATACACCAGCAAAAACAACATCACCAGCACCAGCAACACCAACACCAACATCACTACCACACCAAAACTGAGAACAGCAACAGCAACAGCAACAACAGCAACAACAGCAACAACAACAACAACAACAACAACAACAGCAGCAGCAGCAGCAGCAGCAGCAACAACACCAGCAACAACAACAACAACAACAACGACAACAACAACGACAACAACAACGACAACATCAACAACAGCAGCAGCAACAACAACAACAACAACAACAACAACAACAACAACAACAACAACAACAACAACAACAACAACAACGACAACAACAACAACAATAAACCGACAGCGTTAGTCGACCTTGTCGGCACTTACAACTAACAAAGCGTCCAGGTGCAAGGGAAAGGTATCTTACGACATCTCCGATATATCTGGCATCTCCGGCATCTATTAGCACGTCAACCGGCATTTACGGTATCAAGGAAATTTAGAATCTCCCACCCCTCCCCACCCTACCCCACCCCATCCCACCACCCCACCCCATCCTACCCAGCCACTCTTTTCGTCTTTCACCGTACCTCGTGAGCGGCCCCTAAAGATGCCCAAGCACTGCATGGCCGACCAGAGCATCGGGCTGGGGGACGCACTCATTGGCGGTGGGGGCCGGCCGTCGTGAAGAAATTGGGGTAGTTGAATAGCGCCAGAGTGCCACATGGGTTGTGGATAGCCGCCTGCGGAATGGGGCAAAAGTCAGAAGAACGGACGCCCGGAACGGCGGGTGGGTGGGTGGGCGAGCGGAGGGATAAGGTCTATCGGTTATCGCGATGGATTGATGGGCCGTTACAAGGGGCTTCGCCTTGCAATTTACGAAATTGCTTCGATATAAACAGTCGGAAAAATGGATATAAAGCCGTCTTGGGACCGTGAGCAGAACTACTGTAGGGCAGACTGTGGTAGTTGTGGCTAATCGTTGGTCTCTTGGACAGCTATTTCGTACAGAAAGTTGGAAAAAAAGGAGTCTACCCGACTAGTTTAAGCAACTACGAAGAAACGGCATTCGATTCCTTAGCACTGATACTGCTGCTACGACCACAGCCACCACAACAGTAGTGAAGCAGTAGTTTGATGGTAGTACATTAGTAGTAGTCGCTGCAGCAGCGGTAGCAGCAGCGGTAGTAGTAGAAAGGGTAGCACTAGCAGCAGTGGAAGTAGTAGAAGCAGTACAAGTAGTACAAATATTGTACCGAAGTATACAGACCGAATAGCGCTGCTTCAACCACTGGTAGCATGTTGCTCCTTTACCGAAACGGCTACTGCACAATCCCTGAAACTGCAAGCAAAAACAGCAGAATGCTTGAATGAAACAGCAACCCACCTCGAACAAGGGCTCTGTCAATCCTGCGGGTTTTTGTCTTTCCCTCCATAGCGCGGAGACTATCCATTTTGAGCTTCTCGTTAGCTATTTTCATCTGAGCGGCTGTGAAAAATAAAGGTGTTAGGGAAAAGGTATGCCTCGGTAGAAGGGGTACTTGTGGGCCCAATATTTTAGACTGGCGAGGCTCCACCACCCAGAAAATTGTCTGGATACTGGCAATCCCATTTGAGCTTTACAATTCCATTCGTTGTGTGAGTATGCCTATCTGATGGGATATTTTCCACCGGGCACAAGCTTCCCAAAGCGGTTGTCCACGGAACGACACGGCCCGCCAAGCCACGGCACGCCAAACCACGAACCGAGAGCATAATTACCCCAAAACGTGAGCCAAAACCGAAACTAGACGAGACAAACAGCGCTGGATCAGGTATCAAAACGTTCCACACCTCGGATAGATCACGATCTAACTCTCCTTCAGTAGATTCTATAGCCACCGCTATAATATGATGTGTAGGATCTGTTATGTGGAGTATAGATCCAACCCCGGAAACAAGTGCTAGATCATGCAGATCGTACGGCTCCCATCTGCCAACATGAGCTAGGCCATACAGATCTCCCTCAAAGATTTAGATCATCAAAGGGGATCTAACGATCTGTCCGACGTATGAAAAGTTCGGTGTATCGTTCGAAAATGTATTCCAAAACCCCTTTAGGGTTTAGGTTCTGTTAACCCCTTTAGGGTTTAGGTTCTGTTTTGGCTGTTGCTCAGGCTGCTATATTTTCTTATCCCCAGTGGATTGACCGCATTTTATTTCACCGCAGCCGATAACTTCCGCCTCAGGACTCCAACGGCCACGCGCTCGCTTCCACACATGTCACGCGCCGCCATCTTGGAAGTCTAGCGGTCCTACTGGTGGCTGCTGACTAATCTCAAGTCAAGGGTATGCTGATCAAACCAGTATACTGACCGCTTGACCAAGTCTCTATTTCCAAGTCGAAAGAAATCAACATAGACGACGCTACAAGCGATGGCAATCAAAACACATAGTCAACGCACAGGTTGACTACATTATGCGATCGTTGGTACTCATACTCTCATCACCGAGGCATGGTTACTTGATTACGCGAATTCGCGCTTAGTGCTCTGATGTAGTCCAGGATATACTGGCGGCTGTTGACTAATCTAGCGCCAAATATTACTTGTCAAGCCAGTACACTGGCCGCTCAACCAAAAATCTATTTTCAAGTGGAAAATAGTCGATATACATGATACTAGTTAAGGCAATTTAAACACATAATCAACGTATGAATTGATCAAACCATGCGGTTGTTTGTGCCCATACGCTAATCACCGAGGCATGGCTACTTGACTAAAGCAATTCGCCAAAGTTTGTGAACAATCCACAGCTACTTGGTTTTAATCAAATACTCCCAGTTTAGCAATGACGGAAATGCCGAAACAATCACTAATCAAATCGCCTCGGCCACCTGTCAGCACGTGTGTTTCGCATCGACAAGCCAATCACGATAATCTTCTCGAGGAGAGACCCCATGACATCGCCGACAATTTATCGCCGCTTAGGGCTTGGATCTACACAAAACCTTCGACGGCGTCATGTAAATTTATGTGGCCTCGTCCGTATAAGCCTTGGTCGGCCGCGGTGTGCTTGTGTCTTCAGGAGGAAGGCCTAACGAGAGCTGAAAGTTAAAAACGAAACCTTTGGAGGGGTTCGCAACTGGGGTGTCCACTCGTCCTCTGTGCTGTTTGTCGCTGACCATCTCTCAAGAAAAATACGATACTAGTATCATACTGCTGTAATCATATAATTAAAAAAGCGTCATCAATTTGAACGTACATGTATGACGCGTGGATGTGCTGTGATAGTACTTTCGTAGTGATGCTGTAGTGATGCAGAAAAAAAACTGCCAGGCTCTATGCTGTTGATAACGATCCCTTGGAAAATGTATCGGGAAAAACAAAGATTAACATACGTCGGGGGAAAAAAACAAAAAACGGTTTGTCGACACTCCAACCATGATCGATAAACAGTCGAAACCGAGCCAGATAATCGAACAACACGAAAAAAACGATGAAAAGTAACTCGAAGAAACCAAAGAACGCCAAAAAATCCGAGAAGGTTCTCCGAGAAGAGGAGTTAGGAAGGCGTATTCCAGGTGGGAGCTCTGAGAGCGCAGCAGGGCCTGTTAATCAAGTGTGTCCGGGACAAATTACTTCCCGAGACAAATATAATTAAGTCTATGACGGTGTATACCGCCCCCCCGGTGGTGAACATGTAGGGCTCCAAAACCTTGTCACCTGGTGTGGTATACCCCAGGGGTGCTGTAAACAGCGTCATCCAGGGATATTTGGGTAGTCGTTTTGAAATTGATAAAACGCATACCGAGCGAGATGATATACTCTATGGGTATGATGAACCAAAATCGGGTACAGTATACCCGGTGCTTTCGTGGCTGAAATCGGGTACCTTTCCATTACAGTGACCGTAACGACCCCAGGACGCCAGCTGATTAGCCAACGCCGGCCACCACCCGACGATGGCCACATTTCCGACGGGTGGAAGAAAAATTCGCCGCTCAACCCCCAAAAGTACACGATTATTATACCGTACTACCCGAAAAAGGTCGGGCTGCTCGACCACAATGGCCCACCACGCGAGCACGCACCTTCCGACTTCATATATCTTGTCACCGACGAAGAAGGGCAATAACCATCTGTTTAACGTCCATGCGCTATTCTTGTTCCATGTGACATTCCTTTTTCTTGGGGTATTCTTCCAGCCCATAGTGACTGGAGTCCGTAGTCTTTTGGTTACCGGTATACGAGTTAATGTGAGAACATCAACAATGACAACAACATACCAGGTGCAACGAGCCGATGCGCGTGCCATTCTGGTGCGCTGAGGTTGGGGGCTTTCTTTGGCCACCTGTCCACCAAGAATGCACCCAACCCTAGCCCCCAGCCCGAGCGCACCAGCAAGGTACGAAGGTACGCGCGTCGGCTCGTTGCACATACCTGACATGTACGTATCCATGGCTGCTGATGTAGTAGCTGCTGTCCACCCTCAACCACAGCAACAAACAAACTACTGAATGTGCGTGCATGCTCTCTACCATACGTGTAGCAAGCAGATGAAGGATTAGGAGTATTCTTCACCAGTCACATGGGGCGAAAATAATACCGCATGGACATCCAGCAGATGGTTCTCGCCCGTCTCCGTCTGTAACAAGGGACATACATGAAACCGGATGGAGCGCACTTGCGTGGTGGGCCGCCGGGCCGTTTTGGTCGAGCAACCCGGTCAGTTTTGGGGTAGTGGGGTGTAATAATCGGGTACCTTTGGGGGTTGAGTAGACAAAATCGGGTCTACCCGGCGAAGATGTGGCCATCGTGGGGTGGTGGACGGCGTTGGTCACTCAGATGGCCTCCTGGGGTCGTTGCGGTCACTGTACGAGAACGGTACCCGATTTCGGCAACAAAGGCACCGAGGATGCCCGATTTTGGCCAACATGCCCACACACATTGTTTACTCAGGTACGACGGTGCATTACACTCTCATACTCTATGTCTACAGCTATGCCTACGTGACTACGTTTCCACCGATCCACGCAAATACACCCCCCCCCCCGCTCTTGAATCTATCTATTCCCATAATACGGCGGCTGTTCATTTCTCTATGTGACACTTTGTAACAATAAAAGTTTAAGGGACAGGTGAAGTGGCCATTCCCATAAATCATGTATAACTTCTGTAACCCAATCGATCATTCTTAACAATCATGTAACGTACAAAGACGTACCCACTCAGCACTCAGCAGTCTATCATGCCAGGGTGCTTGACCTTCCCTTTCGATACATCTCCAAACCCCCTCAGGGACCAACCACCAATACTTGTCACGTACAACTGGGTCATGCACTCTCTTAATAGTCGGCTTTATCGGTGAGTTCTTCAAAAATGTTTCGCGGAAACCTTGGAGTTTGCTTCGCAAGCGTTCCTTGGCATAGCCATGTCGAATCATGCCCGTCATCAACTTAGCTGCTGCTGCCTGGAAAAAATGAATTTCCGAGCACCTAATTGCAAATCGACAATGTTGGCAATGGAGGGTCGCATACAAACACTTTTTTGATAATCGTGTTTTAATGTGGGGGTATCTACGGTACTGCTTCAGTGTCTCCAGGTGGTCCCGTTCATCATACATTCGAAGTTGCGACACTCCCGGCGTACTCTGAAGAATATCCATACACAGGAAATGCACTATTGTTGATTGTCAATTTAGTTTGGTAGCGGCTACATCACTCAGCTTAGAGTGCTTTTCGATTCTGAGTTGAGTTTCGGAAATCATTCAAGGTTTCTTTCCATTGATTATTTTAGCTGTTTCTATCTTAAAGATATGTGGATTATTTTGCTTTGAAATTTAGGGTGGGATTTTAGTCTTCAAATTAGTGTGAGAGCGACCCCGGGCGGGAAACGGGATGGTGTAGTATGCTGGTACAATAGTTTGGCACGGTCCGGTATGGTCTGGTCCGGTATGATGTGTGGTACGGCATTATTTGACATGGCATGGTATGGTGTGGCAGGGGTATGGTATGATACGGTATGGTATGGTGGGGAATTGGTATAGTACATGGACCGAATTATTATATTGATCATACCCGCCAACCGGCTTGCCCAACCATTCATCCCGGCAAAAAAGTCCCAAAAACATACATGGTAAGGGTACTATCTGTAATGAACTCATATATCGACAGATATCCTCAAAATATAAGGGATGCGGACGAACAGACAGACAGATGGACGAATTTTCTTTTAGCAAAAGGGAGACTCAGTTTTACAAACTGATAATTCGGGGGCTTGGTCATCTGATACGACTACATCGCTCGGATCAGAACAAATAGCAAGACGTCCCTTTCGGTAGGGCACACCTCACAGCACATGCCTTTATTCGTACGAATAATTGTCGGGGTTCCGGGGTATATGTTTCCGAGTTTGATGCCTACCTGGTATTTTATGGGCATAACTCTTTGTTTCCTCTCTCTTTTTCGAAAAGCACCTACTGCTTGTGACAAGGCTTACTTTGGGTAAGCTATTGGTTAACCTTTTGCAAATGGTCAAACAGACTAATACCCCACTAATACCTTAACAAATGGCGTCGTCGACAGACCATGTGTTTTTGGGGTCGTGGGTTCAAATCCCACATCCACCACAATAAACCAATGTATAGTTTCCACGCACATATTGAGTTGCCCCCCTCCCCCCCCCCCCTCCCCCAATAATAAACTGGTGCCAAAACCGTCAGATTTATCCCCTTGAAAAGATTTATAGCTTACATGCACAAATTGCCCCCCCTTTCCTCCCCCCCTCTCCAAACCCGCTCGCTTTTGATCAAAACCAGGCCCACACGTCCTTCAAAACTCCACCCCCCCCCCCTCACCGGTTATTCGACTTACAAGATTCACTTGATAAAAGGATACATTTCCCTTCACAACTGTCAGATTTTGTCCCCCTCAGAAACGGGTTTTATAGTTTCCGCGCACAGACTGACTAAAATCACCCTGTTGACCCTGATAGCTACACTGTAGTTGTAAGGGGAGTCGCCGACCTATATCCTTAATGAGGACACACAACTCGTAATGCGCGCGATCGGAGTATCACACACAGCTTGCAAAGATGAGCTTCGACGAAATCTTCGATATCACAGCTGGAGTGTGTTTTCATTTTTTATAAAAAACCTTTTCAGACTTTCCCCATGTCGAACTTGAAAAATACTCTTCCCCGTATACCCAGGAAATGAAACGGCTTGGGTAATCGACATATCCGCCCGTATATCCGGGCGACCTGCCATCCCGCCGTTTCAGGGGGGGAGAGTGTTATAAGGCTTAGTTTGGGTAAGCTATTGGTTAACCTTTTTCAAGTGGTCAAACGGACTAGTACCCCACTAATACCTTAACATGCTGTTGTAGTAGCTGTGGTCCCTGACGTCTGTCTGTCTGTCCAATCATGATTCACGTCGCAAGTCGGCACGATACAACGCTCCGATAACAGCCACAAGTCTCAAGGCGTCGTCCTTGTGCCAGAAAACGTCTCGCAACACAGGTCTTAATCCATACAGACAATCGTCGGGGTTGCTGTGTATCTTTGTCCATGTGTGTAACCCACTTGGTACCTTTTAGTGCCAAAAAAATACATGGGTTTTGTCGGGTATCCTAGATTTTTCCATCGCCCATCTGTTGCACTCTTATTTCGAGAGCCGTCTGCCACGCCGCCTCTTGTGCTGTGTGTATACGTATAGCCCAAAGTCTCACACGGCTACTGATGTTCTATACCATAAGATATCACGCGTACATGAGCACAGCAGTACGAGTACGAGTATGATTTTGAGATTTTTTCGTATCTTCTGCTCTGTTCTTACGAAGGGTTTTCGCGGTATCCTGCAAATATTTCACCTGGTATGAAAACACAAGCGGGGCTTCGCCGCGGCGGGCTGCCGCCCGCCTTGGCTCCGCCCATGCCCGTGATTTCCAGGGATGTGCACGGAGTAAGAACCGCTCCGCGGAGCGTTCTTTTCTTCAAATCTCGCGGAGCGGATGTACTCCCGTGAGGAAAGTCGCGGAAAACTATGGAAGGGATATCCGTCCTCGGATGTCACGGAGCAGGGCGGGTTTTTCGAGTATGTTACGGAGCGGATAACCGCTTGCGGGGAAAGTCACGGATTGTCACGGAGCGGATACCCACCGCTACAAATATCACGGATTATTGCGGAGCGAATATCCGTCGCACGTTTTTCTTCACGGAGCGATTTATCTCACTCCGTCTAGCAAACCGCACAAGAGCGAGGCATATCCCCACGGGGCACCGTAGCAATTATCCGTTAAAATGATACGTTCAACCGTAAAAATGATACGGATATCCGCGAGTAAATACCAACAAGTACGAAAGGATATTGGCGGATAAAATTGACATTATTGTTCGCGCAACCTTGTGCCGCCCAATGCCCAGCGCCAAAGGAGTAAGGTGAAGTGCACATGTAAACGTTGCGTCCCTCGGGGAGACAAACAAAAACAACCATATTGAATATTGATTCCTTGAACATTTGCTGGCAAACCGCACAAGAGCGAGGCATATCCCCACGGGGCACCGTAGCAATTATCCGTTAAAATGATACGTTCAACCGTAAAAATGATACGGATATCCGCGAGTAAATACCAACAAGTACGAAAGGATATTGGCGGATAAAATTGACATTATTGTTCGCGCAACCTTGTGCCGCCCAATGCCCAGCGCCAAAGGAGTAAGGTGAAGTGCACATGTAAACGTTGCGTCCCTCGGGGAGACAAACAAAAACAACCATATTGAATATTGATTCCTTGAACATTTGCTGATCATACAGCACAGAGTGACGGGGGACGGGACAGCAGACGCGCAACAGCAGCAGCGTCTGACCCAGGACCACGGCTCTCGACCATGCTAAAAGTGTCAACACAGTGAAACATGAAACCAACAAAACAAACAACGAAAAACAAAACCACCACCTGTTGCTAATACGTTGTTAACGGGGGCGGGGGATGGATGCCGTCGCTATGGGCGCCATACAAGGAATACACTGTTTTATCAAGCCGTTTTACGGTTGGTTATCCAGCATTCTGAACATTTTCGACCATGGTAAAACCGTGACTTTCAGCAGTTTGCTTCGTGAAGTATGCTACGGAGTAGATACGGAGTACCTACGGAGAAGGTCGAACCGCTTCGTAGATAAATCGCTTTTCACTGTTTTAACCCCGCAGTCATAATCCATGTGCAGCGGAGTGACTTTTTTTAATAATGTCAGGGAGCGGATATCCGCACGTCGGGAAACTCACGGATTATTGCGGAGTGGATATCCGCCCTTGAAAATGTCACGGAGCGGTGTGGTTTGATCGAACCGCTCCGTAAAAAGCCGCTCTGCCGATATATTCTAACTCCGTATACATCCCTGGGTAATTTCGAGGATGCATTATAGGTATTACGAGGATACAAACTTTCGGTAAATCGAGGCTGTACACGAGACAGCACTGCCAAGCGGTGCATAAAACACAATTCGTGTTCGAACAAGAAGAAAAAACACTGGATGGAATCAGTTGCAATAAACCACACCAACAAATTGCGTCATCCGGCACACGACGACGAACAGCAGCAGCAGCAGCCCCAACTACTATTATGTACGTGTAATTTCAACAACAGCAGGAGCGGCAGCTGCGGCAGTTCAACAACAGCAAGCAACACTTCCAGTATAACAATAGGCATACAGTGATATTATCACTATGCTTTAAGCCTGTGCATGAAGAATCAAAAGGGGGGGGGGGTTAAAGTAAAAGTAAAAGAGTATCGAGCAATGTACACACCGAGACTCGAACCCAGGGAAAAGAAAACAAAGAAACCAACTTGAAAACAAACATGAATTGGCCGAGATTCGAACTCGCGCCAAATCGATTAACCATTGGTCGGGGCTACCCCTCACGCTACTGTTGTACGACTACTGATGTGTCAAAACATTGTGTTTATATACCTACGACTACGCACTTGACTTTTCGCAACAGAAATTTCGCAAAAAACACGAATGTGCACCACCTGTCACGACACGCAGCGAGAATGGCCGAGGCCGACTCCGGCAGGGCCGGGAGAGTCGAGCAGGGTGAAGCACGTCCAGGAAACAGCCCGCCGAGTGGTGAACCTCAGCTCGAGTTATCTCGAAGACGGTTCAAAACCTGGTCCAAATCGAACCCTTCGGCTGCTCTCGTGCAACCTCTGTATAATCCTCCATGTATATATTCTAACGTCAGCTCTGAGTTCGACCAATTTAGGGTCGATACTCATCTTTGCAAGCTACGTAGTACACCGGTCGCCGTCGACCAATTTAGGGTCGATACTCATCTTTGAAAGCTGCGTAATGTACCGGTCGCCGTTTTTATTTGTCTATCGGCTGTTAGCGACGATAGTGTTGTTTCTGTATCGTGCCCGACGTGAGGCCCGTCGGCTCTCTGTCGCGCTGCCTCTTTTCGCTGTTGTTCGTGCACATTAAACTCAGAGTCTATTACGTTGTTGATGTTGTGTCATGTTATACCATAGACCCAGGATACGGTAGGGGGGTCACTTTTGGGGCTTTTTTTTTCGCAGTAGCTGGGGATCACTCGCGCGAGTGACTCCCCTATTCCTTCGCAGTCTTAACCTTTCATGCTGTTTTAATTCAGCGATATGAACCCGCAATGGAATGGTAAGCTACCCTGCGCCGAGGAACCGCCCAAAATATTCTGCCCATGAGAAACAAGAGTCACTTGTTCGAGCGGCTATAATCCGGTAGTTAAAGTAGGGGTACCCCCCCTACCGTAATCTTGGTCCGTCCATGGGTGTAGTATGAAAAACACGATCATCAGATCACGATTTTTTCTTGGTGTCGTAAGTATTTTTTTCTTCTGATAGAAACCACTTGCTTCCCTTTGGCAGCACTTTGGCAGCACTACCGCCGTGGGGGAAGGGGTACTGCTTCTTCCCTAGTACCAGTGAGTAACCAAACGGTCCACCACCAGAGTTTTAGGCGGCCTAAGGAAACGTGCGGTGTATCCCATGCAGTCATGAGGTGCCCTCTGCAACGACGCCACCACAAGTGTTACTGTTAGAACATCGCCTCGTAAATAGGCTCATTCGAACGCACTTGGCAAGAGCTATCATCGGTGTAGTTCAAACAAACTCAATTTATTGGAGCACGTGAGGTCTTTAAGTTCAAATCATCCTCCCCCCCGCCCCCTCCTTCCCCGCCACCCCCACCATCGCCTAGACCTAGCACCACGCGTACAGCAGTAAGCTCCTATATAATTATGGGACCTAAAAATGTTGGAAATCCCCCACCCACCGGTTATACAACTATTTACAAATATCGATATCCTGATGGGCCCTGAGAGGCCTCCATTTTTTCGCTTTCCGCACTAACTTTAAGACATTCCCCTCTCCGGACGGTTGAGCGGGCTCGGATGCCTGAAACAGCGTTTCTCAGCGTTTTGTTTTTTCTAGATTCAAGTCTTAAAGTGCTTTTTTTGGGAAGTTGAATTTATTGCTTCCCCAAAGTTGAAGACTCCTGTTTTTTCGGAATACCACATACTACCTGGACACCGCCTCCTCTCGTTACTTGTGGACCGGTCCGGCTTTTCTTTGATTTCTTCGCGTTTTTTTTCGTAGTTGCACGACGCTGTCATCATACCAGAAGATGTCCCATCCTGATGATCTCAGGTTGGCTCATCACATCATCAGCTCAGCTCCGCCCAGAGTCGCACAGTAGCGCTAGCTCAGCAGCGCAGCGCCGTGCAGTGCCGTTCCTTGGCGTGCCCTGCCGTGCGGTGCGGTACTGCTGTGCGATGCTGTGCGGTGCTGTGCCATGCTGCGCAGTGCTTTCTTTCGAACATCATGCAGCAGTACCAGGTATCATGCGATACCCCGGTACCTACCGTGTATGTACGTGTGTACTCGTCTTTTTTTCGCTTTCTTCATTTGATTTTTCCTCTCTCGGTCCTCTTTTTATTTCCCCGAAAATTACACCCATGCTGGCGGTCAGAACGTGACATCGCCAACAAGCACACACAGCACAGCACAGGGCAATTAGCTCTGCGTGTAAAGCAGGTCTTGGCATTATCAAATCGCCAGATGCACCAAAATCATGAGCCTCTTCTTTCTGCCGCCTTCACATTTAGTTGTATTCTCCCTTGCGCGTGCGTAGCGGAGCCATCGTACGACTTACAGGATATACACGATAAACTGATGCGCTCATTCCAAAGCCGTCAGATTTTGACCCCCTCGTAAGACGGGTTTTCCGGTTTCCGTGCACAGATTGATTGTTATCTGGCCCTGGTATCAGCTAATTCTAAGGGAGGTCGCCAACCTATATCCTTAATGAGAACACACACAGTAATACGGGCGATCGGAGTATCACCCACAGCTTGCAAAGATGAATTTCGACCAAATCTTCCAAGGTTGTGTTCTGTAGGGAACGCAAAAACCGTACCCGGGTATTTACCCCGGGTATTACCCTACAAACAACTTCTGTAAGGTCTGTAGCGTATTTATACCCGTACCCGGAACTTCTGGAAGTCCTGTACAACAGTCATACCTGTACCCGGAACTTTTGGAAGTTCTGTACGCCCGTGACCACAATACCCGGGGTACGGGTACAGCATGTTTTGTACCCGCTCGAAACTTCTGTGAGTTCTGCACGCCTGTGCCACAATACACGGAACTTCTGGAAGTTCTGCAAGACATCCGTACCCGTACCCGGAACTTCTGGAAGTTCTGTAATATCATCATACCCTTACCCGGAAAACATGTGACTCCTGTAAGACTGTGGCTTAATACCCGGGGTACGGGTATACCTTCATTACATTACCAGGGGAGCTCTGTATTCATTCAGGTTCAATCCCAAAAGAAGTGTAATATGCATTAACTCGGATGTCGCCATGTTTTATCAGTCCCACAAACCGAGCAGTACGTAACATACCATAAGAGCACCTACCTGTTGTGTTGTTGATGTTTCTTTCGTTTCTAAGGGCACGTATTAACGTATTAACGAAGGGCACTTTTGAATCGAAATTATTCTTCTTACGATTCGATTTGTTTGAAACAACGCTTTTTTCCCTCCTATCGGGAAACCACGTAGCTTTTTTTTTTTTCATCCTCCGGCGGATGGGGAAAAATAAAGCTTAAGCTCACCACACTTCCAGCGTTTTGTCAATGTTTTTTTCCGAATGCAGATCTCGATATCGTACCATCAACGTCTTGAAGTATCCTCTGTGTTTTCGGTGGCTTTGCTTCTTCTTTGTCGTGGCACTTGGCTTATCGAACTAGTGGAAAAATTGGGCTTGCGACCGCCATTATTTTTTTTTAGGCGCCACATATGGTATGATCTGTGTTACAGAAGAACAGCAAGTAGTAAGTAGTAGACGCGGGTGTTACTTACTATGAGTGCATCAGTGTATGCAGTATGCCAATAGCAGTAATTGGGAACGCGTTGACAATGAATTGTGTCTTTTTTTACCAGTCAATTTGTTGTTTTTTCGCCCCTTTTGAGGCGGGCATTTTCCCGGGAGTTACTCGTACCCGGGACTTCTGTGAGTTCTGTACAACCCTACCCGTACCCGGAACGTCGATGAGTTCTGTACGACATTCATACCCGTACCCAAACTTTCTAGTTTCGTTCTGTCTGTAGGGTACACACAAAACCATACCCGGGGTATTTACCCCGGGTATTACCGTACAAAAAACTTGTGTAACTTCTGTAGGACACTCATACCCGTACCCGGAACTTCTGGAAGTTCTGTACGCCGGTGCCGCAAAGACCCGGGGTACGGATACAGAATGTTTATACCTGCCCGGAACTTTTGGAAGTTCTGTCCACCCGTGTCACAATACCCGGAAGTTCTGGAAGTGTTGTAAGGCTTTCATACCCGTACCCGGAACTTCTGAAAGTTCTGTAAGACTTTCATACCCGTACCCGGAACTTCTGCGAGTTCTGTAAGACCCGTGCCAAAATACCCGAGGTACGGGTACAGCGTGTTTTGTACACGCCCGGAACTTCTGTGAGTTATGTATGCCTGTGCCACAATACCCGGAACTTCTGGAAGTTCTGTAGCACTTCCATACCCGTACACGAAATTTCTGGAAGTTCTGTAAGACCCCCATACCCTTACCCGGAATCCACAAACCCTACAGAACTTGGGCGAAATCTTCGATCTCGCTGGAGTATAATTTATTTTTTTTATAATAACAATCAAAGGTCTAAAACCAGCCTGCCACGAGGAGTTTACCGGTACGTACGAACGTGGTCTTGTTGAATTCCTGTTCCTCCCTGCCTGGATAAAGTGTGCGCTCCATCTGTTTCTACTGACTGAATGATTCCGGTCTTTGATTCCGGTCTCGGAGTTGTTAATTACTGCCTCACACTCAGAGTAAAATTTGACAGCAGTCTACTGAGCGTGCGACATGATGCTACTCATAGTGCTGTTGTTGCTGCTGCTGCTGCTGCTGCTGCTGCTGCTGCGGCGGCGGCGGCGGCTGCAGTGCTGCAGAGACATCATCGTGCGGTCGCACTGACGCAAGACGCGAGACACAAGACCAACGAAAGACACAAGATGCAAGACATAAAATTCAAATTGAATCCAACCAATCAGCGTACAGTCAGATCACGATTTTGGTTGGTCTAGGCGATCGTGATTGGTTGAGGGTCAATTTTTTCCCCAGGCCGCGCGCTCATTGGGAAATTCGAAACTCGCCCCTCCCTTCCCACCGCCCACAACCACTGCCTGCTGCTACCACTGGCTGCTGTGTGCACCTTGTTAGCTTTTGACGCGTGCATTCGTCGGTGTGCCGTCATCATGCGCGAACGGTCGGGAGCATTGCCGCCAGCCAAGACCGCCAAGTGCTTCCTGCAGCACTTCTTCCTTCCCCTTCACAGAGACCAGCTGCTGCGAGCTCCAGCTCCCTTGTGCTGCTGGAAACATGTTCTCGCAAGAACGAAGTTGATGCTGCAACACTTGGTAGGAGCCATTAGCAGGTGCACCGACGGCATGCCCCACAACCGAGCAAGCAGCAACATTTCCGGCATCCGGGAGTGAGGTATGGCATAGCTCGACTGCACACGTGTCTGCCTCGAGATCGCACTCCCTATTGTCCACGCTCTTTACACACAAAACCTCTCCTCGTTTTGTCAAGCATGGGGTTTGCACAATAAATATCGGCGCTTTCTATATGGAATTCCGGGGGAAAAGCTCGGGATACGATTTTTCATGATTTTGCTTTTTTAGCAAGCGACGCAACGACAAGATATCAGAGCTGCAGCGCGCGAAGGGAGGAGCTGCTCTATCGAGCAGCTCTTGTTTCGCGGGCCGTCTACCCTGTGCAGGGAGGGTGGTCTGCCTGTGAGGCGCCAGCTTTCTAATTTGCGACGCTGAAACGCCATGTCGGGGGCCGGCGGCAGTGGGATGGTGCGACTTTCTGCCAGTGTCTTGGGCATAGCAGCACCGTTTCTCCTGGCGCTCTCCCACGGCAGCGAACAAGCTGGACACGGAAGGGTGGCCTACGAGAGCATCCATGTGGCGGGAGGCGCCGCCTTGGGTGGGTCACAGCCTGTGGTAAGTGTCATCGTTGTTGGCTCCGAACACTGTTACCACTCGATAGCTCTACATGGCGATGCAGTGTGAAAATACCTGGTGTCGATCCAGAAACACGACGTACCGGTACTGGTACAGAGCTCCGTTACTACTGCTGGTACCCGTATATCATCGTGGTCACGCATCCTTTCTCGGCCTTGGCCACTGACCAGGAGGCATCAATCGTTAACGCTCGCATTTTATGACCCATAACCGAACATATTTTCGATTTACAGTATAGTCAACATGTGTACCGAATCGTAGTCGAGATTCCCCCTCCGCAATCCGAGTTTTTTTCCGGTAATAGTATGGGTGCCTGATACGCCGGACGATACCCGTTTCAAACAGACGATGCAACAACGCAGAACGGGGAACCTTACGTCAATCAACGCGGGAGTACAGTAGTAACCCTGGGTGAGAATCTCTGGCTGGTCGCAGCAGAGAGGCCTCATTGATCCCAAACTAGATACGAACTAAGCGTCGCAATGTTAGTACTGTACAGTAGTACTAGGAATAAGCGGCACCCCCGCCCGCATGGCGGTGGCGCCACGGTGAATCAAGTAGTGTCTAACAGAAGAAAAAAATGCCGAGGGAATACTGATGAACGTGTTTTTTGTACTACAGGTACGCCGAACGATGCTCGTTTCAAACATACCTGGTACGATTAAACCACGGGGAACCTTATGTTACAGCCGAACCAACCATGCTCGCTCCCCGCGTGCGTTTATATTTCGCCAGCTTACCAGCGGAGAAGGGAGGTTTGACGCCAGGGAATTCCCGACCTTGCCCGAGGTGCAGCATCAAGGTGATGAATTGAATCCGGAGAGCAATTCCGCTTGTTGTTATGTTGGGGTTTGGTTGGCGATACAGGTACAATACCGGATTGTAGGCAGGATTGTTCTGCGGGTCGTTTCCTTGAGGCAGTGTTCAACACCCAACGAGTGACGGCCTCCGTGGACTACTGTGATCGCGACCGGTCCGCGATGTTTTTGTATCTGGCGGTGGCAGCGGAGAACATCATGTCAGCCAGCACACTGGATCGAATTATCACACATGCTACAGTAGGTAGGACTATTAATAGGTACCAAGTATTATATACCATCCAGATTGTAGGCGAACGCGGCCAAATCACCGACTAGAGCAAGTAACGTGTTTGTCATATAATTCTCGCATTCTCACGTACGCGCTCTCTACTTTCGAGCTCCTCAGCGAAGCCATACAGCCGGCATCACCTGGGCTCGCGACTGTAGCGCGTAGAGCTCCGCAATGGTACGGTAAATCGAAGCCTTCGCACGCGATGCGACATTAAGGTTAACTTGACGGTAGTATTTGAGCCTCATTCGCCAGCTGTTATTTGCCTGTTTCTATCGTATGCCCCTCCCCTGATCCTCTAAGCGTAGCGCTCATAGTAGAATATAAGCCTATTAATAGTACCTGGCACTGCTGTAGCCTACGAGGTAAATGCTGCAGAGGCGAGCTCTTGTGATTCCTGATCCCGAGGGCCACACCGAAATCGTTCACATCGCTGTCGCTTCGAGCATCTCAAGCTCAGTTTTGATCGGCTGTGAAATTGTACTGTCAATAGTGAATTATACGTCTCGAAGCCCATGTCGCATTACGGATCCGCTCCGATTTCCCATTCTGTCATTGGGCCGTCATTTGTTTGCTTTCTTGTGGTGGTGCGGCGTGTGTTGTGTGCGTCCAAAATGGTTGTACATACTCGTAATGGTTTGTGCTACGCCTGTGAATGGTCGACGCTCTCGTCTAAAGTGGTGGAACCTTCGCAGAATGCGGTAACCTCCACAAATGCCATAGCATAGCCAAGTGCCACCCCCCCACCCCTGATTGCAGCCTCAGGGGGAATTGATCACCCGTTCATTCGTGGGTAGAATCTTCACGTTCGGTTGGTTCGCTCCCCGGTCGATCCATTCATCGATTTAGAGTGAAATGTACAAGGACTTAATTTATGGCAGATTGCGTCGCCACGATCACCCCGCCCTCTCCCCCCCCTCTCCCTTGCCCAACCTTTTCTTTTGTCGATGCCTCAGGAAAAAGCGATGGGGACACTGATATCACCACCACCGACCCATGGAGCGCCTCGTTTTCGAGCACCGCTCCATTTTTGAAACCAGATTATACGCACAAGAACCGCAGAAGCGCCTTCGCGCGGAGGGGCCGCAACGCTGTTTTTCGTACTGCGCAGGTCAGTCGGCGTCTGATTAGCTGCCGTGCCACCCATCAGGTGCAGGCTAGCTTGTATTACGCAAACAGCGGGCTCTTTTTTTGTGTAAAGCCGCCGAACATGTCGCATATCTACGCAGATTGTTGAAGCCGTGGTAACAGACACGGAGCCGCGATTGACATTGAGCGTAATTTAATATTGCAAGGAGAGCCGCAGACAGCGTAGTACCTGAATGTAGCTAAATATTCCTGTTTTTTAGTGCAAACGAACTTTGGTGCTTCGCGCCCCCTTTTGGCCCGCTAGAAGGTAAACCTCTTGACGCTAATAGCATAGTGCAATACCTGCTCAGAACTAGCGTCCAGCTGTAGCACAATGGAGTCTGCACGTATCTAAGCACGCAGCCTGTTCAACTATTGTCTCATTCGGTTTTAGTCGAACCCAAAGATGCATTTAACAAACGTCGCGCATCTTCAGTAACATTGTACCAGGTACGAAGTACTGGTACTTCGAAGTATATGCGTATTCAGCAGCAACTGTCTTGAGCTGACCGCGCCAAGTTATGTTACTAATGCGTGCGCGATTCGAGTAGGTGCTGCCACCGAGCGCTGTCGGGCGGGAAATTCCTGTATCCGCTGAACGAAGAGAATTCGAGGCGGCCCCCTCCAAGACCATCATCACTCGCGCCGCCCTACATGACGGTATCATCGACGACATCGGCGACGACGGCCAGGAGGTGCGCCGGTATATATTAATGACGAGCGAAGTGCGGTTCTAATCTACGATGGTGCATAAACAATTAGGACTTCGTTCCACCTTCGTGTGCCTGATTTTACCATGTTCCGCCCGACAACCTTAATCCCCTCCAAACCTTTAGCTGGATCTTTGTTAACACTGAGACAGCAGCACCAGTACAGCAGCACAGCAGTATGTAGCAGCAGGGTTGGATTGGGTTGGGTCGGGTTGGATTGGGTTGGGGTGGGCTAGGCTCGTTTTGGATTGGGTTGGGGTGGGTTAGGGTGGGGTGAGTTGGGTTGGGGTGGATCGGATTGGGTTGCGTTGGGTTGGGTTGGATTAGGTTGGGACAGGTTGCATCGGGTTGGGTTGGGTTGCGTTAGGATGTTGGGTCGGGTTGAGTCGTAGTGGGTTGGGTCGGGTTAAGTTGGATTGACTTGAGTCGGGTTGGGTTGATTACAATAACCAATACGCACCAGCTCGAGTTCCTAGCGGGAGCGACAGTATCTTAGCATCGCTTTTGGTGTTTACTTTCCTCTCTAAAAATGGATGGATCCTCCTATTTGAAGACGGAACGCCGTGCTTAGATCACAAAAAAAACGTACCTGCGGGAATGCCGAACACACGGAAGTGCTGTCAATAGCACGAAGCGCCGAAATGAGAACAATTCAACGTGTCGCGTTTCGGTGTTACCGTTTGCGCCGCTGTGGAAATTTAGAGTAATGGCAACCAGCGCGTCCGTAGGCAAAGGCATCACCAAAGAGGGTTAGGAAGTTTGTAAGCGATCATGTTCAACTTACATTGTTTAGCAACAGATGCTGGATCCGTTGTCTTGTGGGGTGCGCCGAGCAATGTCGTATTTTTATTCTTGGCTTCGTCTTTAATAGCTTACAGCAAAGCGTCCAAGTTCTGAACCACGTTTATATCCCCCTGTTCCCTGATGGCGCTGGATATCTTGACACACAGGGAGTTAAAATTCGGGGACAGCGTCACACGTTTTTTATCCATGCTCGCACAGACAGCGGCAAGCCCACGGAAGGAGGTGAGTACGATTTTTCTTGGTAATGGCTCGACACCTAGGGGTTGTGTTATGGGCCGCTACCAATAGTTATCCTTGAAACGTTATGGTAGGTGCGAAGGTGATATGGTGTAGCGTGCGTCTTTTTGGCTAGTACTAAATTCAGACAAAACCCCGTGAAGCCTAAGAAGGCCCGTTTATTTGCCCAGTCTAAGACTGGCGGTAATACGAGTAAACCAACGGTGCAGAGGCAGAACTTTCACGTAGATAATGTTTTGGGTACATCCGCATGGGAAACACAGTTTGCGGCGTCTGCAGTAAAGCTAGCAGGAGTGTACTGAATATATTTCAGGCGGTCGTATATGTCGTCTGCTGGTGCTTCGGTAACAGAGCGAGCAGTAACGTCAATGGCGGGAAACGTTTGCTTTGTTATTGTTAACAAGGCCGTCTCAAAGAAAAAATCTCCGATTTGTTGTATAACCTTTCGAATTGCGTTGTATATTATCATTTTCTGTGGCTTGGGAGGGGGAGCAGCTGGCTGACATGTCTACCACAGTATTCAACTCTGCCTCATACCCACATGTCTTTGCTCATAAACACATTTCCCTCCCTCCACTGTCTGGGTTCTACTGTGCGAATTCTCGGACGACTGAGACACCGAATGGTCCAACACCATTGACTCCTCCACAGAACTCCTCCGGGAAAACATATATCGTGATATAAACCCTCGCATGCCACTGAAAAAAAAAAAGGAGAATAAGTACATATACCCTCAGTTATACGAGAATAGTACCTACATCCTCACAGTATCTTCGTCCCCTTACCATCGAAAGGAAAAGGGTGGGTGGGCGGGAGAAATCACGAATTATCGGGTTCAGTGGGCGACCGCTGTCCAGTTGTAAACAATAGCTCTGTCTGTTCGCGTGTTGTACCAGTGTGCCAGCACCGTCCCGTGCGGTATCCACTTGGTATCTCCACAAGCGCGATCAACCGAACAATGCCAGCTGCTGCTCTCAAAGTAAGCTACGTACGTACTCCGCCAAAAACAACTATGAACCATAACGCCGAATTCTCTCTATGAACAACAAACAACATATTATTCTTATCGGTTCCCGATTCCTTATAATGTTTCTGTTTGTTGTGTATATCTTTCGAATTCCGTTGTATATTATCATTTTCTGTGGCTTCGGAGGGAGAGCAGCTGGCTGACATGTCTACCACAGTATCCAACTCTGCCTCATACCCACATGTCTTTGCTCATAAATACACCTCCCTCCCTCCACTGTCTGGGTTCTACTGTGCGAATTCTCGGACGACTGACACACCGAATGGTCCAACACCATTGACTCCTCCACAACCGAGGTTACTCCAAGACTTCTACAGTTTACCCCATACAGTATCTTGACCTGACTGTATTCGGTTTGCCAGCTGCTAGTTTACGAGACACCTGTCGTGCATCGTCCACATTATTCCGGGTGTACACCTTATATGCATCGGACTTCCACCTTCCTTCTCACTGTGTGACTCGTTCCGACACGTCACCTCCAGCCGCAAGCATCGAGATATTTCCTTTCCTCAGCGAGTGCAGAGCGTACTCTTCGGGTTTTCGCCCCGACGTTTCAACCATCTCTCTCGATGCTCATAGCGCCTGACCATATCCCCACTGTCTTACATGCCTCCCTGAACGGTAGGAGGAAAGTGACGCGTGTTCAGGTAGAGCCGCAAAACATGACAGTAGTGCTACCATAAGAGCAACGGCTGCACCACCTTCACCCAACTCAGAACACGGGCCCCGAACCTCGCTCCAAGTACGTACAACGACGCTTCCAACTTGAGTCTGGTCGCCTTTATGGCCGCGGAATCGCACCTCAATCCGATTGGCATCACTCCATTGAAGACGCCTCAACTGTCTGTCGCCAAAAAAATAAAAACACACAACGTCACTTCGCGTGAGACAATGCGCTGGGTTCACCACACCTGAGCCATGGGCGAATACCTCATCGGACCTGGCTAAGAAAAAGTAGTCATGCCCAGACATAGCCAAATCACTCTACCGACAGAATCTCAGGAAGATATCAGTTCCTGCCCCTTGATCAACATATCCCACGATATAGGGAGCCGAACCCGTGGCCGTGTTCCCGCCAATGTATGCGATCGTGAGATACCCTGCAATACACGCTTGATCAACGGCGACCGGATCGACAGCTCGATGCCAACATCAACCCGATGGATATATTGAATCGCAGCTAGCTTACTCGAGATAGATCCGGCTTGATTGTCCTGTAACGTACAACACCAAGCAGCGAAATCAATGAAAGCCCACACTTCGGCCTCCTCCGACTCACATGGTTGCAGACACCGGTCCTGTGCGGTTAACCCACGAAAAGTGCACCTAGACTGGAAACCCGACGCGTATGTTCTTTCAGACGCTCTCGCAACTGATCGACGGAGGTACCGGTGCCCAAAACTCCTGTACAAAGACCTGCACCCGCTTGCCCCAAGTTCTGCTTCTGGTTCAGAAAACGACGCCAACCTCGGCCGTACAAGCTGCACGTCATCCCCTGAAATCCGAGCTCGTTCGGTCGCCAAAGTTGACCCCGTCAGCTGACGGAGCCTGCACCCCTATTCGTCGTCACCCTCGGACGATTTAGCGGAGCTTCCACCTTTTCCGCTTCCGTCTCCGTCTCCCGACGCAGAAGCGCTCGGTATCGTGCGAACACCAGCCTTGGGTTTCTTGTGTGCGGCCCCACTGGCGAAAAACTCCTCCGCTTTTCTTCTGTTCCCGGGATTTGTCGGTCGGATCGTGGCGGTACTTGCACGAATCTTCCTTTCGCTCGAACCGGCATCCCCCACGGGAAGCCC
This sequence comes from Undaria pinnatifida, assembly GCA_012845835.1. NCBI lineage: Eukaryota > Phaeophyceae > Laminariales > Alariaceae > Undaria > Undaria pinnatifida. Next base: position 6,003,524 of record JABAKD010000015.1, on the reverse strand, counting down.
AACCGAAGCACGGAAGCTGAGCGGAGACTTCATCCTTGCGCGCACGTTTGATCGCACGCTCTCCTTATTCACGAGGTGCGACCGGTTCCTTGTGGATGTCGACGTGCTCCAGCCCACCAGCGTCAATATAGGCGCCAATCTTTGCCCAGGTGGGAACCACCGCTCCGGGCAACTCGTGAAATCTCCGGCGGCTCGTGCCAGTTAGACTTAGCGGAGAGAGCTGCGTCGTGAATCGCGATCGATCAATCCTCTGGATCTTTGTTGATGAAGCGGGCTATCCTCACCTTGTGGACCGGCATTTAAATCGCTTGGTGGTTAGCTTTGCCGTGTGATTTCACCATGTCGACACCGTCCTGGAATGCCGCGCGTAGCTCCACCGCGCCTTTCCCCCCACCGAAGTAATGTCCCACCCGATGACGAGAAGCAACACCTTCGCCAGAATGGCGAACTGCTTTTCGATGTCGATGATGATGCCAGCAGGCTCCGGTTCCGCCCTACGCGGCATAAACGCGGAGACATCATGCCCCGCTAAAGGGTTGACCTGTTGCACTTCTGCAGAAAATGCCAGGGCGGTATTCTTGAATACCCCTTGCAGCCGGATCCTCGACAATTTACACCCCTTTGGCTTTTCACTACAAAGTATCCAAAACGCTCGAAGGTTGGGATTCTTCCAAGCCGTGATCCTCTCCTTCAGCCATAACTTATCCGACATGCTACCGCGAGTGGAAGCCGCACCGTTATGCTGCCCCTGGTCACTGTTCGGCTCGTCAGCGTCTTGGTTGGCTTGGATGTCATCCAGCACGTTCTGGAGGTGCCCGAGCATGTCCTCAATCTTTTCGAGCTGTCGCCCGTTCTCGGCGGTACTGTCCTCGCGGTGCACAGCGTATTCAGCTTGACGGATTGAATATCCGCCCGCGTTGCTGCCAGCACCACCCGACCGGCTGCTCGCGCCACTCGACTTGCTGTTCATCGTGGTCGTCTCTGGCCACACCGTGTCCTTAAGTCGAAATTAAACCTATTTTTGATGAAAAATCAACCCGCGAACGTGATACGAGGCCAGCATTCATAGTGAGTGCAAGTTGTAAAAGGCCGGCCATAACTTTACGGGGGGCCACAACTTCGCCTGTGGAACCAGGGTGGCTCGCCATCACTGTTTATGCGCACTTTTGGTTATTTTTGCTCGAGCAGCCAGCATGGGCAAACACCCTTATCATATTTGTGTATGTACTCCTTTGCTTATCAGGCGAATTGCTCGATTGTTACCACTGCCTTGTTTGCGAACTGGTGTTTCAGCGAAGAAGTCAGTCAATTCGATTCAGAATATAAAAATATTTTTTGCGCCCCATCACAACCGCGCAAGGGGTGTCCGCAATAATACTTGTATTTCCTGTTTGACAACCATTACCACCAACACAAGGTAAACCATATCGAGAAATGCAATCGTACTGCAATTCCATCGTCGTCGTGCCACGATGTCGACATCACATGTATGCATGTACCTGCTCCGCTGCTACACGGGTCGAAATTAGTCGATCACTTTTTTCTTTTCTTTTCTTCTAACGTATGCCATTTTTGGTTTTTTTAGTGCTGTTCAGTTAGGAAACAGTATGAACAAATTCATCTGCGATCCATCGCATCCGCATGAGAGGCACCAGCAAGCTTATCCAATGACACTGCAAAGCTATTTAAATCAAGCATATACGTACTGCTATTCAGCAGACAAAACAATGTGATCATTCTGAAGCATTCGGCGCCCCATCGCGACCGCACGAGAGGTGACCAGCCAGGATATAGATTTCCAATTTACCCAGTCGCATTTCAGCGCTGTAAGGTTTTGGTCGCATTGCCGCGACCTGTGAATTATGCCGCTCACTTTCTTTCACCCAACAAGACGCAATTTCTGCCCTTGCGGTTGACTATGTACAAGTATCCATGCTCAAGACCTCTCGAGCGTTTGGCTGTGAAGATTTTCTCTCATCCAACCATGCGGGTGGGAAGCCATTCATTCATATTGCCATATTATATACTTGTGTTCGCGCTCGGGACCCATCGAGTCGATCATTTGGCTGTGAACGTTATCTCTCACCCAGCAGTCCGCATGGGGAATCACTCGTTCATTACGCCACATAATATTCGCCGTGCACGTACAATCGTTTGGCTGCAAAGCTTATCTCACCCAGCAGTCCGCATGGGGAATCACTCGTTCATTACGCCACATAATATTTATCGTGCACGTACGATCGTTTGGCTGTGAAGATTATCTCTCATCCAGCAGTCCGCATGGGGAATCACTCGTTCGTTATGCCACATAATATATTTATATATCGTGCACGTACGATCGTTTGGCTGTGAAGATTATCTCTCACCCAGCAGTCCTCATGGGAAATCACTCGTTCATTATGCCACATAATATATATATGTATATCGTGCACGTACGATGGTTTGGCTGTGACGATTATCGCTCACCCAGCAGTCCGCATGGGGAAGCACTCGTCCATTATGCATTTTTTATAGTAATATACATCGTGCATGTAAGATCGTTTGGCTATGAAGATTATCTCTCACCCAGCAGTCCGTATGGGGAATCACTCATTCATTACGCCACATAATATATATATCGTGCACGTACGATCGTTTGGCTGTGAAGATTATCTCTCACCCAGCAGTCCGCATGGGGAATCATTCGTTCATTGTGCCACATAATATATATATCGTGCACGTACGATCGTTTGGCTGTGAAGATTATCTCTCACCCAGCAGTCCGCATGGGGAATCACTCGCCCACTATGCCACATAATACCTCAGAAACGGGTTTTATAGTTTCCGCGCACAGACTGACTAAAATCACCCTGTTGACCCTGATAGCTACACTGTAGTTGTAAGGGGAGTCGCCGACCTATATCCTTAATGAGGATACATAACTCGTAATACGCGCGATCGGGGTATCACACACAGCTTGCAAAGATGAGTTTCGACGAAATCTTCGATCTCACAGCTGGAGTGTATTTTCATTTTTTATAATAATATATATCGTGCACGTACGATCGTTTGGCTATGAAGATTATCTCTCACCCAGCAGTCCGTATGGGGAATCACTCGTTCATTATGCCACATGATATATATATCCTTAATGAGGACACACAACTCGTAATGCGCGCGATCGGAGTATCACACACAGCTTGCAAAGATTGAGTTCCGACGAAATCTTCGATCTCACAGCTGGAGTGTATTTTTTATTTTTATAATAATATACAAGGGCTTCGCTCGCGGGCGGCTGGGCGCCGCCCGCTACGCTTGCGGAAGGAGGAATGGACATTCAGTAGGAAGGCGGAAAAGAAGCACAAATGGCGCAACTGGCGACTTGAAAATGCCAAGAGGTCCATATATAGTACAACGGTACAGGATAGAGACGATTATGATTATGAGTTTGTTATTATCATCCATTCGCCCAGTCCATGATGGGCACGTCGGAGGACTTGCTTGGCATATCCTTCCACCTCTCAGGTAGCACCTGTACACTTCTTATTAATAGCTCTCTCTAAGTCGATCATCAATAATAAATTATCGCAGACCCTAAACACCAGGCACGCGCTTGTCAAGGATAGAGACAGGAAAACTACTACTTAAGATGTAAAGGAGCGCAGTGCCAAAAAAAACATGCTGGAAGCAGAAACTTGAACGCACACACCGCAAACATGTGAAGTACATTTGTATTCCTGAAAGACGAAGAGCACGCATTTAGGCATAGTTCTCAAAAAACGATGCTGGTATAATAAACCACAACTTGACGTTCTATAAAGAACGTGCTGTCAACATTGCTTCCGAAGGAGCATGCAGGCTTGCTTGGACTCTTCCTCCTCAGCGGAGGTACCCAGCACCTTGCACTCTTGTTTTTTGTCGATGATCTTGTGGATCTGTCCACAAACGTTGAAGCATGGCGGGAGGACGTCGATAAGTATGCGTAAAAAGTATTGGTACTTCTCTCCAGCAGACGTCGTAACCATCCAAATTATTGGAGCTCCTTTCGTTGTTAGTAATTGTTGTGATATTGTTGTACTTGCTCTTGGTACTCGGAAAAAGAGCCGCACTTCATAGACTATATCCGCACGCCATCCCCTAGTCTTGAGCAAGAGACATGGATGTCTCGACTCGTGACACACAGGACGCAAGATAAGAGTAGAACGTACCTCGATGTCGAACGCCCTCGTGGCACCGTGGGAATGGAATGCGGGATGTATATCGAGCAAGTGGTCGCCTGCCTTCTTCAGGAGGTCACCGACCTTGATGTCGCCGGTGCACTTCGTGTTTATGTCCTCGCCGACTTGGCGGCCCTCGGCGGCTGCTTCGCAGGGATTCTGCAAACGACAACAACGGATGGGAATACCTTGCGTTCAGTGAATGTTCAAAATAGTAAGGCCACGTAGCTGTCGTCGATTTCCAAAGTTTGAAAGGAAGTCGTACAATTTAACACTGTTGTAATGAAAGCGGTCGTTTATGGGCAAAGCCCTGCCTGGTACCACAACGTTGCTAACACCTATGAAACCACCACTGGGACAGGAACGAACGGGATTCACAGTCGCAACTGGTAAGCGTAAGCCCCAGTATACTGCTATATAAGGCCTACCGGCGGAATACCGACAACGAAGGGTAAGAGACAGTACCTGCTGTATATATTGTTCGGTACTACTCTATTACTGCTGCTATCAACACTATTACGACCGACGTGTACTGCGATTCCTGAAGAGGTTGCGCACCCTACTTGTACTCGTTAATACAAAGAGTTCATGTGGTTGTATGAAAAATGAGTAACAGTAGTAGTACACCGCGTCACTACATGAACAACTCGCGAACCCCAATCACGGGACTGCTCTCCAGCATCACCCAGGTTAACTTCAGCTTCTGTTTACTGCTATATATCAACCTCCAGTGTGTACTGCGACTGGTGCTGAGTTATCATGCTGCTGTGTTATTTATCACTGCATGGATCATTTTTACAACCCTGGCTGACCCCTGTGATGAGACTTTCCCGCTTTCATTGCGTCTTACATGTATAGATACCACGTAGTCGTAGTCGCACATCCAAAACGTGTGTTTATATCACAGCACAAAGCGTCACTGCATGGACCACTTGTCCAACACCCGCTTACCCCGATGACGGGACTGCCCCGTACTCGTAGTCGTACATACATGAAGTGTGTTTGGCTGTACGTATGAAAAAGAAATCGCATCACACAGCGTCACTGCATAGGTCTACTCGTAGACCTGAGTACTTGTACAATTCCCGCTTATACCCCGATGACGGGACTGCCCCGTACACGTACTCGTACATGCAAAAATGTGTTTGTACGCATGAAAAAGAAATCACAGCACACAACTGCGTAGACAACTAGTACAACATGCTTACCCCGACGACGGGACTGCCCTCCGTGACCACCAAGGCGAACTTGAGTTTGTTCAGGCTACGCGTCCCCAAGCACAGCTTCCACACCGTGTGGTAGTTCGACCACGCTGGTGTAGCACACACATGCTACAGCAGACGTTGCAGACAGGCACACAAGGTCAAACACTGTAAATTTCAATGTGCATCATTATTGGAAACAGGATTCGCTTGAGTTCACCAACACCCAAAACCACATACTGGTAGTCTATTGCGCACAACTTGCAGCACACTCAGCCAACACTCAACGCAGCACTACCGAAAATACAGGGTGTTGACATCTGGTGTCTTACCTATGTCGCACGGCGCTGAACACACTGACAACGGGAAACTCTCAACATAATCAGATTCAGTAGTATAGTAGCTGACAGCAAACATCAAATTCCAACAACACGAAGAAATGAAACTCACGTTTCGTCAAGCTCTCAGCTCCTTCGTTAGGGACGCCGATCGAAGGTGAATCACAGGTGTCCGCGTCACACCAGTCACACACACGAGGGTTGTCGCCGCTTCGCCAGTGCTTCTTGTTAAGGTTACATGAAAAGCTTGGCACGTGGAAGGCTCGTCACTCCTGCAGGTGTCGCAGACAGCGTACTGGGAACTCCTGTTTTTCCTATTTCGTGCGATGAGGAAGCTGTCACAACCCTTGCTCGGGCACGGCCAATCAGGATTGCCAGAAGAAGCTGAGTCCCGTTCTTGCCCGACCAGCTTCCACACGCCTGATCCTGAACCTCCACCACCCCCACTGTTGGCGGAGCCTCCTCCCGCACTAGCCTTGGTCCGCTTCGCATATTTCAACTTCAAATTGTTATTGCCGATCCGGCAAATTTCAAATTCAAATTGTTTGCAGCCGTCAACGGCAATTCCCTCCCAACCGCCAGCAATTGGCCAACTTCAAAAGTAAAAGTACAAAAAATAAGTTGCTGAAAAAGCAAAATACAAGTATCAGAGCAAGCAGTAACGATGAGAGAATGAGAGCTAAGTAAGAATGAGACTAGGGAAAGCAAGGAAGGCAAGGAACTTCGGGACGGTTCTTTTCCCCAGCAACTAATTTTCTTTTCGGCAATTACGGGCTGAGAAGGGCTGAGAGGGGGGAGGATATGCCGAGCGAGACGTCCGACGGGGGCGAGGTCTAGGTATATAGTTTTATATCGTGCACGTACACGTCGATCTGAAACTTTTAATCTGCACCCCACCGCGAAAGCGCGATAGGTACCAGCAAGACATTTTCAGTTGCTCGGGATGAGCGATATCTTACACGTGCAATGCTTTTTTGACGCCTTGCCGCAACGTATGAACTCCATTGCAATAATAGGTATAGTATGACATAACGACTCACCCAACAGCAGTATGATATTACGACGCACCCAACAGCAGTAATGTGGAGCGGATTTTTGTGATCAACTTACAGAGTATATGAATTGGTCTGCACCCATCGTGACGTACAACCATATTCAGTTGAGACACCAACCGCCTGCTGGTGTAACTTTTTTTTTTACTGCTACATGTAATCGAATTGCGATAATATGGTGACGTTTTAACCAACAGCAATCCAACGCGTTTGTCTGCGGGTCCTTGTGTTCAAACACGCTATGTACGTTTCAACCAACAACATTCCGCATTTTTCTACAGGTATTTGTGGTCAAACACACTATGTACGATTACGATAGGGACTGAAATATTTTCAGACGTAAAAATGACCCGAAAAATGTCTGCGGTCGTCAGCTGGGGAAAACGAATCTTGGAAAAATTAACCAATCAGCGCTCGGGAAACAATGGACACGTCACAAAAAAAGAACTGTTCATGTGTGGTATCACATACAATAAGGGTATTAATTATAGAGGAGCTGCAGCGTCTCGCTAAAAAAGGGCGCAGCAGCGCACGCAAAAAACGTAAAGCTGGTATCGTTCTCGCCCGGAACACCACGACGAGTGCTTGAGCAGCAGCGAAAAAACGAGCGCGTGAGCGTGAGGGGGATTCACTGGTGTACCCTCGGCCTCGATGGCTGACAGCCCGCAAGTGCAGCCCCTACCGGGCCTGGTTGAAGGTGGATTTGCTGATCTTGGTGCGGCTGCTGCTGCTGCTGCTGACCCGGCTGCTGCTGCTCATTCTGCTGCTGCGGTACAAGATGTTTCCATCCACAGCCATCGCCTCGGCCGCGTGTTGCACATCCTGGACATCTCCGTGGCTGCGGGGTTGACAACTCCTTGTTTCATGGATCCTCTCGGTGTAGGTAGTTGGCATGCGTGGAAGGAGGACCACTTGGTGGCGCTTCTGGGGTCTGTGTGGACACGTGTATCATACTCGTATCATACTCGTATCATACCAGGTGTTAATGAGCCCTGCTACAAATCCTACTTACACTGCCTGCTGCTGCGGCGGCAACTGCGGCTGCCGAAGCGCGAAACTTGCTCGTTATCCTTATGTTTCCGCCCCTGCAGCAGCAGCAGCAACGCGTGGTTCAACACACTGTTATCGTGCAAAATAGCGTTGAGGAAGAACACAAAATCACGTACTTGGTATCGAGAACCCAGGCAAAACATGCACAATTAGTCTAATACTCGTACTCGTATCATACTCGTATCATACCACGTACCAATGAACCAACGCTTCTACAAACCCTACTGCCCCTGCCTCTTGTTGCTGCTGCTGCAAATGCCACCGACGAGTCACGAATCTTGTCGTGTTCGGTATCAGTATGGCTCCGCCCCAGCAGCAGCAGCAGCAGCAGCAAAGCGCGGGTCGGCACACGATTGTCGTGCGAAGTTACAGAGCGGCAAGATAAAATCACCTATTTGTATCGAGAAATCAGATTTGGCCGGAAATCTTCGCAGCGTTGAGATGTAAATATGAAAATCAAACGATCGTTACAATCCTGTCCAGATTCGTGCCAGGTATCAATGAACCAGCCCTGCTCCAAAGCCTGCTGCTGCTGGTGTCGTGGAATGTTCGTTATCATCATATTTCTGCTCCTGCCCATCCTGAGCGCGGAAGGAGCAGCAGCAGCAGCGAGCCGCGTATCGATACCGTACGCTGCAGATATGCCTCCCGGTTCACCTGGACAATTTTTTTCCGTTTGCCCTTTCTCGAGGTTCCTTCTGTTTTTTTCGAATCGCCCATCACAAAATCGATTGTCGTGGTCCCCCAAAAAGTGACTGAAGGGGCGATTTTCCGTCCGCCTTTTCTCTATGGATACTACGTCGATTCGAGCGGCGTTTGTTTGCTGTATACTGCACATCCCAGTGCAGGGCATGACTATGTGTTTTGGCACTACTGAAGCACGTCATAAGAGCAAGAGGCAGAAACCACAGGAAAAGCATGTTTTTCCGCACCTTTCCGTCTATAAAAATGTGAATTCGTACTCCTGTGCTAAAAAAAGGAAGTCATCCCAACGGCATGTGCCTGTGTGGGGTGTCTGTATGATGTCAGTATTGAAATAATCGCCAGCTCCGGGATGAATCACATACTAGTTCTCTGTTCACCTCCACTAAAACCACGTAGTTAGGGGTATGGCGGTAGTTTTACTTTTTCAGATTTTTTTTATCTTTTTTTTGGCTGGTCGATCCGAATAGCCTGCCGTTTTTTTGGGTCAAAATAGACCTCCAATCCCTAGCCTAACGATATAAACAAGTAAATTGTTGGCACCAAAGATTATTCGTTTTCATCCTGATGAACTGCCCCAATGTGATATGAGATGCCGTACGTACTCGAAATATCGTAGTGTACCCACGCCCAGGCCGCCGAGAGTACGACCAGCCATGATCCTTTTCACCATGACGAGCATATCGTATCTTTGCCTCGATCGGGGGGAGAGTCCGATGATGTCTCGTTGCCGCGATCTGTGATGTGCATCTGCTTGGTCATGGTGTTGAATTTGTTGCTATTTCCCCGCTTTTTTATGTTTATTTTTGCACAAGCAACACAACTCGCTCGAACCGTTTTCAAACGCACACAAACGCTCTCGGTCCACCAGTATCGGGGATTGAGGAGACAAATAACGACCCGTATCTGCACATAATATCATACCGGTCTAGGCGAGGCCCGTTGTCGACGCTTTCGCGCTCGCTTCCTGTGCCTCGTATGAAGCGCTTCGATTCGATGTTGCTTCTTGCTCTCGCTAATTCCCCGATTCGCCGTCTAGCGATGAACTCGACAATCACGAAATCACGAATTATCTGGTCCGTAAGCGACCGCTGTCCAGTTGTAAACAACAGCTCTGTCTGTTGGCATGTTCTACGAGTCTGCCGGCACTGTCCCGTGCGGTGTGCACTTGGTATCTCCACACGCGCGATCGACCGAACAATGCCAGCTGCTGCTCTCAAGGTAAGCTACGTACGTACTCCGCCAAAAAAAACTACGAGCCATAACGCCGAATTCTCTCTGTGAACAACAAACAACATATTATTCTTATCGGTTCCCGATTCCTAATAATTGTTTCCATTATGGTCGATTGATTTTTTTGGAAAAATCCGCGCCATCTCCATCTAGGTCTCCCGGCATGTACAACCTGGTTCCATCTAGACCCAGAGAATTGCTCCTTCGCCAAATCGCGCTCTGGTTTCTGAGAATTGGCAAACGATAATTGGCAGCTTTGTTTCGCCGACACGAACACATCTAAACCTGGTCGTTTCTATAAAAATGTGCAAGGTTGTGTTCTGTAGGGTACGTACAGAACCATACCCTGGGTATTTACGCCGGGTATTCACCCATACCCGCACCGAGAACTTCTGTAACTTCTATATGACTTCAACCCGTACCCGGAACTTCTGTATGTTCTGCACGCCAGTGCCACAAATACCCGGGGTACGGGTGCAGCATTTTTATACCTGCCCGGAGCTTCTGTGTGCTCTGTTCGCCCGTGCCACAATACCCGGAACTTCTGTGAGTTCTGTAACACTTCCGTACCCATACCCGGAACGTCTGTAAGTTTTGTAAGGTTCCCATACTCTTACCCGGAACTTCTGTGGTGACTTTTGTAAGACTGTGGCACAATACCCGGCGTACGGGTATACCTTTGCTATAATACCCGGGGAGCCCTGTGCCCATTCAGGTTTACATCAAAGAGTGTATTATGTATTGTGATGTCATGTATCGTGTGTCACACGAACCGACCACCGAACAGCAGTACGTATCATATAATATTGACACCTATTCATGTTTCTTTCGTTTCTGAGGGCAAGCATTAATCACGAAGGACACTGTAGTTCGTTAGTGGATCACCATGCTGAGTAGATCACCTCGGGAAAAATGGCTGGTGGATCACCGCGCTAGATCACAAAATACGAAATGCCTGGTGGATCACCTGCTTAGTGGACCGCGAAAAAAAAATGCATAGTGGATCACCCAAAAATAAAACGCTCTGGGGAATCTGTCATGTTTTGTTTTGTTTATATTTGCTAGGAATTTATACCGAAAATATAAAGTTCGGCGACACTTGGCACGAGTTCCCCCTGCGACTAACGGCACAAGTCCGCGCTGCACTTCGTACGAACCTCGGGTTATAGTGACAGATAAAAGCTCCCAATCAGCTTAAATCGGGACGAGTTTGTGGTCATCTGATCACAGTACGATTGCGTACCAGCGACAGGAAGATAGAACGAAGTCTGAAATGTTTGGCTTCCTTCGACGTGGTACGAATTCGTACCTATGTCTCTGGTTTGCCGATATCCGGTGCGGTTTCGCACGAAATGTCCCTGCTTTGTCCATTTCTGCCATAGTTTCGTACTACTGTCACTGATAGGTTTTGTCTACCCACTCCCGCTCTTTCGGCTTGATTCTGGTACGATTTTGTACTGATCGACGATTTTGAGGTACGATTTCGTACCAGTGTCACTGTTTTGCGTGTTTCCGGTACGATTTCGTACCAAAGGCCGCTGTTTTTTACTGTTTCTGGTACAATTTCGTTTCAAAGGTCGCTGTTTTTTACTGTTTCCGGTACGATTTCGCACCAATGTCGCTGTTTTGCTCGTTTCCGGTACGACTTCGTACCAAAGGTCGAAATGTTGTTTTCTGCGTCTGGTACGATTTCGTACTATTTTCGTTCTATCCGCCCGTTTCTCGCTTGATTTCGTACCAAAAGTCGCTGTTTTTTTTCGTTTCTAGTACGATTCCGCACCAATGTCTCTGTTTTGCTTGTTTCCAATACGACTTCGTACAAAAGGTCGCTTTTTTTTTTCTGTGCCTGGTACGATTTCGTACCAAAGTCGTTCTATCCGCCTGTTCCTTGCTCGATTTCGTACTGTTCGCAAACGTCTGGTACGAGATCGTCCAGAAATGGGTAAACCATCGACTTTTGATGCGAAACCGTACCGGGGGTGATAACAGAGACGGCATTGGTACGAAATCGTGCTGGCAATTGCCGAACAGTATGAAATCGTACAAGAAACAACTCGAAAAACCGGCATTGGTACCAAGCCAAACAGCGACATAATCACGCAGATTTGTCGGACATCCATAAAACAGTGACAAAATGATGAAAAAAAAAGCGGCATTGGTACGGAAATGTTGTACAAACTGACGAGCAGGACAAGCTCGTAGCAGCACCGATGTTGCTGTTCGACGATGCTCTTTCGGTAATCTTTTACTTTGACTCAACTTCGTTTTCGGCCTGCAGGATGTCGTAACAACGACCGATGATTCGCCTGTTTGTGGTACGGAATCGTACCAACTACCGCTAAGTTGTCCCTCTCTCGTACGAAACCATACGATGTATGGTAGATGTTTACATGATGCGCCTTCTCTTGACGAAACGTTTTTTTGTATTTTGACAGCGTTTTTTTTCTTTGTGATCCACTACCCATTCTTCTGGATATGATCCACTAAGCATGGTAATCCACTACTGCACTACAACACTTTTGAATCGAAACTGTTCTTATTTTTTCAATCAAATTGAATTGAATTCGATTTGGTGGAAACATACGAATTTGCCTCCAACCGGGAAACCACGTATTGCGTATTGTCAATGTTTTTTTCGGATCCGAATAATGCATCCTCTGTTTTGTTTGGCGGCGCAGCCTAGGAAGCTATCACTCTCACCCTCTCCTGGGTGGGCGGAGGAAGCCCTGAAACGACACGCACGAAACAGCGACGGCAATGCAGCTATCATCGAAGTCTTGACCTATCCTCTGTGTTTTCGGCAGCTTCGCTTCTTTGTCGTGGCACTTGGCTGATCGAGCTGGTGGCAAAATTGGGCTTGCGCCCGCCATTTTGTTTTTGAGGTGCCACAGCCGGGGTATGCTATGGTATGATCTGTTACAGAATAGTAGCCGTGAGCATGGCTGTTGCCCCGGTCGCCACTCGTTGAGGTTCGCGATTTATCGCCGCGGCGGTGGTTGTCAATAAGGCCCTTACAGCTATGAAACATGGCCTCGGGGATGTTAGCCCAGTGAGAACATGCCATGCAAGTTGGATGACCCCCCCCCCCTTCAAATTGATCTCCTTCCCTGACGCCGTGTATTTACCCGGGTATTACCCGTACCCGGAACTTCTGGAAATTCTGCAGGGCATTCATCCCCGTACCCGGAACTGCTGAAACTTCGGTACGACGTTCATACCCGTACCCGGAATTTCTGGAAGTTCTATACGCTAGCGCCACAAATACCCGCGGTACGGGTACATAATTTTTACATCTGCCCGGAACTTCTGTGAGAAATATAAGCCCGTGCCACAATACCCGGAACTTCCGGAAGTTCTGTAAAAGTTGTATAACCGTACCCGGGACTTCTGTGAGTTCTGTAGGACCTTCATGCCCGTACCCGGAACGTCTGTGAACTCCGCACGCTCCGTGCCACAATACCTCGAGTACGGCTATAGCACTTTTTGTGCCCGCCCGGAACTGCTATGAGTTCTGTACGCCGGTGCCACAATACCAGGAACTTCTGTGAGTTTTGTAACACTTCCATACCCGTACCCGACACTTCTGGAAGTTCTGTACGACTCCCACGCCCTTGCCCGGAATCCACAAACCCTGCAGAACACAACCTTGAAAATGTGTGTTTGCACCGTTTGGGTCGCTGTTTCCCTGCGTCTTCCGTGATACTCCCGCGATTGCCGTATTGGTCCCGCTGTTCCAATCACATGGGAACGATTGCTGCTGTAACATTTCGCCGACGCTTGAACTCGTATATAGTTTGGGATTAATGAGGCCTCTCTGCTGCGGCATGAGATCACACCCATACTTGTTGCCCATCTTCCCTTCTCTCAGAGCGCAGTTTATTTGTCTTTTGTTAGCATCCTTCTTTCAGGTTTCTTGTCATTCTTATGATACGCAAACTTCTATAGTACCTTGACCCCTAGTAGATCCGGCTTCGATAGTTCCGTGCACACGCTGTGTGCAAACGTGCAAACTTTGCGGACAGTCTGCAGGACGTCCACCTCTATGAACGCGGTTTGGCGAGAACGCTTAACTCCCGCCACGGCGGCGGATGCTGTTAACCCTATGTGTCTGTATGTGTGCGGCGGTTGCGGACTATCACCCCACGTACCCCATAAAAATGCCCATGGCCGTACGGTCCATCTTATAGCTCGCTGCCCCTCCCAACCGAGAGTGCGCACGGTGTACCGCTTCATGTCCTCCGCGTCCGCCGCCCGCATATGGATCTGGAGGTTGGTGGTCATCTGCGCCGACGTTAACGCCACATATATAACATTCCCGCATTCTTTAACACTCGGGAACAAGAATCCTGGCCTCTACGCCAGTTACCTGTGCATGGATTCGGCCTCGTGTCGTCACTCTATCATGGATGCGACCGTGTCGGCAATCTAGGCTCTTACTTTTCACGACTGCGTGGGAGGAACTTCGCAACATCTACCGAGAGGCAATTGAAAAAGAACCTCTCGCTTCCCGCCATCTGCAACACTTTTGACGCAACCGCTACCGACACCTTGACGCCGCATTTCCCTGTGTATAGAGTGCTACGCAAAAGACGACCGCGTCCCGAATCAATGCAATGCGTTCTGCTGCTGTGGGCAGCCTTTGTGTGCGACGGCGCGTGTCTCACACTGGATGACGCAGCTGGACTGCCACCAACGGAGGTCTCTGCTTCACCCCCACCCCGACTCGCCGCGATTTCCTCTGCCGTTGGTACCCATTGCAGGGCCAGCCCGAAACCCTGGTCTACCTTTAGCTGGAATAATCCGACTCACAACCCGTGGGTGAGTGTGAACGCGTCCACCTCGGCATGGTTGCCTACGCCCACCACCAACTGCGCGCGTCAGAGCTGTCTCGGTTGCGCTCAGCAGCACTCTGTCGAACAGCGCGAACAACTCTTTATAGTTGATGTGTCGGGGTAAACACTTGTAAGGGAACCCCCCCCATCCACCGAGAAACTCAACCCCGCGACAGTAATACCACACCGCCCCAATCGTCTAAGGACGGATGACAGCGTCTGGGGCTTGCCTACCGGGACCCGGAACAAGGTGGTATTCGAGATGCACCAAAATGCCGAGGGGCCGTTGTAGTCTCCATGGCTTCAGGTCGCACTTGGTGTCCGGCAGGAAGTAGCCGCAAAAACAAAACAAAAACAATAAAATCGAACAAAATGTACTTCCGATACGGGACCAGCATCCCCACGTGAAGGACCTTGCGGCGGAGAGCCATGGTACCTTGGCAGGGCATCCTGACGTGGAAGATCACTTCTCATACCAGGCGTCCTCGACACAGGCGAGGACGGAGATACCGCGCGAACGCGGGTACGCTGCTTTGCCTCGCGGGATAGGTGGCAACACGAAGCCTCCTCGAACCAACCGAAGGGAGTAGCAGTGCACCCGCAGTCCGTGCCAGCGCGCCATACCTTACCTACCGGCTAGCTCTCCGGATGCCGGCTCAGATTGTGGAACGCAGTGGGTTATGCATATTACCGGTGTAGATCTTCTCCCTCTCGACGTCTGCTGCCACGTCACCGTGTCCATTTGTGTGTATGTTTTTGAACCGAGGTGACAATACCCATTAAACGCTCGAACGTCGACGACTAGCAGGGATTTCGCAGATTCGACCAAACGTTTCCGCACCAGCGTCGGTCGTGGCAGGACGGTCGGGCCCCGGACGTTGGCCCATTTCACCGGACGTGTCTGTTAAAGTAGAGCTGCAACTTCCGATCGTACGAACTCGGCGTAGACGCGTCCCGCAGTTACGGGGACTCGACCGCTGTTTCCAGATACTTTCCGGTAGGGAACTCGAACGCGATCACGCCATCGTTGAGGTCTAGAGCAGATGTTCTTCCTGTGGGTGCAATGTAACCTCCCAGAACTCGTAACGGAGGTTCAGCCTCCTTGGGGCGAAATCTGTTCCGTTCATTCCCGCGCCGTGCAATGGGCGCTTCGCATGACACACGGGCTCGGCTGTGTGGGGCATTTTGCTCTACGTCTGCCACAGTCGGCATGCAATCTACGTTCGACTTATCGGCCGTCCCCACCCAGGTTTGTTTCTTGGCGAACAGGATTGAGTTGGCTGGGAACGTAACTCCTACTACTTGATGCCTTTGCGTAAGTTTCGCGTGCATGTGTCGATGGACGTCTATCTTGGATGTTACGGCACGAGATACGTCTATATATATTGTTGCTTTGGTAAGCATTGCGTACACCGACGTTGAACGGTGTGCTACTTAATACATACTATATGTGTAAGAGTTTTCTAAGAGCGAACGTAGTTACGATGCGACTGTGACCAGACGCTCCCGCCGAGAGACATGGCGGACGTAAGGGCAATCAGTTACAACGACACTCCGGGCTGAGTCACTGTCAGTAATGCATATCTATCCGTACGGTTTCTACCTGGAGCTACGTGAAACAGTTGTTGATAAATGATGTGACGTAGACTTGAGTCCGGAAAATGTTCTTGAAACCAAATTGTAGTGCGGGCGGCCGCGCGCGCATGCGGAACGCGCCTGCATCGAATGCGCGTGTGTGTGCGAGTGTGCACGCGCGTCGTGTATTGTCATCGTGGGCGCACTTTACAATTTCCCCACGGTGTAAGAACTTGGAACTTCGTCATAATTTCTGTTCGTTTGCTTCTTTTACTCGCGGGCACTGACCACGCGCGTGTCGTCGGTCACAGGTGCGGGCTACGTTCTCAGCGAGGGTGATGATCGCCGTGGCCGCTGGTTTCGCTTGCCGATATCGGAGGTCGAACCCGATGTCCGCTTCTGTACCGTACCCGTGCAGAGATTTGGCCTACCCGTGTACTAGGGTAATATATGTTCTCATACTATCGCTGATATCCAGTGGTGTTATCCGGGGTCACACCCTGTGGCTGCCTCTGCACTATATGTCGCAGCCTTGTTTTCGCCTGGGGACTTCGCCCTGCGGGTGTAGCGCATAGAACTTCGATGCTACCACTTGCCGTTGTCGAGGATCGAACCCTGTTACTGCTGCTGGACCGTAGATCGCAACCGTCTTTTCCCTGGTGAAAACGAGTACCGTAGCGGTTTCTACCGTCTGAGAACGAACAAAACTGGAATAAGTATGATGTAAATTGGCCTGAGAGCGAGATTTGTTTCGTCTGATGTGTTACAGTTGTCCGGGTTCTAATCCTGATGTGCAGTGCACTCGTGTCATGCTGCACCCGTTTTAGAAAGGTCAGGCGGTGTGACTCGTCCGCGACATGTGTGGATTCGCGTGAGCTAACCGCGCGCGCAGTCTGGGGTAACACGGTGGACTATCTTCGTACCGTGGATTATGATTTCACTAATATCGCTTGACGTTACCGACAATCGAACCCATTTTCCGCGTTGCGCCGTACCTGTTAACTCGTCGTTGTCCATGCGCGCCGAGAGCTGTCCGCACGAAACTGTGTCCTATCGTGCGTCGCATACAGTCGCTGTTGTCGGGCGCAGTTGTCGGATATGACACATATAACCACTAAAACATTACGTAGTCAATACCGATCGCGTGCGTAGAATGCCTATCCGTGACCGATGATAGTCGTTCACACACATTTGTTCGTCGTGTATGGTGGTCGGGGTTCTGCTCCTGATTTCGTGGGCATTGGAAGCCTTGCGGCCCTCTCTCTTCGAGAAGGGCTCCAGGGTGTACATGCCCGCACCCATTTCCTGGTAGAAGCATACGCATCGCTTGCGTACCATGTGATCGGCGGTGCGGAGTATGTCAATTTACCGGGACGGTACCAACGCGCGACGGCATGGAAATAAGGGGGAAGGGAAACAAGTATGGGTGTGATCTCATGCCGCCGCAGAGAGGCCTCATTAATCCCAAAACTATATGCGAATTAAGCTACGTTGCAATGTTACAACATTAATCTGAAACCAGAAAAGAGGGGACGCCAGCAGGGCGCCCCCTTTTCGGGAAAGCCTCCTGATGTTACTTGGAGAATGTGCAGAGTGAGCCCACTCCGTGGCTGTCATCGATACCCGACAGCAGCATGACAAATACAAGGAGGTTAGAATAAAACACAGACCATCCCGCGCGCCCGTTGTAGCGGCGGGGTGTACCGCCGACAACGACATAAGTATTTTTAGTGTTTATTTGACTGGGGTACCTACTAGATGCCGCGTTGGTCGCCAGAGAATCAACGCGGGAGTAGTAACCCTGGGGGGGAGTCTCCGGCTGGTCGCAGCCGAGAGGCCTCATTAATCCCTGGTCTGTTTTCCCTAACCGCTTCCTATTTTCTCTAGCTGTTGCGCGGGAGCCGACGAATTGTGTGTTTGCACCGTGTGAGTCGCTGGTTCCCTGCGTCTTCCGTGATTCTCCCGCGATTGCCGGTCTTGGTCCCGCTGCTCCAATCACATTGCGACGATTGCCGTCGTATTAGCGTATTCACCGGTATAGCCCCAATGTTACCGTCGTCTTCCGTTCCCGCTCAAATGCCAACCCGATCCCCCGCTACCGAGCAGGTTATACATACGTTACAGCTATATTCCGTTGCCGCCCAAACTTACCGCGGTGCTCCGTCACCGAGAAAGTCGAAACAAGCACTGCCGTCGGTATGCGTTGCCGTCCCAATGATTGCCGTGGTGTCTAGTTGTCGAGCAAGTAACTGCGGCAAAATCGGCTGTCAGTCGTCACTGTTCCCACCGTTACGGAGGTGTCTCGTTACTTGACAAGTGAAAAAAATTACTGCCGTCTTCCGCCACCAATATTTGTGTTGCTGTCTCCAATATCGATACCGAAAACCCCCTTTAATTATCCGTAATGCTACATGGCACCGCGTCCCACCCCCCCCCGGCGCACAGCATTTTAAATACGAACTCCGCACTGCGATGCCGTTCTACACCGTGAGAGCTTGGTATTATCTATTTCCTTGGCCCTTCATCGTTTTTGTTCCCGAAGGCTGCAGCGTCGTCGTTTCCGCCGCGTGGTTTGTTGCGGTTAATGTTGTCAGAACGAGGGGGGGCGTATTTGCTGGATTTCCTTAATCCACAGCTAGTTGCGCCTACTCACGTATTGTCAGTTGCTTTCGTGTTCCCACGCGGGTTTACACGGTGCGGTGTTCATCAGCAGTTCTATGGCGTTTATTTCTTTGGTCCTTGACTACTCAACCGTTGCAACTGTGCTCGGACCAACTCCTTCTTGTACTGCCTGTCGACTGGTATCTGTTAAGGTCGTTAAGTTGGTCGTACTCGCCCTTTTGCCCCCCTCTGCTGATATCCCCAAACGTACAAAACGGTATCAAGGGCATTCACATGATTGTTGTCTTTTGTTGTCTCTGGAATTTCTTGTCGTGCCCAGGAGGCGATGTGTTCTTCACGCAGGTTTTCCGGACCAACGCCGTTGGAGCGCAAGAATGGCATGCGGATAGCGGCGTGGCAATCTACGCGCCACGTATTAACGACGTAATGTGTCCGGCACCGCTGCCGTGGGCACCGGGTGCGCGCCAATGGTGAGTAATTGCTTGCGCTTTGCAAATGGTCTTGCGTTGGCATTCGCTACGTAAATTGGTTGCAGTGGCCAAAACGGAAAAACGATAGCTGGGTTGAAGTCCGGACCTTGATTGGCGTGCCGGATCACCCCGGTTTCATTGGCTGCATTCGTCTGACCACAACGCGACTGTAGCTGGCGCACACGCCATTATTGGAACAAGGGTGTACAGCAATACTACGTGCGCGGAGTTTGACACGTGTTCCGCTTCTCGAGGTGGCTTTGTGTTGAGTAGCAAAGCCGGGATCGTGATACGAACCTTGTTTTTCGGTTAAGCCGATTATAATATACAGTAACACTCGCTCCGTGTGGTGTCCTGCGGAAGCATCTCGTACTGAACCTGAAGAACGACGGCCGCTCGATGATACGTAATTCAGTAGCATTCCATACACGCATGGCATCTGAAGAGGAGACGTAGCAGTCACCACACCGGAACATATACAACGCTGACTTGTACGTGCTGCAGAGGCTCTGATATCTAAACCACCAACACCGAAAACAAAAAAAATATATGAACTGAATCCACATAAATTGGAACTTATCTCAGGCAAAACGTATATAAGTATAAACGGCCGTGCTTGCCTCCGCAACTGTTCCTCGTAACGATATGTTGGTACAGTGGCATGGTGCGCGACCGCGCGGACGTCCTCGAGGTCTGCACGTGCCCGGACGCTAAGGATAAGACAGCTTATCCTTCTCTGGAAGATGGGAAAGTCCTCGAATCTGGACGTTACGTCGGCGTATACGTGTCCCCCGGTTGGGAAGCTTACGAGGTGAAGAACAGCAGTACCACAAAATCCATGTCGTCATTTTGCACTGGTGCTGCCTGTATTTAAGCATACTGTGCTGCCCTTGTCTGTCAAGCGTCTCCTACGGCGTCGTTTTTTCGCACTGGTGCTGCCTGTATTTAAGCATACTGTGCTGCCCTGGTCTGTCAACCTTCTCCTACGGTATTTTCAGTCAGCTAGCGATAATAATTCTTGGACACGTGGGGGATCACGTGCGGTCGGACACGTCGCGTTGCGGTGGTTACCCATCACTATTCGATGCAACGATCGACCGCAGCAAATTGACGGACCGATCCGATTTTCGTGGATACCCTGGCATCCGTGTAAACCCTCTGAGGCTTTTCTTCATTAGCGGTTCGACGCCACACGTTTCGGTGTGCACAGCCTGTCGGGGCGTTGCACTAAACCTTATCGCAGATTGCGGCGCTTTCGCCCGAACATCCAAGTCGGCCACCATCCACTGTTAGATGCAGAGTCACGCCTGACACATTTAGAATGTGTACCTGCTAACTACTCATGTAGCACACAGTGGATCAGTGGTAGATTGTCGTCCTTGATGCCGGTTGGGGCTCGAACCTGGACTGGGGGGCGGGAAAGCGGAGCCGTGCTCGGTATGCTACGTGCGCCATTGTGATTATGCCGGTGTTTGGTTTCCGCTTACTGTGCGTTTGTTCCATCCTGAATAGTTTACGTGTACAGCTTTGTGTCGGTTAATGGGTTCCATATCTCGTAGCTGTCGTTTTTGTCTAGTCTACTGTACGTACGCAAATGTGTGGGCGTTGGCTTCTGGATTCCACTCTATGAGCGCTGCTTTTATTATCAAGCGTATCAGCTATATTGCTTTCGGCTGTCGTGGAAGCAGTTTGCCCACATTTGCGATCTATGTATGGGTTTTGCGGATTTCCGGCTTACCTGGCATGTGACACTCTTGTCGCATACCAGGTAGTCCGCAGCGCCACACTCCTTCTACGCGCACTGTATCACGTGTTGAAGTCGATCTTGCTTGGAATTTCCACCGTCATTTTGTGTCGCTTGGTATTTGGCCACCGTGCTTCTATCGCGGAGCACCTGTTGACCGCCGTGCTGTGAGTGGGTTATCATGTCTTCTCCCATGAAGGAGTACCAGGTGGACGGACACTCACGGCCAAGAATGGTGAAAACCATGCGTCCTGGGGCAAGGACCCAGCTTCCCCACAATGTTGATTAATGTCACGTGAAGCGGTTACACACGATGCTCTAATGCCGAGCTCTCACTTTTTCTTCGTTGTCGTTCTGGCTCAATCGCAGGCGTCGGTCACTCAATTACTCTCCGGTGGTTTAGATGCCAAATTCTGGAAAAAACAGTGGATGGTGGGTACCCCGATCGTCCACAGGATCGACCCAGAGGTGAGACGGCCGCGCTCCAGTGCTTTGAAGAGAGCGCATCATGCAAGGATGCCTGGCAGCCCGGGTTCACGTTGTACATCCGGTGAACGACGTTGCCGCGCACAGTTCAGCCAACCCCAGCTGCAGGAGTAGACCACAGAGTTCAAACACTAATAATCCACCTAAAACGATATGTTTTTCTCCTCAATTTGGTCGTAAAGACGTACGTAGTCGGGGCATATCATTTTATCTTTCCGTCATGCGTTCCCTAATGGTTTTTTTTTCGTGGCGCGCTGCGATAGACTATGAGGACGTTCTGCAGCGTGCTCGATTTTAAACTTTGGACAGACCAGGCTGCGCGCAACCTTGAACGTCTGGTCCGGAAGTCAGCAGAACGGTACAATATTTTGTGTTGGCTTTCGGTTTTTGAAAGACATTGGGCCGCCCTATACCGTATGATATTAAGTATGAGCTGTTGCGGCCACCCGTTAAATTCTTCTTGGTCAAACACGAACATTTCACGACCTGGACCATTACTTATCGCCGCTGTTACTTGCATGAAAATGCTCTTCCACCTCCAGTCCCCCCGCCCTTGAATCATTACTCCTTGCCGCGGAAAAATGTTGTTTCGATGTATTCTCCTGTTAGATAAAGCGATGTCGCAAAACGTAGATACGAGGTATGCATCTGGCAGTCCCTCACCATTGCCCCCTCGCCTCCTTACCCTGCCACCTCTGGTATGTGCGCTCTTTCCTCATCAGTTGTCGTTTAACTGGGGGCTAAGCCCGGTGACATCGTTTGGTCGCGGCCCAGTGTCTACTCGGTGGGAAGGAAAGCTTCTCGCTCCAACCAGCGAACTTTTCCATCTCTTTCTCAGAGCTCAGGGGGGCGTGCGGTTATTCCTCGACCACAAGCTGGTCATCGATGCCTGGGAAGGTATTTGCCGTTGTTGTGGCTGCTGCTGTTGAAAACCGCCTCTCCGTCAACAGTGGCAGCGGCAGCATCGGCGACATATAGGTAGAAAAAATAGTTTACCCCTTGCAGCCGTGACGCGCTTTGCGGAGGTCAACACTTGGGGGGGGCGCGATGCGTTATTGGCGAAATGACGGCGGCTATGGTTATGGCGAAGGCTGTCATCACACCATGTACATTTTCGTGTATTCATGGTGCAGTAGGATCGAGCATCCCAAGAAAGATGGACAGCGCGGCGAGGCCTGTGGAAGTATACACATTCACCGAGAAATATTAGGATTATCGTAAGCACCCATTGTGTTGTCATACTCCAGAGGAGCGCAATGTGCCCAATGCTTATACGTATGATGCCCGTGCGCGGACCCGCTGTACGTGGATGTCGCGTTTATTTCCAGCGAATTTGAGGACCACCAAAGAACGGATGGTCCCGGCGTACCTTATCAAGGACAACTTCCACGACATCATCGTGGAGTACAAGGAAGAGGGTGGCCCAGCCAGCTTGCAGGTAAGTTCGTTCTTCGGGCAGTCGCCCTTTTTTTTTCATCCCAATATGCCGCCTAGTTATCATGGTAGCTTTGATGTTTGCTGCTGCTTCTGAACCGACCACGGATACGATGGATCTGTTAATAGCAGAGGAGCATACACCCACAACGAACACCCGATATTTAAGTGGTATCCTGCGTTCATGACAAAGCGATGGGTCTCAATACTTGAATGGCGCCGTTTTTCGCTTCATGTTGTTTTAGTATTCGCGCCACTCTTTCTGCCGCCTAACTCCCTTTTTATTATGTTTCCTCACCGAGACTCTACGCTTCTCCCCTCGCGCGTGATTACCGAAATCGATACAAGATCCAGGGTTTCCTCTGCTCCCGGTAGTTCGTCTAGGCGAATTTTTTGTTCACAGTAAGTGCCGCCGTTCTTCATTGGGCGTGTGCGGCGCGGTCAAAACCACGCGCGCGTCCTGCCCCTAAAAAAGCAGATATTGCCATGTTTTGTGGAGGCTTCAAGCTAAAAAACCCCGAATATCCACGGCTAAAACAGAAGCTGCTTAACCTATGCAGCATTCGCTAGCATTCGCTAGGGAAGGCCCTCCTATTGCAACTAAAAGGTGAGGTTACCCGTTCGGCTATAGCCCATGTACGTGCTTCGTTGCCGCCTGATGGCACGCCAGATGATGTGGAGGAGCCAAAGTACCCCACCCTCGGTCGTGCCGCCGTCGGCGTTGTACTACGCGACACCGATCGCCGGTTCCCCGTTCGATGCCACAATGCTGCCTCAAGACCACAATTTTCCGCATACAGACGTCTACCGGGAGGAACCTGGTCGCGCGCCTGCCGCCGCAGGATCCAAAGCGACTAAACAGGAAGAGGTGTGTACAGGGAACTGTTTGGGATGGACGGATACCCCTTGCGATCTATTGCTGAAAATTATGGACGTAGATCTTGGTATGTTGCGAGCAATTGGGTTTTGTTTTGGTGAAGGGTTAGGTATCGAACCCAATCAAGGTGCACCGATGCGAGTGGACTTTTCTCCATGTCGTGCAGAAGGTTGGTTTTGCATATACCGTTGTGTGTTCCCTCCGTACCCTACCCTGCGTGAAACCGAAGGAGTGTAGGGCCCAGATAACGTGACACGAAATTACGGCGGGAACGTGGGAACAAATCGAAACAATTTGAAATATTAATCCCCTGAGCACATTGGTTCAACGTTGTCGTTAGTGAAAACCATCTAATCAACCTTGGGCATTATGCGTGGTGTGGAGGTTCTTCGGGTACTGCGCGAGACATCGTGTGTCGCTGGGTTATTTCCAGAGTTTCGCAGTGATTGTAAACGATAGCGGGCTGCTAACACATTGTCCGAAAGTCCTTCGTTATGGTAGAATTCAGCTACGTGTAACGCGCGCACCCAAGTCGTTCGAGCTGGTTCCGCAACCCACTTACACCGAAAATATGAACTGCTGACAAATTGTAAACTATGGCAATTGGGGACAGCACAAAGTCAATCTATTATAGTAGAAGTTATGGATTTTTATCAAGCTGGACTTGTAGCCATGCGTCGTTTTCTGTTTGTGAAGCCTGTTAGTTTTTACTCGCCTTTGAGGAAATGGGAGTAGGTTGGTGAGGCCGCCGTGAGGATGGTCCGAGTCCTCCACGAAGGCCGCTACAAAGCTCCTGCAAACCACAAACTGAAATTTATCCAATGGCAGGGCCACTCCGATTATTTGGTTTTGGTGGTTTTGTTCATTATTCGAATCAGACAAACTGTGAACAAAAAAATCAGCAGACGTTATACCGTTTCTAGTATATACATTTTAGCAGTATGAAGTCTTACGGAAAACGTTATACCCCCGGAATGCAATATTGTAAGATCGAGCTTATGATATGTGCAGAAAGCTTGCATTCGCGGCCAGTACTCTGTACTACTTCCAGATCACTTTGACTCATTCTTCAGCCCGAAAAACGCCTGAAAGGCTAACGCGAAAATGATCACTCTGCCATCTATTGGTCAACATGAAATGAGCGCGAGATGCTGCGTGACATTGAACTTTGGCGACGATGCCAACCACTGGAATGCCGACCGATGCCAGCCTCTACCAGAGCCCAGCGTTTCTTGCAGCACGAGCGCCGCAATGTATTCGTTAGAGGGTGCAGAAATTTAAGTATACTGGCATGTTTTTACTGGATGCAGGTACTACAGGGCGTACGTTTTAGTGATATTCTGGTACTCGTAGTTCAAGCTACATTGGGCTAAACGTAAGCTTTCTTCAATGATCGGGCCAGCACGAGTAGCCTTCGCAGGTTTGGCTCAGGAGATGTGACGCTTTCCGTAACGCGTGTTTCGTAGGCCACGATTGAACTGGAAATAGTGTGTGCTGCTGCAGAAAAGACAACCTTTACGAAAAATAAGCAAAAAACATTTTATAGAGTACACAGAGTTCCTCTTCGTGATGGGGTTAAGTTGGCATCCCCGGGCCGTCGCATGTCGAAAAGCGGGAACACAGCTTTTCAAATGATATGTATGAGAGTGGTTCCTAACGACCACAAAAAACGTCAGGAATCGTGACAGAAAACGGGCTACTGCTTTTGCTGCTACCGTGCGCTTCGTGTACCTGGTATGCGGTCCGACCATGCGTCATTGAGTGTTGGCTTAAACGTGAAACTGTCGTTGTCGTGGCTCGATCTCCTGTAGAGTATATAGTATGGTTAACGCGGCCCCTCAAACATACTATACGAGCGGAAACTTGCACATGACCACGAGGGCAGATTGGTTGACGCGCACGGCTCCTACTGGATTTAGAAACCCGCCTCAAGTGTGCGCCGAGCTTTCGGCCACTGCACGGTCAGAAGCTCCTCAACAGCTTCTGACCTCTTGGGGATTTGCTGTTAATATAACCCTTTACGCCGAGCACAACAAATGTCTGTAGTGGCTGTCTTGAGGTGTTCGGTACTGACGCCTGGGCGTAAAATGAACCAAACGTTCGCAACCATGTGCGGGACAAAGGAACGCGCAGTAAACAACATATGCGTAGCTATTTGTCATAAATAGTCGCGTGATTACCCTCTGTAGCATTCTTGGTCCTGTAAAGCCAACTTTTTTCTCGTCTTTGTCCACCTTCTCGTCGTGGCAATACCAATATCGGTAAATGAGGAAGACCTCACCCTCTGTTGTTCGAGCCTGGGACATTTCATGACCTTACGATGGCTGTTGAGGTTGCAGTGACTAAGGGCAGGGCGTTTTTGTCGGCTGAAAGTCCGTTGAAGAAGCTCGACTTTTTTTCGTATTCATTCCCTCCCATCTTGTACTAAGAAATGTCGTCACCGTTTGAAGGTGTAAGACCAACTCTCGTGAACAACATCGATTAATCACGTATCGTATCGCCTTGAGGTCGAGCTATCGGCACCCAAAGTTGCAGAGTTTGCTAAAGCTGTTTGCCGCGGCCGGTGCAGTCCGTCGTATGGTATCCTCTACGCAGATATTGTTTTCAGGGAAGGACTTCAGAGGTTCGGAAATAATTTATGACCCGAGCTGCAGCCCAGCGTAAAAGCAGCGAGCGTGAAAGACGTCCGATTACATATGTCGCCGGCGCGATGGTCGCAAAGGTCGTGTAGCACAAGGCCTGCTCGACTACCCGATGCACCTGCGTATACGAGACTACGGTTAGGCATATACGCTTTTGTGTCGGAGGAACCTTATAGCTTCCGCGTAGCTTGCAATATTGCCCTTCCCCCTGTCGTTTTGTCTCCGACAGGCAAACTGCTCAAAGCGAGTTACCCGTGACGATGGAGGACGCCATGTCTCCCCTGACTTAAGGCTCATCTGTCCGGCCGAAGGCGCACCTACGGAAGCGACGCACTCGTATTCTGACTACGCAAAGGCCATGGTCCTCTACCATGGCGACGGCACCTGCGTTGCGTCGTACTCGACGGTTGACAAGTGAGTTAACTGGCAATTTTCCATTGTGCTTGGAGCTCTGTGGTCTTTCCATTGGCCACATACAGCAGCGAGACCTAAACTGCAACTGTATGACTAGGCCTGATGTAGTACGTACTAATCGAACGGTAATTTCTTTGTCGAAAGGATGGTGACGAATTTATTGGTGTTTCAAGCGCTACAAAGGGTGCGTTGGATCTCGCGGTTTCTGAGGCTCCCCTCGTCGCGAGTTGGTCTATGTAAGTACGCAGAACTTGTTGTGGTTGGCAATTTTGATACATCCTACTGTAAAAACAGCATTTAGAGGTGTTCTGTGGAACTGCGAATACGAAAACGCCGTTATAGTCGAGACTGGGCTGACCAAAAATGCCAGCTGCTTACGAACCGCTGCATCCACTAAGAAGGAAGCTGTTTGAACCACCTGCACTGCCCTTGACTATTTCGGGACTCCAGATGGAAAATATGTCGAAATGCAAGGCCAACTACAGCATCGGCCACGCGAACCAGTCCGGGCTGCTGGGATAAGAGCCATGACGGAAGTGCAGGGTAGGAAGATGTACAACCCGCGCGTCTCATGGTAACACTTGTACTGCTGCACGCTCTTCCTAGACGGTGGATAAGACCGCACTCATCGTTTTTTTGTCGCTTGTCCGGGTCCCGAAAGGGTTAACAGCCATGCGTTCATGCACAATGAAGAAAAGGACGACGACCGGGTCACCCGGTGGTTACCTTACTTGTTTGGACCGCTTCCGCCACTAGCAGCTTCGTCGAGGATTGAGCACTCCTATCATGGTATTTGTAGATATGCTAATGGCAGGCATTCTCGTATTCGCGCCTATGTGCATTTTTTTCAGTCGATGATAGTTTTTTCCATACCTTACTTTGGCAGCTGTCCCGAGCGCTCCGACGGGTTGGGTCGTAACTTTGACACTTTTAACAGGCTTTCGCTTTACCGACTCCGCACCCCGTCTTCAACACGCCTAGAACAATACTTCGTATACATTTTGGGATCAAGCGCCTGACGCCGTCCCTGCCGCAGGTGAAGACTGCGCGTTTCCAGGAGACTCGCGGGTATTTGTTGTTTTACCCAACCAAAACAGGACGTTCGACGAATCGCGTGCGTCCGTGCCTTCTTTTTCCCCACACGAGCCGTTTCAACTCTGGGGTATCGGTGCGCTATAGCGATAACGACGCGTTTGCCGTTAGACAACATTTTGAGCAATACTAGAGATCCGCTCTAGAAAGCACCCAGGATATATTACACGGTGTCGGCCAATGTGGTTAGGTATGTGGTATAATCGTTGTAGCTGCTATAGGTTCCCCACCACTCTAAACCGATTACTTCCGCGTTGTTCACCGTTGCCTTTAAACTGTTTTTCGAGGATGCCCAGCTCAGTCTTGATGGACGTCCCTGACGTCGGTTGGCACGGAGGCCTGGCCGTGCCCAGCCACTGGGGGGGTCAGCTAGGTCCTGGAATGTGTCGCCCTCACGTCGCGGGGGCGGTTTGTGGGCCACATGACGAGGATTTCTTAGCGCCCGTCATCTGCGTGGAGTGGCCTGATTCTGTGGCCTGCCGGGGTGCGCTTCTCCTTCGCCCGCAGGTGCGCTACTGGTGCAACGCGCAGGACACCGCCCGCCTATGAATATACCACCAGGCGTATTTTGTATTCGTCCGTTTCACCTCTTGGCATTGTTATAGCACAACTCGCCCAGTAACCGTCAGCCAGTCATTCTTGAAAACTCGAGACCGGCTTGTATACCGATGCCACTATCGTTGTCAGATATAAGGTATTTCGTTATTACGAAAAATCCCCCACACGGACTGATGGCATCTGGCTAGGAGCGAATGTTTTGCGTACTCAACCAATGGTCACCCGACGTGGTGTTGACCCACGAAAAGCCACCGCGTCACTCAAGGTATACTGCAATGCCGAATGTGCTAACCCTCTCTCGACCTCCTCTTGGAAGTACCGCCAATGCTGCTAGTGTTTACAACATTGCGTTCCGCCCGCACAACATGTGAACAACATAGTTGGTCTGTCGGCACTACATGAATCAATGCTGCTGCGCAAGCCCAAGCGACGCAGGAGAGAAAGGGCATGGCCTCGGTCGTGGCTGTGTTGGGATTGCTTGGGCGAGATATAACCCAGCAGTGTTGACCCTGGAGAAGGTACTCGTGCACTATGGATTGTGTTCCCTGCACATTCGACACTGTCTGAAGCTGCAAGAACGCATTAGATGGACAACACCGACTGATCGCGTATGATATCGTATCGCCTTGAGGTGGCGCCATCGACATCTAGGTTTGGCTGATTGCTACAGCCCTCACGAAGGCTAAGTGTTGTGTGCCGTGGACCGCGCGGCAAGGGCCAGGAGGATCCATGGTTCCTCTATGCTGACACTGTTTCTAGGGAAGTGTTGTAGAGATTCTGGACGACTCTATATGAAGGTAGCTCGCATGGAAGATGGGCGATTGCAGACGCCGCCGATGCAATGGTCGCCGGGGTTTTGTAGCGAAAGGGTTGCTCGAGTGTGTGCGGAAACCCGATACGCCCAGGTACACGTGGCTAGGGTTCGAAATGTTCTCTCTTGTCTCGGAGGAACCGTGAACACCTCCGGTAGGTTGATATACCGTAAAAATGCGTGATTTGGCGCAACGGAGTGAGTTCGCACAGGGTCGGTAAGATGGCACCTCATGCGATAAAAAATCCAGTTTGAAGTGATTTGATCAGGTTTTCGCACAGGGGTCGGTGCGTGCGCCCAAGGGTGCGAACTCAAGAAATAAATATCACGGTGAGATCATTTCCAGGCGTGAGGTCGTGTGCTAGAGCGAATAACTCCATGGGGGAGCCACCCCGGACTTCGACGGTTTGTGCATTTATCTCACAGTATGTCATCGGGGCTCCACTGCCCTCCGCATCGCATTGTGGCAGTGCACAAATATACAAATTCTTCATTGTAATCGATGTTCAACCAAACAAAAAACACTCATGCCGCAACGTTGTGCCTACCCTAAAACACCAACGGAAACAACAAAGCTGGAAGGAAAACAGATTATTTGTACCGAGCACCCTCGTCGTTATCCGGCATTTGCACGCCGCCACACCCTGGCGGCGGGCAGTGGGGAGTTTTTTCCTATTTCGCCGCTATTTTTTCCGTACTTCGTCGCCTCGTCGGGATTTCGTCACTTGGCCGCGTTTTATTCTGGAATGCTGTGCGTTGTGTGTTGTATCTGCTTGTGTGTACGGTGCGCTTGCTTGCTAATATGGAAAGTATTTGAAAATCCTCTTATAGCAGTACGGTTACAGGTATTACCAGTAAAAAGGCTACGATTTCGTTCAGTATCGCACATCGCGGAGGTATTGCACACGGGTGTGCGTTGAAAGCATCAGTGTCATTGATGCGATTTGGTCAGTATCGCGCATGTCGGAGAGATCGCACAGGGGTTTGCGCTAGAAAAGCAGAACCAAAATATTTGGTTCGAGTTCCGCACAGGGGTCGCTGAACGCACTGGGTCGCTGAGTTCGCACGCCTGTGCGATAAACAAAGCCAGTTTAAAATTATCTTTAAGAAGATCGCACACGAGGGCCAACTCACGTCGTTTTATGGTATTGCCATTCCCCTTGTCCGTTTATTTCCCGTAGGCAACCCATTCGCCTGGAGCTGGTCCTGGCGACTTAGGACCTTTCTTTGCACCAGCATCTGGGCTCGTCTGCCCGGGCGACGACACGCCGGCAGTAGCGCCCATTCCAGACCCCAACAACGTGAAGGGTATGGCCCTGTACCACGGCGGTGGGACCTCGGCCGGATCGTGCTCCGGACGGGTTGAAAGGTGAGCTAACTGACCGGAAGCTAGTGTACATCGTGTGGAGCTCTGCGATGCTCCCATGGACCGCATACAGCAGCAAGACGTAAATGTTTCATTCGACTGCTTGAAATCGGAGGTCTGGTGTTCTACTTATAACGATGGTTTCCCATGTCGAAGATGGTGATGCATGTACTGGTGTTACATGCGCCGCAAAGGATGCGTTTGACTTGGTGGCTCCTCAGGTTCCCCACTTAGCATGGAGGTCTAGGTACGTGGACGGGACATTTCGTGATTGGGAGCGCTCGCTTATGCCGTCAAGCTGGTCATATGCCGTGCAAAACGAACATCGTTTCGAGTTTTTTTGTGGAACTCCAAACCCTTTCAGCTCCGCCTAAAATCGCCGACGCAGCTGGCCGTTAGCTGCAGCTTATTACAACACGCTGTTTGTGCATGAGGCAGTTTTTTTCCGGCGGTACTGGTCTTAACCCTTTGTGACTTCAGAGATAAATCCAACGAACGACAGGGCCGATTACAGCACCGGCCACACGAAATAGTAGCCGGGCTGCTGGGATACGAGATGTGTCCGAAGTGCAGCGTAGAGAGGCGTTCAACCCGCGCGTTTGATGGTGATACTTGTACTGCTGCTAGCTCGTCGTATTTATAGACGGTTGATGCGGCCGCACTTGCCCCTTTTTTGTCGCTGTGTCGGGGTCCCAAAAGGGTTACCAGCCATGCGTTCATACACAACGAAGAAACAATGAAACCGGATTGCCCAGCGGTTACGATAGTTGTCGTGAGGACCGCTTCAGTGCTAACGGTTTCGTCGATAGCTGAGCGCTCCTAGTATTGTAGATATTCCAATGTCAGGCCTTTCTCGCGCTTTTGATCGTTGTGCGATTCGTTTGATCTACACCTCGCTTCCACTGCTATCCCGAGCGCTCCGACGGGTTACCACTTTGCAAATATTTGCAGACTTTCGCGTTATCGAGTTATTACCGAGCCTTCAACGTGCCTAGACCTTTGTCTTTAGGGTCCAACGCGCGATGCTGCCAGTCCCGCAGATGAAGATGCCGCGCTTGTAGGCGACTCGAATAAGCTGTGTGTTGCTTTACCCAACCGACATAAGGCGTTCGTTCGGCCAAGCGCGTGCGTCCGTGGCTGCTTCTTCCCAGCACGAGCGGTTCCACCCCTGGTGTATTGCTACATCATGTGACGATAATGACGCGTCTGCAGTTAGACAGTGCTTCAAGCAATACTAAATGCCCGCGCCAGAAAACACCCAAGGTGCTTGGTATCGATCATTGTGGCGATGTGGGCGGCGAATTTGTTTTATATCGCTGCCATCGTCTTCCTACTACGCTAAGCCGACGACTTCCACATTGCTCGTCGCTGTCTGCGCTTTTGTTCTCGCGGATGCACAGCTTTACCGGCATGGGTGTATCTGGTGTCAGTTCGACAGAAAGCTTTTTCGCGGCCAGCGATTCTGGGGGTCAGCTCATTACAGCGATCTCCCGCCGTCTCGTCACTGGCCCGGTCCGTGAACTTGACGACATGGTTATCTTGACGACCCTCAGCTGCACGGACCGTGCTGAGACTGAGCGCTGGCGTGTCGCGCTTTTGCTCTGCCTGCAGGTGCGACCCTCGCGCAATGCGCAGGACACCACCCACCCACCAACCTACCTATTAACAGTACCGCCCGGCGTATGTTTTATTCATCCATTTCACCTCTTCGCGGTGGCAGCGCGATTGTCCAGTTACGGTCAATGTTGAATACCTAAGACCGGTATTTTTGCCGACGCTATGGTCGTTGTCAAAAATGTAGTGATACAGTCGTTATCAAAGGTGTAGTGATGAAGGGTGCAGTGAAATTCCTCATATAACACTTTATCTTCTTGACTCTCACTTTTGGTGTTATAACTCGTGTAGATCACCAACAACATATATTTGTGGACTTGAAATTGATTAATCTTCGCTGAAATCAACATATCTGCGGGCTCACAGCACCGTACGAGCCAACCAACACCAAGATGCTCGAACCCACGTACGCGGCAACGAACGTTTAACACCGGAACGTTTGAGTTCACCACCATTGTAGCTGTTTCTGAAAGCCAATCACATCAAGCATGATGATATCTCGGGCGGCACCCGTGTTCATGATGCATGTGCGGAGTTCCGGCACGTCGAAAAAGAGATAAGCCATGACACTTTGATTAGTCAAATTGGGTCCTCATAGGAGAACACCTCGCACTCATGCAGATCGACATGTCGAGAGCTGCATTCGCGAGAGATTTTGGAGGAGATATCTGGAGGTGTACCCTGAACGCCGGCAGTTAGAAGTGTCAATAAAGGCGACCGTTACGGCGATAACCATGTCCCGACAAAATGACGAATTGCAAAATGAAATATTGGTCCTTGCCAAATCAACGAAGCAGAAGCACTAACATATCCCTGTCATAAATGAACAATGACGCGAAAGCCAAAAATGAGTCCCTTTCGTTGCTTTCGATCTTGGAGCTCTTGGACCAAAAATCTCGTCATCTGACAACGATAGTGGCATCGGTATTCAAGCCGGTCTCGAGTACTCAAGACTGACTGACGGTTACTGGGTGAGTCGTGCTGCCACCGCCAAGGCGTGAACCGAACGAACACAAGAATACGTCAGGTGTTTACATTCATACGAAGTAGGTAGGCGGTGTCCTGCGCATTCTGCTTCTATTGCACCTGCAGGCGAACAAGACGCGCACCCCGGCAGGCCACAGAACCAGACCACTCACGGTTGCCAAGAAAACCTCGTGATGTAATCCACAAACCACCTCCGCGACGTGAGGGCGAGACATTCGTGGAACGAGCTGACCCCCCCAATCGCTGGCCACGACCAAGCTTTCCTTCCAACCGACGTCAGACACGCCCACCAATACCGAGCTGGCTCCGTCTTGGTGGACGTGTCTGACGTTGGTTGGAAGGGAAGGTTGGTCGCGGCCAGCGATTGGGGGGTCAGCTCGTTCCACGAATGTCTCGCCCTCACGTCGCGGGGGTGGTTTGTGGGTTACATGACGAGGTTTTCTTGGCAACCGTCAGCTGCGGGGAGTGGTCTGGTTTTGTGGTCTGCCGGGGTGCGCTTCTCGTTCGCCTGCAGGTGCAATAGAAGCGCAATGCGCAGGACACCGCCTACCTACTTCGTGTGAATATAACCGCCCGGCGTATTTTTGTGTCCGTTCGTTTCACCCCTTAGTGGTGGCAGCACGACTCGTCCAGTAACCGTCAGTCGGTCTTGAGTACTCGAGACCGGCTTGTATACCGATGCACTCTCGTTGTCAGTCGACGAGTATTTGGCTTGCTATGCTAGAATCGTCAGGCTGACTAGCATCTGGCTAGGAGCGAACGTTTTCTGTCAGCAACCGATATTTACCCGACGTTGCATTGACCCACAAAAAGCCGCCGCGTCTCTCAAGGTATACTGCGATGCCGAATGTGCGAACCCTCTCTCGACCTCCTCTTGGAAGTACCGCCAATGCTGCTAGTGTTTACAACATTTCGGTCCGCCCGCAATGCATGTGGACAACATAGTTGGTCTGTCGGCACGGCATGCATCAATGGTGATACGCAAGCCAAAGCGACGCAGGAGAAAAATAGCATGGCCTCGGTCGTGGCGGTGTTTGGATTGCTTGGGCGAGATATAACCCAGCAGTGTTGACCCTGGAGAAGGTACTCGTGCACTATGGATTGTGTTCCCTGCACATTCGACACCGTCTGAAGCTGCGAGAACGCATTAGATAGACAACACCGATTGATCGCGTATGATATCGTATCGCCTTGAGGTGGGGCCATCGACACCCATATTTGGTTGATTGCTACAGCCCTCAAGAAGACTGAGTGTTGTGTGCCGTGGACCGCGCGGCGAGGGTTAGGAGGATCCATGGTTCCTCTATGCTGACACTATTTCTACGGAAGTGTTGTAGAGATTCTGGACGACTCTATTTCCGAAAGTAAGATTGGCGATTGCAGACACCGCCGATGCAATGGTCGCCGGGGTTTTGTAGCGAAAGGGTTGCTCGAGTGTGTGCGGAAACCCGATACGCCCAGGTACACGTGGCTAGGGTTCGAAATGTTCTCTCTTGTCTCGGAGGAACCGTGAACACCTCTGGTAGGTTGATATACCGTAAAAATGCGTGATTTGGCGCAACGGAGTGAGTTCGCACAGGGTCGGTAAGATAGCTCCCCAATGCGATAAAAAGTTCAGTTTGAAGTGATTTGATTAGGTTTTTGCACAGGGGTCGGTGCGTGCGCCCAAGTGTGCGAACTCAAGAAATAAATATCCCCAGAAATCATTTCCAGGCGTGAGGTCGTGTGCTAGAGCGAACACGTCCATGGGGGGAGACACCCCGAGCTGCGACGGTTTGTGCATTTATCTCACAGTATGCCATCGGGGCTCCACTGCCCTCCGCATCGCAGTGTGGCAGTGCACAAATAAAAGTGAGCAAATTCTTCATTGTAATCGGTGTTTAACCAAGCCTAAAAACACTCATGCCGCAACGTTGTGCCTACCCTAAAACACCAACGGAAACAACAAAGCTGGAAGGAAAACAGATTATTTGTACCGAGCACCCTCGTCGTTATTCGGCATTTGCACGCCGCCACACCCTGGCGGCGGGCAGTGGGGAGTTTTTTTCTATTTCGCCGCTTTTTTTTCTGTACTTCGTCGCCTCGTCGGGATTTCGTCATTTCGCCGCGTTTTTTTCTGGAATGCTGTGCATTGTGTGTTGTATCTGCTTGTGTGTACGGTGCGCTTGCTTGCTAATATGGAAAGTATTTGAAGATCCTCGTACAGCAGTACGGTTACAGGTAGTGCCAGTAAAAGGGCTACGATTTCGTTCAGTATCGCACATCGCGGAGGTATTGCACACGGGTGTGAACGTTGAAAGCATCAGTGTCATTGATGCGATTTGGTCAGTATCGCGCATGTCGGAGAGATCGCACAGGGGTTTGCGCTAGAAAAGCAGAACCAAAATATTTGGTTCGAGTTCCGCACAGGGGTCGCTGGGTTCGCACTGGGTCGCTGAGTTCGCACGCCTGTGCGATAAACAAAGCCAGTTTAAAATTATCTTTAAGAAGATCGCACACGAGGGCCAACTCACGTCGTTTTATGGTATTGCCATTCCCCTTGTCCGTTTAAATCCCATAGGCAACCTATTCGCCTGGAGTTTGTCCTGGCGACTTAGGACCTTTCTTTGCCCCAGCATCTGGGCTCGTCTGCCCGGGCGACGACACGCCGGCAGTAGCGCCCATTCCAGACCCCAACAACGTGAAGGGTATGGCCCTGTACCACGGCGGTGGGACCTCGGCCGGATCGTGCTCCGGACGGGTTGAAAGGTGAGCTAACTGACTAGAAGCTAGTGTACATCGTGTGGAGCTCTGCGATGCTCCCATGGACCGTATATAGCAGCAAGACGTAAATGTTTCATTCGACTGCATGGAATCGGAGGTCTGGTGTGCTACTTTATACCGATGGTTTCCCATGTCGAAGATGGTGATGCATGTACTGGTGTTACATGCGCCGCAAAGGATGCATTTGACTTGGTGGCTCCTCAGGTTCCCCATTTAGCATGGAGGTCTAGGTACGTGGACAGGACATTTCGTGATTGGGAGCGCTCGCTTATGCCGTCAAGCTGCTATATTCCGTACAAAACGAACAACGTTTCGGGGGTTTGTATCGAACTCGGAACCGAAAAGCTCCGCCTAAAATCGCCGACTCAGCTGGCCGTTAGCTGCAGCTAATTACAACACGCTGCGTGTTTGTGCATGAGGCAGTTTTTTTCCGGCGGTACTGGTCTTAACCCTTTGCGACTTCAGAGATAAATTAATCGAAAGACTGGGCCGATTACAGCATCGGCCAAACGAAATAGTCCGGGCTGCTGGGATAAGAGATGTGTCCGGAGTGCAGCAGAGGGAGATTTACAACCCGCGCGTCTCATGGTGATACTTGTGCTGCTGCTAGCTCGTCGTATTCATAGACGGTTGATATGGTCGCACTTGCCCCTTTTTTGTCGCTGTATCCGGGTCGCAAAAGGGTTCTCAGCCATGCGTTCATGTACAATGAAGAAACAACGACAACCGGATTGCCCAGTGGTTACGTTAGTTGTCGTGAGGACCGTTTCCGTCGCTAACTGTTTCGTCGATAGCTGAGCGCTCCTAGTGTTGTAAGTTTTCCAATGTCAGGCCTTTCTCGCGCTTTTGCTCGTTGTGCTGATCGTTTGACCCATATTTCGCTTCGACTGCTGTCCCGAGTGCTCCGACGGGTTACTGCTTTGTAAGCATTCGCAGACTTTCGCTTTTCCGAGTCAGTACCGTGCCTTTAACGTGCCTAGAACGATTTATCTTGTGGGCCTCGCGCGCGACGCTGCCCCTCCCGCAGATGAAGATGCCGCGCTTGCAGGAGACGTGAAGATTCTATGTGCTGTTTTACCCAACCGAAATAAGGCGTTCGTTCGGCCAAGCGCGTGCGTCCGTGGTTGCTTCTTCCCAGCACGAGCGGTTCCAACCCTCATGTATTGCTACATCATGTGGCGATAAAAACACCCCTGCAGTTAGACAGTGTTTCAAGCAATACTAAAGGCCCGAGCCAAAAGACACTCAAGGTGCTTGGTATCGATCATTGTGGCGATGTGGGCGGTGGATTTGTTTTACATCGCTGCCATCGTCTTCCCACTACGCTAAGCCGACGACTTCCACGTTGCTCGTCGCTGTCTGCGCTTTTGTTCTCGCGGATTCACAGCTTCATGGGGATAGGTGTATCTGGTGTCAGTTCGACAGAAAGCTTTTTCGCGGCCCGCGATTCCGGGGGTCAGCTCATTACAGCGACTTCCCGCCGTCTCGTCACTTGGCCGGTCCGTGGGCTTGACGACATGGTTATCTTGACGACCCTCAGCTGCATGGACCGTGCTGAGACTGAGCGCTGGCGTGTCGCGCTTTTGCTCTGCCTGCAGGTGCGACCCTCGCGCAATGCGCAGGATGCCACCCACCCACCAACCTACCCATTAACAGTGCCGCCCGGCGTATGTTTTATTCGTCCGTTTCACCTCTTCGTGGTGGCAGCACGATTGTCCTGTTACGGTCAATGTTGAGTACCCGAGACCGGTATTTTTGCCGACGATACGGTCGTTGTCAAAAATGTCAAAAATGTAATGGTTGAGGGTGCAGTGAATTTCCTCGTATAACACTTTATCTTCTTGACTCTCACTTTTGGTGTTATAACTCGTGTAGATCACCAGCAACATATATTTGTGGACTTGAAATCGATTAATCTTCGCTGAAATCAACATATCGGCGGGCTCACAGCACCGTACGAGCCAACCAACACCAAGATGCTCGAACCCACGTACGCGGCAACGAACGTTTAACACCGGAACGTTTGAGCTCACCACCATTGTAGCTGTTTCTGAAAGCCAATCACATCAAGCATGATGATATCTCGGGCGGCACCCGTGTTCATGATGCATGTGCGGAGTTACGGCGCGTCGAAAAAGAGATAAGTCATGACACTTTGATTAGTCAAATTGGGTCCTCATAGGAGAACACCTCGCACTCATGCAGATCGACATGTCGAGAGCTGCATTCGCGAGAGATTTTGGAGGAGATATCTGGAGGTGTACCCTGATCGCCGGCAGTTAGGAGTGTCAATGAAGGCGACCGTTGCGGCGATAACAATGTCCCGACAAAATGACGAATTACAAAATGAAATATTGGTCCTTGCCAAATCAACGAATCCGAAGCACTAAAATATCCCTGTCATTAATGAACAATGACGCGCAAGCCAAAAGTGATTCCCTTTCGTTGTTTTCGATCTTGGAGCTCTTGGACCAAAAATCTCGTCATCTGACAACGATAGTGGCATCGGTATACAAGACGGTCTCGAGTATTCAAGACTGACTGACGGTCACTTGGTGAGTCGTGCTGCCACCGCCAAGGCGTGAACCGAACGAACACAAAAATACGCCGGGTGGGTATATTCATAGGTAGGCGGTGTCCTGCGCGTTCCGCTTCTATTGCACCCGCAGGCGAACAAGACGCGCACCCCGGCAGGCCACAGAACCAGACCACTCCCGGCAGCTGACGGTTGCCAAGAAAACCTCGTCATGAACCACCTCCGCGACGTGAGGGCAAGATATTCTTGGGACGAGTTGACCCCCCAATCGCTGGCCACGACCAAGCTTTCCTTCCAGCCGACGTCAGACACGTCCATCAATACCGAGCTGGCTCCGTCTTGGTGGACGTGTCTGACGTTGGTTGGAAGGAAAGGTTGGTCGTGGCCAGCGATTGAGGGGGTCAGCTCGTTCCAAGAATGTCTCGCCCTCACGTCGCGGGGGTGGTTTGTGTATTACATGACGAGGTTTTCTTGGCAACCGTCAGCTGCGAGTGGTGTGGCCTGGTACTGTGGCCTGCCGCGCCTGCGCCAATCGTTCGCCTGCAGGTGCAATAGAAGCGCAATGCGCAGGACACCGCCTACCTACTTCGTGTGAATATAACCACCCGGCGTATTTTTGTGTTCGTTCGTTTTACCCCTTGGTGGTGGCAGCACGACTCGTCCAGTAACCATCAGTCGGTCTTGAGTACTCGAGATCGGCTTGTATACCGATACCACTATCGGTGCCAGATAACGAGTATTTGGCTTGCTATGCTAGAATCGCCAGGCTGACTGATGGCATCTGGCTAGGAGCGAACGTTTTCTGTCAGCAACCGATATTTACCCGACGTTGCATTGACCCACAAAAAGCCACCGCGTCACTCAAGGTATACTGCGATGCCGAATGTGCGAACCCTCTCTCGACCTCCTCTTGGAAGTACCGCCAATGCTGCTAGTGTTGACAACATTGCGTTCCACCCGCAATACATGTGGACAACATAGTTGGTCTGTCGGCACGGCATGCATCAATGGTGCTACGCAAGCCAAAGCGACGTGGGAGAAAAAGGGCATGGCCTCGGTCGTGGCGGTGTTGGGATTGCTTGGGCGAGATATAGCCCAGCAGTGTTGACCCTGGAGAAGGTACTCGTGCACTATGGATTGTGTTCCCTGCACATTCGACACCGTCTGAAGCTGCAAGAACGCATTAGATGGACAACACCGATTGATCGCATATGATATCGTATCGCCTTGAGGTGGCGCCATCGACATCTAAGTTTGGCTGATTGCTACAGCCCTCACGAAGGCTAAGTGTTGTGTACCGTGGACCACGCGGCAAGGGCCAGGAGGATCCATGGTTCCTCTACGCTGACACTGTTTCTACGGAAGTGTTGTAGAGATTCTGGACGACTCGATATGAAAGTAGCTTGCGTGGAAGTCGGGCGATTGCAGACACCGCCGATGCAATGGTCGCCGGGGTTTTGTAGCGAAAGGGTTGCTCGAGTGTGTTAGGGAACCCGATACGTCCAGGTACACGTGGCTAGGGTTCGAAATGTTCTCTCTTGTCTCGGAGGTACCGTGAACACCTCCGGTAGGTCGATATACCGTAAAAATGCGTGATTTGGCGCAAGGAAGTGAGTTCGCACAGGGTCGGTAAGATGGCACCCCTATGCGATAAAAAAAGCAGTTTGAAGTGATTTAATGAGGTTTTTGCACAGGGGTCCGTGCGTGCGCCCAAGGGTGCGAACTCAAGAACTGAAAGATCCCCAGAAATAATTTCCAGGCGTGAGGTCGTGTGCTAGAGCGAATAAGTCGATGGGGGAGACACCCCGAGCTGCGACGGTTTGTGCATTTATCTCACAGTATTCCATGGGGGCTCCACTGCCCTCCGCATCGCAGTGTGGCAGTGCACAAATAAAAGTGAGCAAATTCTTCATTGTAATCGATGTTCAGCCAAGCATAAATCACTCATGCCGCAACGTTATACCTACCCTAAAACACCAACGGAAACAACAAAGCTTAAAGGAAAACAGATCATTTGTACCGAGCACCCTCGTCGTCATTCGACATTTGCACGCTGCCACACCCTGGCGGCGGGCAGTGGGCTATTCCGCCGCAATTTTTTCTGTACTTCGCCGCCTCGTCGGGATTTCGTCACTTCGCCGCGTTTTATTCTGGAATGCTATGCGTTGTGTGTTGTATCGGCTTGTGTGTGCGGCGTGCTTGCTTGCTAATATGGAAAATATTTGAAGACCCTCTTACAGCAGTACGGTTACAGGTAGTACCAGTAAAAAGGCTACGATTTCGTTCAGTATCGCACATCGCGGAGGTATTGCACACGGGTGTGAACGTTGAAAGCATCAGCGTCATTGATGCGATTTGGTCAGTATCGCGCATGTCGGAGAGATCGCACAGGGGTTTGCGCTAGAAAAGCAGAGTTCGAGTTTCGCACAGGGGTCGCTGAACGCACTGGGTCGCTGAGTTCGCACGCCTGTGCGATAAACAAAGCCAGTTTAAAATTATCCTTAAGAAGATCGCACACGAGGGCCAACTCACGTCGTTTTATGGTATTGTCATTCCCCTTGTCCGTTTATTTCCCATAGGCAACCTATTCGCCTGGAGTTGGTCCTGGCGACTTAGGGCCTTTCTTTG
Source organism: Undaria pinnatifida (assembly GCA_012845835.1). Lineage (NCBI taxonomy): Eukaryota > Phaeophyceae > Laminariales > Alariaceae > Undaria > Undaria pinnatifida. Next base: position 5,962,300 of record JABAKD010000015.1, on the reverse strand, counting down.
CCCCAGCATTTGGGCTCGTCTGCCCGGGCGACGACACGCCGGCAGTAGCGCCCATTCCAGACCCCAACAACGTGAAGGGTATGGCCCTGTACCACGGCGGTGAGACCTCGGCCGGATCGTGCTCCGGATGGGTTGAAAGGTGAGCTAACTGACCGGAAGCTAGTGTACATCGCGTGGAGCTCTGCAATGCTCCCATGGACCGCATACAGCAGCAAGACGTAAATGTTTCATTCGACTGCATGGAATCGGACGTCTGGTGTTCTACTTATAACGATGGTTTCCCATGTCGAAGATGGTGATGCATTTACTGGTGTTACATGCGCCGCAAAGGATGCGTTTGACTTGGTGGCTCCTCAGGTTCCCCACTTAGCATGGGGGTCTAGGTACGTGTACGGGACATTTCGTGATTGGGAGCGCTCGCTTATGCCGTCAAGCTGGTCATATGCCGTGCAAAACGAACATCGTTTCGAGTTTTTTTGTGGAACTCCAAACCCTTTTAGCTCCGCCTAAAGTCGCCGACTCAGCTGGCCGTTAGCTGCAGCTTATTACAACACGCTGCGTGCCTGTGCATGAGGCAGGTCTTTATCCGGTGGTACTGGTCTTAACCCTTTGTGACTTCAGAGAGAATTTACCTGAACGACAGGGCCGATTACAGCATCAGCCACACGAAAAAGTAGCCGGGCTGCTGGGATACGAGATGTGTCCGAAGTGTAGCGTAGAGAGGCGTTCAACCCGCGCGTTTGACGGTGATACTTGTACTGCTGCTAGCTCGTCGTATTTATAGACGGTTGATGCGGCCGCACTTGCCCCTTTTTTGTCGCTGTGTCGGGGTCCCAAAAGGGTTACCAGCCATGCGTTCATACACAACGAAGAAACAACGACGACCGGATTGCCCAATGGTTACGATAGTTGTCGTGAGGACCGCTTCAGTCGCTAACGGTTTCGTCGATAGCTGAGCGCTCCTAGTATTGTAGATATTCCAATGTCAGGCCTTTCTCGCGCTTTTGATTGTTGTGCGATTCGTTTGATCTACACCTCGCTTCCACTGCTATCCCGAGCGCTCCGACGGGTTACCACTTTGCAAAAAATTCGCAGACTTTCGCGTTATCGAGTTATTACCGAGCCTTCAACGTGCCTAGACCTTTGTCTTTAGGGTCCAACGCGCGATGCTGCCAGTCCCGCAGATGAAGATGCCGCGCTTGTAGGCGACTCGAATAAGCTGTGTGTTGCTTTACCCAACCGAAATAAGGCGTTCGTTCGGCCAAGCGCGTGCGTCCGTGGCTGCTTCTTCCCAGCACGAGCGGTTCCACCCCTGGTGTATTGCTACATCATGTGGCGATAATGACGCGTCTGCAGTTAGACAGTGCTTCAAGCAATACTAAATGCCCGCGCCAGAAAACACCCAAGGTGCTTGGTATCGATCATTGTGGCGATGTGGGCGGTGAATTTGTTTTATATCGCTGCCATCGTCTTCCCACTACGCAAAGCCGACGACTTCCACATTGCTCGTCGCTGTCTGCGCTTTCGTTCTCGCGAATGCACAGCTTTACCGGCATGGGTGTATCTGGTGTCAGTTCGACAGAAAGCCTTATGGCGGCCAGCGATTCTGGGGTTCAGCTCATAACAGCGATCTCCCGCCGTCTCGTCACTGGGCCGGTCCGTGGGCTGGACGACATGGTTATCTTGACGACCCTCAGCTGCATGGACTTTGCTGAGACTGAGCGCTGGCGGGTCGCGCTTTTGCTCTGCCTGCAGGTGCGACCCTCGCGCAATGCACAGGACACCACCCACCCACCAACCTACCTATTAACAGTACCGTCCGCCGTGTTTGTTTTTCGTCCATTTCACCTCTTCGCGGTGGCAGCGCGATTGTCCAGTCACGGTCAATGTTGAGTACCCGAGACCGGTATTTTTGCCGACGATATGGTCGTTGTCAAAGATGTAGTGACACAGTCGTTATCAAATGAAATGATGAATGGTACAGTGAATTGCCTCATATAACACTTTATCTTCTTGACTCTCACTTTTGGTGTTATAACTCGTATAGATCACCAACAACATGTACTTGTGGACTTGAAATTGATTAATCTTCGCTGAAATCAACATATCGGCGGGCTCACAGCACCGTACGAGCCAACCAACACCAAGATGCTCGAACCCACGTACGCGGTAACGAACGTTTAACACCGGAACGTTTGAGATCACCGCCATTGTAGCTGTTTCTGAAAGCCAATCACATCAAGCATTATTACATCTCGGGGCGGCACCCGTGTTCATGATGCATGTGCGGAGTTACGGCGCGTCGAAAAAGAGATAAGTCATGACACTTTGATTGGTCAATTTGGGTCCTCATAGGAGAGCACCTCGCACTCATGCAGATCGACATGTCGAGAGCTGCATTCGCGACAGATTTTGGGAGAGATATCTGGAGATATCTGGAGGTGTACCCTGAACGCCAGCAGTTAGGAGTGTCAATGAAGGCGACCGTTACGGCGATAACAATGTCCCAACAAAATGACGAATTGCAAAATGAAATATTGGTCCTTGCCCAATCAATGAAGCAGAAGCACAAAAATATCCATGTCATAAATGAACAATGATGCGAAAGCCAAAAGTGAGTCTCTTTCGTTGCTTTCGATCTTGGAGCTCTTGGACCAAAAATCTCGTCATCTGATAACGATAGTGGCATCGGTATACAAGCCGGTCTCGAGTACTCAAGACTGACTGGCGGTTACTGGGTGAGTCGTGCTGCCACCGCCAAGGCGTGAACCGAACGAACACAAAAATACGTCAGTTGTTTATATTCATAGGTAGGCGGTGTCCTGCGCATTCTGCTTCTGTTGCACCCGCAGGCGAACAAGAAGCGCACCCCGGCAGGCCACAGAACCAAACCACTCCACGGAGCTGACGGTTGCCAAGAAAACCTCGTGATGTAATACACAAACCACCCCCGCGACGTGAGGGCGAGACATTCTTGGAACGAGCTGACCCATCCAATCGCTGGTCGCGACCAAGCTTTCCTTCCAGCCGACGTCAGACACGTCCACCAATACCGAGCTGGCTCCGTCTTGGTGGAAGTGTCTGACGTTGGTTGGAAGGAAGGCTTGGTCGTGGCCAGCGATTGGGGGGGTCAGCTCGTTCCAAGAATGTCTCGCCCTCACGTCGCGGGGGTGGTTTGTTGGTTACATGACGAGGTTTTCTTGGCAACCGTCAGCTGCGGGGAGTGGTCTGGTTCTGTGGCCTGCCCCGCCTGCGGTTCTCGTTCGCCTGCAGGTGCAATAGAAGCGCAATGCGCAGGACACCGCCTGCCTACTTCGTATGAATGTAACCGCCCGGCATACTTTTGTGTTCGTTCGTTTTACCGCAGCACGACTCGTCCAGTAACCGTCAGTCGGTCTTGAGTGCTCGAGACCGGCTTGTATACCGATGCCACTATCGTTGTCAGACAACGAGTATTTGGCTTGCTATGCTAAAAGCGTCAGGCTGACAAGCATCTGGCTAGGAGCGAACGTTTTCTGTCAGCAACCGATATTTACCCGACGCTGCATTGACCCACAACAAGCCACCGCGTCACTCAAGGTATACTGCGATGCCGAATGCGCGAACCCTCTCTCGACCTCCTCTTGGAAGTACCGCCAATGCTGCTAGTGTTTACAACATTTCGTTCCGCCCGCAATGCATGTGGACAACATAGTTGGTCTGTCGGCACGACATGCATCAATGGTGATACGCAAGCCAAAGCGATGCAGGAGAAAAAGGGCATGGCTTCGGTCGTGGCGGTGTTGGGATTGCTTGGGCGAGATATAACCCAGCAGTGTTGACCCTGAAGAAGGTACTCGTGCACTATGGATTGTGTTCCCTGTACATCCTCGACACCGTCTGAAGCTGCGAGAACGCATTAGATGGACAACACCGATTGATCGCGTATGATATCGTATCGCCTTGAGGTGGGGCCATCGACACCCAAATTTGGCTGATTGCTACAGCCCTCACGAAGGCTAAGTGTTGTGTGCCGCGGACCGCGCGGCGAGGGTCAGGAGGATCCATGGTTCCTCTACGCTGACACTATTTCTACGGAAGTGTTGTAGAGATTCTGGACGACGCTATATGAAATAAGATTGGCGATCGCAGACACCGCTGATGATGCAATGATCGCCGGGGTTTTGTAGCGAAAGGGTTGCTCGAGTGTGTGCGGAAACCCGATACGTCCAGGTACACGTGGCTAGGGTTCGAAATGTTCTCTCTTGTCTCGGAGGAACCGCAAACACCTTCGGTAGGTTGATATACCGTAGAAATGCGTGATTTGGCGCAGCGGAGTGAGTTCGCACAGGGCCGGTAAGATAGCTCCCCAATGCGATAAAAAGTTCAGTTTGAAGTGATTTGATTAGGTTTTCGCACAGGGGTCGGTGCGTGCGCCCAAGGGTGCGAACTCTAGAACCTAAATATCCCGGTGAGATCATTTCCAGGCGTGAGGTCGCGTGCTAGAGCGAATACGTCCAGGGGGGAGACACCCCGAGCTGCGACGGTTTGTGCATTTATCTCACAGTATGCCATCGGGGCTCCACTGCCCTCCGCATCGCAGTGTGGCAATGCACAGATATAACTGAGCAAATTCTTCATTGTAATCGGTGTTCATTCAAACATAAAAATACTCATGCCGCAACGTTGTGCCTACTCTAAAACACCAACGGAAACAACAAAGCTGAAAGGCAAACAGATTATTTGTACCGAGCACCCTCGTCGTTATTCGGCATTTGCACGCCGCCACACCCTGGCGGCGGGCAGTGGGGAGTTTTGTTCTATTACGCCGCTATTTTTTCTGTACTTCGTCGCCTCGTCGGGATTTCGTCACTTCGCCGCGTTTTATTCTGGAATGCTGTGCGTTGTGTGTTGTATCTGCTTGTGTGTGCGGCGTGCTTGCTTGCTATCTGGAAAATATTTGAAGATCCTCTTACAGCAGTACGGTTACAGGTAGTGCCAGTAAAAAGGCTACGATTTCGTTCAGTATCGCACATCGCGGAGGTATTGCACACGGGTGTGAACGTTGAAAGCATCAGTGTCATTGATGCGATTTAGTCAGTATCGCGCATGTCGGAGAGATCGCACAGGGGTTTGCGCTAGAAAAGCAGAACCAAAATATTTGGCTCGAGTTCCGCACAGGGGTCGCTGGGTTCGCACTGGGTCGCTGAGTTCGCACGCCTGTGCGATAAAAAAATTCAGTTCGAAATTATCTTTAAGAAGATCGCACACGAGGGCCAACTCACGTCGTTTTATGGTATTGCCATTCCCCTTGTCCGTTTATTTCCCGCAGGCAACCTATTCGCCTGGAGTTTGTCCTGGCGACTTAGGACCTTTGTTTGCCCCAGCATTTGGGCTCATCTGCCCGGGCGACGACACGCCGGCAGTAGCGCCCATTCCAGACCCCAACAACGTGAAGGGTATGGCCCTGTACCACGGCGGTGGGACCTCGGCCGGATCGTGCTCCGGACGGGTTGAAAGGTGAGCTAACTGACTAGAAGCTAGTGTACATCGTGTGGAGCTCTGCGATGCTCCCATGGACCGCATACAGCAGCAAGACGTAAATGTTTCATTCGACTGCTTGAAATCGGAGGTCTGGTGTTCTACTTTATACCGATGGTTTTTCCATGTCGAAGATGGTGATGCTTTTACTGGTGTTACATGCGCCGCAAAGGATGCGTTTGACTTGGTGGCTCCTCAGGTTCCCCATTTAGCATGGAGGTCTAGGTACGTGGACAAGACATTTCGTGATTGGGAGCGCTCGCTTATGCCGTCAAGCTGATGTATTCCGTACAAAATAAACAACGTTTCGGGGGTTTGTATCGAACTTGGAACCGAAAAGCTCGCCCAAAATCGCCGACTCAGCTGGCCGTTAGCTGCAGCTTATTACAATACGCTGCGTGCTTGTGCATGAGGCAGGTCTTTATCCGGCGGTACTGGTCTTGACCCTTTGCGACTTCAGAGATAAATTAATCGAAAGACTGGGCCGATTACAGCATCGGCCAAACGAAATAGTACGGGCTGCTGGGATAAGAGATGTGTCCAAAGTGCAGCAGAGGGAGATTCACAACCCGCGCGTCTTATGGTGATACTTGTGCTGCTGCGAACTCGTCGTATTTATGGACGGTTGATATGGTCGCACTTGCCCCTTTTTTGTCGCTGTATCCGGGTCGCAAAAGGGTTACCAGCCATGCGTTTATGTACAATGAAGAAACAACGACGACCGGATTGCCCAGTGGTTACGTTAGTTGTCGTGAGGACCGTTTCCGTCGCTAACTGTTTCGTCGAGGTTTGAGCGCTCCTAGTGTTGTAATATTCCAATGTCGGGCCTTTCTCGCGCTTTTGCTCGTTGTGCTGATCGTTTGATCATATCTCGCTTCGACTGCTGTCCCGAGTGCTCCGACGGGTTACTGCTTTGTAAGCATTCGCAGACTTTCGCTTTCCCGAGTCAGTACCGTGCCTTTAACGCGCCTAGAACGATTTATCTTTTGGGCCCAGCGCGCGACGCTGTCCTCCCGCAGATGAAGATGCCGCGCTTGCAGGAGACGTGAAGATTCTATGTGCTGTTTTACCCAACCGAAATAAGGCATTCGTTCGGCCAAGCGCGTGCGTCCGTGGTTGCTTCTTCCCAGCACGAGCGGTTCCAACCCTGGTGTATTGCTACGGCATGTGACGATGAAAACACCCCTGCAGTTAGACAGTGTTTCAGGCACTACTAAATGCCCGCGACAGAAAACACCCAAGATGCTTGGTATCATTCATTGTGGCGATGTGGGCAGTGATTTTGTTTCATATCGCTGCCATCGTCTTCCCACTACGCTAAGCCGACGACTTCCACGTTGCTCGTCGCTGTCTGCGCTTTTAATCTCGCGGATGCACAGCTTCACCGGCATGGGTGTATCTGGTGTCAGTTCGACAGGAAGCATTTTTGCCGCCAGCGATTCTGGGGGTCAGCTCATTACAGCGATCTCCCGCCGTCTCGTCACTGGGCCGGTCCGTGGGCTTGACGACATGGTTATGTTGACGACCCTCAGCTGCATGGACCGTGCTGAGACTGAGCGCTGGCGGGTCGCGCTTTTGCTCTGCCTGCAGGTGCGACCCTCGCGCAATGCGCAGGATGCCACCCACCCACCCACCAACCCGCCTATTAACAGTACTGCCCGCCGTATGTTTTATTCGTCCATTTCACCTCTTCGCGGTGGCAGCGCGATTGTCCTGTTACGGTCAATGTTGAGTACCCGAGACCGGTATTTTTGCCGACGAAACCGTCGTTGTCAAAAATGTAGTGATTAAGGGTGCAGTGAAGTTCCTCGTATAACACTTTATCTTCTTGACTCTCAGTTTTGGTGTTATAACTCGTGTAGATCACCAACAACATATATTTGTGGACTTGAAATCGATTAATCTTCGCTGAAATCAACATATCGGCGGGCTCACAGCACCGTACGAGCCAACCAACACCAAGATGCTCGAACCACGTACGCGGTAGCGAACGTTTAACACCGGAACGTTTGAGTTCACCGCCATTGTAGCTGTTTCTGAAAGCCAATCACATCAAGCATTATTACATCTCGGGCTGCATCCGTGTTCATGATGCATGTGCGGAGTTACGGCGCGTCGAAAAAGAGATAAGTCATGACACTTTGATTGGTCAAATTGGGTCCTCATAGGAGAGCACCTCCCACTCATGCAGATCGACATGTCGAGAGCTGCATTCGCGACAGATTTTGGAGGAGATATCTGAAGATGTACCCTGAACACCAGCAGTTAGAAGTGTCAATGAAGGCGACCGTTGCGGCGATAACAATGTCCCGACAAAATGACGAAATGCAAAATGAAATATTGGTCCTTGCCAAGTCAACGAATCAGAAGCACTAAAATATCCCTGTCATGAATGAGCAATGACGCGCAAGCCAAAAGTGAGTCTCTTTCGTTGCTTTCGAGCTTGGAGCTCTTGGACCAAAAATCTCGTCATCTGACAACGATAGTGGCATCGGTATACAAGCCGGTCTCGAGTACTCAAAACTGACTGGCGGTTACTGGGTGAGTCGTGCTGCCACCGCCAAGGCGTGAACAGAACGAACACAAAAATGCGCCAGGTGTTTAAATTCATACGAAGTAGGTAGGCGGTGTCCTGCGCCTTCCGCTTCTATTGCACCCGCAGGCGAACATGACGCGCACCCTGCAGTTCACAGAACTAGACCACTCCCCTCAGCTGACGGTTGCCAAGAAACCTCGTCATGTAATCCACAAACCACCTCCGCGACGTGAGGGCGAGACATTCTTGGAACGAGCTGACCCTTCCAACCAACGTCAGACACGTCCACCAATACCGAGCTGGCTCCGTCTTGGTGGACGTGTCTGACGTCGGTTGGAAGGAAGGCTTGGTCGCGGCCAGCGATTGGGGGGGTCAGCTCGTTCCACGAATGTCTCGCCCTCACGTCGCGGGGGTGGCTTGTGGATTACTTGGCGAGGTTTTCTCGGCAACCGTCAGCTGCCGGGAGTGGTCTGGGTATGTGGCCTGCCGCGCCTGCGCTTCTCGTTCGCCTGCAGGTGCAATAGAAGCGCAATGCGCAGGACACCGCCTGCCTACCTTGTATGAATATCACCACCAGGCGTATTTTTGTGTTCGTTCGTTTCACCCCTTGGTGGTGGCAGCACGACTCACCCAGTAACCGTCAGTCGGTCTTGAGTACTCGAGACCGGCTTGTATACCGATGCCACTATTGTTGTCAGTCAACGAGTACTTGGCTTGCTATGCTAGAATCGCCAGGCTGACTGATGGCATCTGGCTAGGAGCGAACGTTTTCTGTCAGCAACCGATATTTACTCGACGTTGCATTGACCCACAACAAGCCACCGCGTCACTCAAGGTATACTGCGATGCCGAATGTGCGAACCCTCTCTCGACCTCCTCTTGGAAGTACCGTCAATGCTGTTAGTGTTTACATAATTGCGTTTCGCCCGTAACCCATGTGGACAACATAGTTCGTCTGTCGGCACGGCATGCATCAATGGTGCTACGCAAGCCAAAGCGACGCAGGAGAAAAAGGGCATGGCCTCGGTCGTGGCGGTGTTGGGATTGCTTGGGCGAGATAAAGCCCAGCAGTGTTGACCCTGGAGAAGGAACTCGTGCACTATGGATTGTGTTCCCTGCACATTCGACACTGTCTGAAGCCGCAAGAACGCATTAGATGGACAACACCGATTGATCGCGTATGATATCGTATCGCCTTGAGGTGGCGTCATCGACACCCGTATTTGGCTGATTGCTACAGCCCTCACGAAGGCTAAGTGTTGTGTGCCGTGGACCGCGCGGCGAGGGCCAGGAGGATCCATGGTTCCTCTACGCTGACACTGTTTCTGGGGAAGTGTTGTAGAGATTCTGGACGACTCGATATGAAGGTAGCTTGCGTGGAAGATGGGCCATTGCAGACACCGCCGATGCAATGGTCGCCGGGGGTTTGTAGCGAAACGGTTGCTCGAGCGTGTTAGGGAACCCGATACGCCCAGGTCCACGTGGCTAGGGCTCGAAATGTTCTCTCTTGTCTCGGAGGAACCGTGAACACCTCCGGTAGGTTGATATACCTTAAAATGCGTGATTTGGCGCAAGGAAGTGAGGTCGCACAGGGTCGGTAACATGGCACCCCTATGCGATAAAAAAAGCAGTTTGAAGTGATTTAATGAGGTTTTTGCACAGGGGTCGGTGTGTGCGCCCAAGGGTGCGAACTCAGAACTTAAAGATCCCCAGAGATAATTTCCAGGCGTGAGGTCGTGTGCTAGAGCGAATAAGTCCATGGGGGAGACACCCCGAGCTGCGACGGTTTGTGCATTTATCTCACAGTATGCCATCGGGGCTGTACTGCCCTCCGCATCGAAGTGTGGCAGTGCACAAATAAAAGTGAGCAAGTTATTCGTTGTAATCGATGTTCAGCCAAGCATAATATACTCATGCCGCAACGTTGTACCTACCCTAAAACACCAACGGAAACAACAAAGCTGGAAGGAAAACAGATTATTTGTACCGAGCACCCTCGTCGTTATTCGGCATTTGCACGCCGCCACACCCTGGCGCCGGGCAGTGGGGAGTTTTTTTCTATTTCGCCGCTGTTTTTTCTGTACTTCGTCGCCTAGTCGGGATTTTGTCATTTCGCCGCGTTTTTTTCTGGAATGCTGTGCATTGTGTGTTGTATCTGCTTGTGTGTACGGTGCGCTTGCTTGCTAATATGGAAAGTATTTGAAGATCCTCGTACAGCAGTACGGTTACAGGTAGTGCCAGTAAAATGGCTACGATTTCGTTCAGTATCGCACATCGCGGAGGTATTGCACACGGGTGTGAACGTTGAAAGCATCAGTGTCATTGATGCGATTTGGTCAGTATCGCGCATGTCGGAGAGATCGCACAGGGGTTTGCGCTAAGAAATCAGAACCAAAATATTTGATTCGAGTTCCGCACAGGGGTCGCTGGGTTCGCACTGGGTCGCTGAGTTCGCACGCATGTGCGATAAAAAAATTCAGTTTGAAATTATCTTTAAGAAGATCGCACACGAGGGCCAACTCACGTCGTTTTATGGTATTGTCATTCCCCTTGTCCGTTTATTTCCCATAGGCAACCTATTCGCCTGGAGTTAGTCCTGGCGACTTAGGGCCTTTCTTTGCCCCAGCATTTGGGCTCGTCTTCCCGGGCGACGACACGCCGGCAGTAGCGCCTATTCCAGACCCCAACAACGTGAAGGGTATGGCCCTGTACCACGGCGGTGAGACCTCGGCCGGATCGTGTTCCGGACGGGTTGAAAGGTGAGCTAACTGACTAGAAGCTAGTGTACATCGTGTGGAGCTCTGCGGTGCTTCCATGGACCGCATACAGCAGCAAGACGTAAATGTTTCATTCGACTGCATGAAATCGGAGGTCTGGTGTGCTACTTATAACGATGGTTTCCCATGTCGAAGATGGTGATGCATTTACTGGTGTTACATGCGCCGCAAAGGATGCGTTTGACTTGGTGGCTCCTCAGGTTCCCCACTTAGCATGGAGGTCTAGGTACGAGGACAGTACACGTCGTGATTGGGAGCGCTCGCTTGTACCGTCAAGCTGTCATATGCCGCGCAAAACGAACATCGTTTCGAGTTTTTTTGTGGAACTCCAAACCCTTTTAGCTCCGCCCAAAATCGCCGACTCAGCTGGCCGTTAACTGCAGCTAATTACAACACGCTGCGTGCCTGTACATGAGGCAGTTTTTATCCGGCGGTACTGGTCTTGATCCTTTGTGAATTCAGAGATAAATTCACTGAACGACAGGGCCGAAGACAGCACCGGCCACACGAAATAGTAGCCGGGCTGCTGGGATACGAGATGTGTCCGAAGTGCAGCGTAAAGAGACGTTCAACCCGCGCGTTTGATGGTGATACTTGTACTGCTGCTAGCTCGTCGTATTTATAGACGGTTGATGCGGCCGCACTTGCCCCTTTTTTGTCGCTGTGTCGGGGTCCCAAAAGGGTTACCAGCCATGCGTTCATACACAACGAAGAAACAATAAAGACCGGATTGCCCAGCGGTTACGATAGTTGTCGTGAGGACCGCTTCAGTGGCTAACGGTTTCGTCGATAGCTGAGCGCTCCTAGTATTGTAGATATTCCAATGTCAGGCCTTTCTCGCGCTTTTGATCGTTGTGCGTTTCGTTTGATCTACACCTCGCTTTGACTGCTATCCCGAGCGCACGACGGGTTACCACTTTGCAAACATTCGCAGACTTTCGCGTTATCGAGTTATTACCGAGCCTTCAACATGCCTAAGCCTTTGTCTTTAGGGTCTAACGCGCGACGCTGCCCCTCCCGCAGATGAAGATGCCGCGCTTGTAGGAGACTCGAAAAAGCTGTGTGTTGCTTTACCCAACCGAAATAAGGCGTTCGTTCGGCCAAGCGCGTGCGTCTGTGGTTGCTTCTTCCCAGCACGAGCGGTTCCACCCCTGGTGTATTGCCACGGCATGTGGCGATAAAAACACCCCTGCAGTTAGACAGTGTTTCAAGCAATCTAAATGCCCGCGCCAAAAAACACCCTAGGTGCTTGGTATCGATCATTGTGGCGATGTGGGCGGTGAATTTGTTTTACATCGCTGCCATCGTCTTCCTACTACGCTAAGCCGACGACTTCCACATTGCTCGTCGCTGTCTGCGCTTTTGTTCTCGCGGATGCACAGCTTCACGGGCATGGGTGTATCTGGTGTCAGTTCGACAGAAAGCCTTATCGCGGCCAGCGATTCTGGGGGTCAGCTCATTACAGCGATTTCCCGCCGTCTCGTCACTGGGCCGGTCTGTGGGCTTGACGACATGGTTATCTTGACGACCCTCAGCTGCATGGACCGTTCTGAGACTGAGCGCTGGCATGTCGCGCTTTTGCTCTGCCTGCAGGTGCGACCCTCGCGCAATGCGCAGGATGCCACCCACCCACCAACCTACCTATTAACAGTACCGCCCGGCGTATGTTTTATTCGTCCATTTCACCTCTTCGCGGTGGCAGCGCGATTGTCCAGTTACGACCAATGTTGAGTACCTAAGACCGGTATTTTTGCCGACGCTATGGTCGTTGTCAAATATGTAGTGATACAGTCGTTATCAAAGGTGTAGTGATAAAGGGTGCAGTGAATTTCCTCGTATAACACTTTATCTTCTTGACTCTCACTTTTGGTGTTATAACTCGTGTAGATCACCAAACATATATTTGTGGACTTGAAATTGATTAATCTTCGCTGAAATCAACATATCTGCGGGCTCACAGCACCGTACGAGCCAACCAACACCAATATGCTCGAACCCACGTACGCGGTAACGAACGTTTAACACCGGAACGTTTGAGCTCACCGCCATTGTAGCTGTTTCTGAAAGCCAATCACATCAAGCATGATGATATCTCGGGCGGCACCCGTGTTCATGATGCATGTGGGGAGTTACGGCGCGTCGAAAAAGAGATAAGTCATGACACTTTAATTAGTCAAATTGGGTCCTCATAGGAGAGCACCTCCCACTCATGCAGATCGACATGTCGAGAGCTGCATTCGCGACAGATTTTGGAGGAGTTATCTGGAGGTGTACCCTGAACGCCGGCAGTTAGGAGTGTCAATGAAGGCGACCGTTACGGCGATAACAATGTCCCGACAAAATGACGAATTGCAAAATGAAATATTGGTCCTTGCCAAATCAACGAAGCAGAAGCACTAAAATATCCCTGTCATAAATGAACAATGACGCGCAAGCCAAAAGTGAGTCCCTTTCGTTGCTTTCGAGCTTGGAGCTCTTGGAACAAAAATCTCGTCATCTGACAACGATAGTGGCATCGGTATACAAGCCGGTCTCGAGTACTCAAGACTGACTGACGGTTACTGGGTGAGTCGTGCTGCCACCGCCAAGGCGTGAACCGAACGAACACAAAGATACGTCAGGTGTTTATATTCATAGGTAGGCGGTGTCCTGCGCATTCTGCTTCTATTGCACCTGGAGGCGAACAAGAAGCGCACCCCGGCAGACCACAGAACCAGACCACTCCCCGCAGCTGACGGTTGCCAAGAAAACCTCGTGATGTAATCCACAAACCACCTCCGCGACGTGAGGGCGAGACATTCGTGGAACGAGCTGACTCCCCATATCGCTGGCCACGACCAAGCTTTCCTTCCAACCGACGTCAGACACGCCCACCAATACCGAGCTGGCTCCGTCTTGGTGGACGTGTCTGACGTCGGTTGGAAGGAAAGGTTGGTCGCGGCCAGCGATTGGGGGGTCAGCTCGTTCCACGAATGTCTCGCCCTCACGTCGCGGGGGTGGTTTGTGAATTACATCACGAGGTTTTCTTGGCAACCGTCAGCTGCGGGGAGTGGTCTGGTTCTGTGGTCTGCCGGGGTGCGCTCCTCGTTCGCCTGCAGGTGCAATAGAAGCGCAATGCGCAGGACACCGCCTACCTACTTCGTATGAATATAACCGCCCGGCGTATTTTTGTGTCCGTTCGTTTGACCCCTTAGTGGTGGCAGCACGGCTCGTCCAGTAACCGTCAGTTGGTCTTGAGTACTCGAGACCGGCTTGTATACCGATGCCACTATCGGTGCCAGATAACGAGTATTTGGCTTGCTATGCTAGAATCGTCAGGCTGACTAGCATCTGGCTAGGAGCGAACGTTTTCTGTCAGCAACCGATATTTACCCGACGTTGCATTGACCCACAAAAAGCCACCGCGTCACTCAAGGTATACTGCGATGCCGAATGTGCGAACCCTCTCTCGACCTCCTCTTGGAAGTACCGCCAATGCTGTTAGTGTTTACAACATTTTGTTCCGCCCGCAGCCCATGTGGACAACATAGTTGGTCTGTCGGTACGGCATGCATCAATGGTGCTACGCAAGCCAAAGCGACGCAGGAGAAAAAGGGCATGGCCTCGGTCGTGGCGGTGTTGGGATTGCTTGGGCGAGATATAACCCAGCAGTGTTGACCCTGGAGAAGGTACTCGTGCACTATGGATTGTGTTCCCTGCACATTCGACACTGTCTGAAGCTGCAAGAACGCATTAGATGGACAACACCGATTGATCGCGTATGATATCGTATCGCCTTGAGGTGGCGCCATCGACATCTAAGTTTGGTTGATTGCTACAGCCCTCACGAAGGCTTAGTGTTGTGTGCTGTGGACCGCGCGGCAAGGGCCAGGAGGATCCATGGTTCCTCTACGCTGACACTGTTTCTGGGGAAGTGTTGTATAGATTCTGGACGACTCGATATGAAGGTAGCTTGCGTGGAAGATGGGCCATTGCAGACACCGCCGATGCAATGGTCGCCGGGGTTTTGTAGCGAAAGGGTTGCTCGAATGTGTTAGGGAACCCGATACGCCCAGGTACACGTGGCTAGGGTTCGAAATGTTCTCTCTTGTCTCGGAGGAACCGTGAACACCTCCGGTAGGTCGATATACCGTAAAAATGCGTGATTTGGCGCAAGGAAGTGAGTTCGCACAGGGTCGGTAACATGGCACCCCTATGCGATAAAAAATGCAGTTTGAAGTGATTTAATGAGGTTTTTGCACAGGGGTCGGTGCGTGCGCCCAAGGGTGCGAACTCAGAACTTAAAGATCCCCAGAAATCATTTCCAGGCGTGAGGTCGTGTGCTAGAGCGAATAAGTCCATGGGGGGAGACACCCCGAGCTGCGACGGTTTGTGCATTTATCTCACAGTATTCCATGGGGGCTCCACTGCCCTCCGCATCGCAGTGCGGCAGTGCACAAGAAAATGTGAGCAAATTCTTCATTGTAATCGGTGTTTAACCAAGCATAATATACTCATGCCGCAACGTTGTACCTACCCTAAAACACCAACGGAAACAACAAAGCTGGAAGACAAACAGATTATTTGTACCGAGCACCCTCGTCGTCATTCGACATTTGCACGCTGCCACACCCTGGCGGCGGGCAGTGGGGAGTTTTTTTCTATTTCGCCGCTATTTTTTCTGTACTTCGTCGCCTCGTCGGGATTTTGTCACTTCGCCGCGTTTTTTTCTGAAAGCTGTGCGTTGTGTGTTGTATCTGCTTGTGTGTACGGTGTGCTTGCTTGCTAATATGGAAAATGTTTGAAGATCCTCTTGCAGCAGTACGGCTACAGGTAGTGCCAGTAAAAAGGCTACGATTTCGTTCAGTATCGCACATAGCGGAGGTATTGCACACGGGTGTGAACGTTGAAAGCATCAGTGTCATTGATGCGATTTGGTCAATATCGCGCATGTCGGAGAGATCGCACAGGGGTTTGCGCTAGAGAAGCGGAACCAAAATATTTGGTTCGAGTTCCGCACAGGGGTCGCTGGGTTCGCACTGGGTCGCTGAGTTCGCACGCCTGTGCGATAAACAAATTCAGTTTGGAATTATCTTTAAGAAGATCGCACACGAGGGCCAACTCACGTCGTTTTATGGTATTGCCATCCCCCTTGTCCGTTTATTTCCCATAGGCAACCTATTCGCCTGGAGTTTGTCCTGGCGACTTAGGACCTTTGTTTGCCTCAGCATTTATGCTCGTCCGCCCGGGCGACGACACGCCGGCAGTAGCGCCCATTCCAGACCCCAACAACGTGAAGGGTATGGCCCTGTACCACGGCGGTGGGATCTCGGCCGGATCGTGCTTCGGACGGGTTGAAAGGTGAGCTAACTGACCGGAAGCTAGTGTACATCGTGTGGAGCTCTGCGATGTTCCATGGACCGCATACAGCAGCAAGACGTGAATCTTTCATTCGACTGCATGAAATCGGACGTCTGGTGTGCTACTTATAACGATGGTTTCCCATGTCGAAGATGGCGATGCATTTGCTGGTGTTACATGCGCCGCAAAGGATGCGTTTGACTTGGTGGCTCCTCAGGTTCCCCATTTAACATGGAGGTCTAGGTACGTGGACAGGACACGTCGTGATTGGGAGCGCTCGCGTATGCCGTCAAGCTGGTCATATGCCGTGCAAAACGAACATCGTTTCGAGTTTTTTTGTGGAACTCCAAACCCTTCTAGCTCCGCCCAAAATCGCCGACTCAGCTGGCCGTTAACTGCAGCTAATTACAACATGCTGCGTGCTTGTGCATGAGGCAGTTTTTATCCGGCGGTAGTGGTCTTGATCCTTTGTGACTTCAGAGATAAATTAATCGAACGACAGGGTCGATTACAGCACCAGCCACACGAAATAGTAGCCGGGCTGCTGGGATACGAGATGTGTCCGAAGTGCACGAAGGGAGACGTTCAACCCGCGCGTTTGATGGTGATACTTGTACTGCTGCTAGCTCGTCGTATTTATAGACGGTTGATACGGCCGCACTTGCCCCTTTTTTGTCGCTGTGTCGGGGTCGCAAAAGGGTTCTCAGCCATGCGTTCATACACAACGAAGAAACAACGAAGACCGGATTGTCCAAGTTACGTTAGATGTCGTGAGGACCGCTTCAGTGGCTAACGGTTTCGTCGATAGCTGAGCGCTCCTAGTATTGTAGATATTCTAATGTCAGGCCTTTCTCGCGCTTTTGATCGTTGTGCGTTTCGTTTGATCTACACCTTGCTTTGACTGCTGTTCCGAGTGCTCCGATGGGTTACCACTTTGCGAACATTCGCAGACTTTCGCGTTATCGAGTTATTACCGAGCCTTCAACGTACCTAGAACGATTTATCTTCTGGGCCCAGAGCGCGACGCTGCCCTCACGCAGATGAAGATGCCGCGCTTGCAGAAGGCGTGAAGATTCTATGTGCTGTTTTACCCAACCGAAATAAGGCGTTCGTTCGGCCAAGCGCGTGCGTCTGTGGTTGCTTCTTCCCAGCACGAGCGGTTCCAACCCTGGTGTATTGCTACGGCATGTGGCGATAATGACGCGTCTGCAGTTAGACAGTGTTTCAGGCAATACTAAAGACCCGCGCCAAAAGACACTCAAGGTGCTTGTTATCGGTCATTGTGGTCAGGTAGGCGGTGATTTTGTTTTATATCGCTGCCATCGTCTTCCCACTACGCTAAGCCGACGACTTCCACGTTGCTCGTCGCTGTCTGCGCTTTTATTCTCGCGGATGCACAGCTTCACCGGCATGGGTGTATCTGGTCTCAGTTCGACAGAAAGCCTTATCGCGGCCAACGGTTCTGGGGGTCAGCTCATTACAGCGATCTCCCGCCGTCTCGTCACTTGGCCGGTCCGTGGGCTTGACGACATGGTTATCTTGACGACCCTCAGCTGCATGGACCGTGCTGAGACTGAGCGCTGGCGGGTCGCGCTTTTGCTCTGCCTGCAGGTGCGACCCTCGCGCAATGCGCAGGATGCCACCCACCCACCAACCTACCTATTAACAGTACCGCCCGGCGTATGTTTTATTCGTCCATTTCACCTCTTCGCGGTGGCAGCGCGATTGTCCAGTTACGGTCAATGTTGAGTACCCGAGACCGGTATTTTTGCCGACGCTACGGTCGTTGTCAAAGATGTAGTGATACAGTCGTTATCAAAGGTGTAGTGATGAATGGTGCAGTGAATTTCCTCGTATAACACGTTATCTTCTTGACTCTCACTTTTGGTGTTAATAACTCGTGTAGATCACCAACAACATATATTTGTGGACTTGAAATTGATTAATCTTCGCTGAAATCAACATATCTGCGGGCTCACAGCACCGTACGAGCCAACCAACACCAAGATGCTCGAACCCCCGTACGCGGCAACGAACGTTTAACACCGGAACGTTTGAGATCACCGTCATTGTAGCTGTTTCTGAACGCCAATCACATCAAGCATGATGATATCTCGGGCGGCGCCCGTGTTCATGATGCATGTGGGGAGTTACGGAGCGTCGAAAAAGAGATAAGTCATGACACTTTGATTGGTCAAATTGGGTCCTCATAGCAGAACACCTCCCACTCATGCAGATCGACATGTCGAGAGCTGCATTCGCGACAGATTTTGGAGGAGATATCTGGAGGTGTACCCTGAACGCCGGCAGTTAGAAGTGTCAATGAAGGCGACCGTTACGGCAATAACAATGTCCCGACAAAATGACGAATTGCATAATGAAAGAAAGGTCCTTGCCAAATCAACGAATCAGAAGCACTAAAATATCCCTGTCATAAATGAACAATGACGCGCAAGCCAAAAATGAGTCCCTTTCGTTGCTTTCGAGCTTGGAGCTCTTGGACCAAAAATCTCGTCATCTGATAACGATAGTGGCATCGGTATACAAGCCGGTCTCGAGTACTCGACACTGACTGACGGTTACTGGGTGAGTCGTGCTGCCACCGCCAAGGCGTGAACAGAACGAACACAAAAATGCGCCAAGTGTTTACATTCATACGAAGTAGGTAGGCGGTGTCCTGCGCCTTCCGCTTCTATTGCACCCGCAGGCGAACAAGACGCGCACCCTGCAGGTCACAGAACTAGACCACTCCCCGCAGCTGACGGTTGCCAAGAAAACCTCGTCATGTAATCCACGAACAACCCCCGCGACGTGAGGGCGAGACATTCTTGGAACGAGCTGACCCCCCCAACCAACGTCAGACACGTCCACCAATACCGAGCTGGCTCCGTCTTGGTGGACGTGTCTGACGTCGGTTGGAAGGAAGGCTTGGTCGCGGCCAGCGATTGGGGGGGTCAGCTCGTTCCACGAATGTCTCGCCCTCACGTCGCGGGGGTGGTTTGTGGATTACTTGACGAGGTTTTCTTGGCAACCGTCGGCTGCCGGGAGTGGTCTGGGTATGTGGCCTGCCGCGGTGCGCTTCTCGTTCGCCTGCAGGTGCAATAGAAGCGCAATGCGCAGGACACCGCCTGCCTTCCTTGTATGAATATCACCACCAGGCGTATTTTTGTGTTCGTTCGTTTCACCCCTTGGTGGTGGCAGCACGACTCACCCAGTAACCGTCAGTCGGTCTTGAGTACTCGAGACCGGCTTGTATACCGATGCCACTATTGTTGTCAGTCAACGAGTACTTGGCTTGCTATGCTAGAATCGCCAGGCTGACTGATGGCATCTGGCTAGGAGCGAACGTTTTCTGTCAGCAACCGATATTTACTCGACGTTGCATTGACCCACAACAAGCCACCGCGTCACTCAAGGTATACTGCGATGCCGAATGTGCGAACCCTCTCTCGACCTCCTCTTGGAAGTACCGTCAATGCTGTTAGTGTTTACATAATTGCGTTTCGCCCGTAACCCATGTGGACAACATAGTTCGTCTGTCGGCACGGCATGCATCAATGGTGCTACGCAAGCCAAAGCGACGCAGGAGAAAAAGGGCATGGCCTCGGTCGTGGCGGTGTTGGGATTGCTTGGGCGAGATAAAGCCCAGCAGTGTTGACCCTGGAGAAGGAACTCGTGCACTATGGATTGTGTTCCCTGCACATTCGACACTGTCTGAAGCCGCAAGAACGCATTAGATGGACAACACCGATTGATCGCGTATGATATCGTATCGCCTTGAGGTGGCGTCATCGACACCCGTATTTGGCTGATTGCTACAGCCCTCACGAAGGCTAAGTGTTGTGTGCCGTGGACCGCGCGGCGAGGGCCAGGAGGATCCATGGTTCCTCTACGCTGACACTGTTTCTGGGGAAGTGTTGTAGAGATTCTGGACGACTCGATATGAAGGTAGCTTGCGTGGAAGATGGGCCATTGCAGACACCGCCGATGCAATGGTCGCCGGGGGTTTGTAGCGAAACGGTTGCTCGAGCGTGTTAGGGAACCCGATACGCCCAGGTCCACGTGGCTAGGGCTCGAAATGTTCTCTCTTGTCTCGGAGGAACCGTGAACACCTCCGGTAGGTTGATATACCTTAAAATGCGTGATTTGGCGCAAGGAAGTGAGGTCGCACAGGGTCGGTAACATGGCACCCCTATGCGATAAAAAAAGCAGTTTGAAGTGATTTAATGAGGTTTTTGCACAGGGGTCGGTGTGTGCGCCCAAGGGTGCGAACTCAGAACTTAAAGATCCCCAGAGATAATTTCCAGGCGTGAGGTCGTGTGCTAGAGCGAATAAGTCCATGGGGGAGACACCCCGAGCTGCGACGGTTTGTGCATTTATCTCACAGTATGCCATCGGGGCTGTACTGCCCTCCGCATCGAAGTGTGGCAGTGCACAAATAAAAGTGAGCAAGTTATTCGTTGTAATCGATGTTCAGCCAAGCATAATATACTCATGCCGCAACGTTGTACCTACCCTAAAACACCAACGGAAACAACAAACTCGAGAACTTAAAGATCCCCAGAAATAATTTCCAGGCGTGAGGTCGTGTGCTAGAGCGAATAAGTCCATGGGGGAGACACCCCGAGCTGCGACGGTTTGTGCATATGTCTCACAGTATGCCATCGGGGCCCCACTGCCCTCCGCATCGAATTGTGGCAGTGCACAAATAAAAGTGAGCAAATTATTCGTTGTAATCAATGTTAGCCAAGCATAATATACTCATGCCGCAACGTTGTACCTACCCTAAAACACCAACGGAAACAACAAAGCTGGAAGGAAAACAGATCATTTGTACCGAGCATCCTCGTCGTTATTCGGCATTTGCACGCTGCCACACCCTGGCGGCGGGCAGTGGGGAGTTTTTTTCTATTTCGCCGCTTTTTTTTTCTGTACTTCGTCGCCTCGTCGGGATTTCGTCACTTCGCCGTGTTTTTTTCTGGAATGCTGTGCGTTGTGTGTTGTATCTGCTTGTGTGTGCGGCGTGCTTGCTTGCTATGTAGATAATATTTGAAGATCCTCTGACAGCAGTACGGTTGCAGGTAGTGCCAGTAAAAAGGCTACGATTTCGTTCAGTATCGCACATCGCGGAGGTATTGCACACGGGGTGTGCGTTGAAAGCATCAGTGTCATTGATGCGATTTAGCCAGTATCGCGCATGTCGGAGAGACGCACAGGGGTTTGCGCTAGAGAAGCAGAACCAAAATATTTGGTTCGAGTTCCGCACAGGGGTCGCTGGGTTCGCACTGGGTCGCTGAGTTCGCACGCCTGTGCGATAAACAAAGCCAGTTTGAAATTATCTTTAAGAAGATTGCACACGAGGGCCAACTCACGTCGTTTTATGGTATTGCCATCCCCCTTGTCCGTTTATTTCCCATAGGCAACCTATTCGCCTGGAGTTTGTCCTGGCGACTTAGGACCTTTCTTTGCCCCAGCATTTGGGCTCGTCTTCCCGGGCGACGACACGCCGGCAGTAGCGCCCATTCCAGACCCCAACAACGTGAAGGGTATGGCCCTGTACCACGGCGGTGAGACCTCGGCCGGATCGTGCTCCGGACGGGTTGAAAGGTGAGCTAACTGACTAGAAGCTAGTGTACATCGTGTGGAGCTCTGCGATGCTCCCATGGACCGCATACAGCAGCAAGACGTAAATGTTTCATTCGACTGCATGGAATCGGACGTCTGGTGTGCTACTTATAACGATGGTTTTTCCATGTCGAAGATGGTGATGCATTTACTGGTGTTACATGCGCCGCAAAGGATGCGTTTGACTTGGTGGCTCGTCAGGTTCCCCATTTAGCATGGAGGTCTAGGTACGTGGACAGTACACGTCGTGATTGGGAGCGCTCGCTAATGTCGTCAAGCTGCTATATTCCGTACAAAACGAACAACGTTTCGGGGGGTTGTGTCGAACCCCGAACCGAAACGCTCGCCTAAAATCGCCGACTCAGCTGGCCGTTGACTGCAGCTGATTACAATACACTGCGTGCTTGTGCATGAGGCAGGTCTTTATCCGGCGGTACTTGTCTTAACCCTTTGCGACTTCCGAGATAAATTAATCGAAAGACTGGGCCGATTACAGCATCGACCAAACGAAATAGTCCGGGCTGCTGGGATAATAGATGTGTCCGGAGTGCAGCGGAGGGAGATTTACAACCCGCGCGTCTCATGATGATACTTGTGCTGCTGCTAACTCGTCGTATTTATAAACGATTGATATGGTCGCACTCGCCCCTTTTTTGTCGCTGTATCCGGGTCGCAAAAGGGTTCTCAGCCATGCGTTCAAGTACAATGAAGAAACAACGACGATTGGATTGCCCAGGGGTTACGTTAGTTGTCGTGAGGACCGTTTCCGTCGCTAACTGTTTCGGCGAGGTTTGAGCGCTTCTAGTGTCGTAAATATTCCGATGACAGGCCTTTCTCGCGCTTTTGTTCGTTGTGCTGTTTTCTTTATCAATATCTCGCTTCGACTGTTGTCCCGAGTGCTCCGACGGGTCGCTGCTTTGTAAGCATTCGCAGACTTTCGCTTTCCCGAGTCAGTTCCATGTCTTTAACGCGCCTAGAACGATTTATCTTTCGGGCCCAGCGCGAGACGCTGTCCTCACGCAGATGAAGATGCCGCGCTTGCAGGAGACGTAAAGATTCTACGTGCTGTTTTACCCAACCGAAATAAGGCGTTCGTTCGGCCAAGCGCGTGCGTCCGTGGTTGCTTCTTCCCAGCACGAGCGTTTCCAACCCTGGTGTATTGCTACGGCATGTGGCGATAAGGACGCGTCTGCAGTTAGAGTGTGTTTCAGGCAATACTAAAGACCCGCGCCAAAAGACACTCGATGTGCTTGGATGTGCTTGGTATCGGTCATTGTGGTCAGGTAGGCGGTGAATTTGTTTTATATCGCTGCCATCGTCTTCCCACTACGCTCAGCCGACGACTTCCACGTTGCTCGTCGTTGTCTGCGCTTTTGTTCTCGCGGATGCACAGCTTCACGGGGATGGGTGTATCTGGTGTCAGTTCGACGGAAGGTATGGTCGCGGCCGGCGATTCGGGCGGTAAACTCGTTGCAGCGATCTCCCGCCGTCTCGTCACTGGACCGGTCTGTGGGCTTGACGACATGGTTATCTTGACGACTGTCAGCTACATGGACCGTGCTGAGAATGAGCGCTGGCGGGTCGCGCTTTTGCTCTCCCTGCAGGTGCGACCCTCGCGCAATGCGCAGGACACCACCCACTCACCAACCTACCTATTAACATTACCGCCCCATTTCACCTCTTCGCGGTGGCAGCACGACTTGCCCAGTTACGGTCAATGTTGAGTACCCGAGACTGGTATTTTTGCCGACGCTGCGGTTGTCGTCAAAGATGTACCTGAAAGTGCTCGAGGAAATAGTAAGATTCCTCATAAATCACTCCATCTTTTTTATTATCTCTTTTTGTTTTCATGGCTCGAGTAAATCGTCAACACAAACAATTTTGTGGACCCAAAATCGATTAATCTTCGCTGAAATTAACATATCGGGGGGCTCACAGCACCATACGAGCCAACCAACACCAAGATGCTCAAAACCACGTACCTGATACACGGTAACGAAAATTTAATACCGGAACTTTAGATCCCACCTCCTTTGTAGTTGTTTCTGAAAGTCAAGCACATTAAACATCTGTATCTCTCGGGCGGCACCTGTATTCATGATGTATTTGCGGGGTTACGGCGCGTCGAAAAAGACAATTTATGCTGAAATCAATATATGATAGTCAAATTGGGTCCTCGTAGGGGAACACCTCGCCCTCATGCAGATTGACATGTCGAGCGCTGCATTCGCGGTAGTTTTTTGGAATAGATATCCCGAGGTGTGACCTGCACGCCAGCAGTTAGGGGTGTCAATGAAGGCGTATTATAATCGTTAACGGTGATGAAAGTGTCCGGACAAAAATACGAAGTGGAAAATGAAAAATTGGTCGGCCAAATCAACCAATCAGAACCAATAGTCATCCCTGTCATAAATGAACAATGACGCGAAAGCTCAAAGTGAGTCACTTCTTTGCTTTCGAGCTTCGAGCTCTCAGACCAAGGTTCGAGCGTCCTCTGACTCGTGCTGGTGATGATTGAGCGTTGTGTACCTTGTGATCTCGTTTCGAGCAACGGCGCGCGACAACATGAACCACAGCCCACACTCAGCGGGATATTCGACGCCGCTTGTCGCGCAGACACCCAGCGCTCGTAGCGATGACTGACCGCACGCGAGGGCGGCAGCAACCCATCCAGGCCGAAAATCAGCAGCAGCTCGCAGCAGTAGCAGAGCAGCACGTGATCAAAACAGCAACAACAGCCCACGGCAGGCGCCGGTCAGCAGCGACAGCCCATGACCGGTGACGGTATATCTGCAGCAGTTCATGCCCGACCGCGATCCCGCTGGCTTTGCCTGGTCAGCTGCAGCAGCAAGAAGCCACGCCTGCTGCCTACTGTTTTTATGATGTACTTCGTATGGCTAATCTGTTGAATATGTAGGGACCGTTTTAATATTAATATCGATAACCAAACGATCCTTTAATTTCCGCACAGAGTGGCATGATACCAAGCGTACACATGCGTATCTATGACTTATTTTTAGTTCGAATGGCATTCGCGTCGCATTGTTGTGGAAACGAAAATTGCAAAACCCGCAGCGGCATCCCGTACTAGCCGCAGCAACCTATGCCTGGCGACGGCCAGCTGTGTGTACCAGCCCATGCCGGGCGACGATTCAACCCGCGGAGCTCTTTCATCTGAATCAGCAGCTATGAGGCGCTGCTGAAACCAAGGTCTCGCGCATGGCTGTGACCCCTTCTTCTATAAGCTACATGTTCTAACATTACAATCGTACGTACCGCGCGAATACCAGAAAAGAGCCACCGCTTGGACCACGGGACGTCGCAGACCACAGGCAGCCAAATGTATTGGTGGTATGGGATTTCGTAGTTTTGGCTTCAATGTGATCCATTTTGTCCGATGATTTCTCACGGGCAATGATGCCGATTCCAGTGCGGTTCGATTTGATAGATGGTCCACAACCCAAAGAAGTGGGCCAACTTTTACAATCTTGCACCAAGTGGGACAACTCTGACCGCGGGAGACAAGGAAAATAAAACAGCCAGTTTCTGAATTTCTCACTCTAAATAAAGTTTCATGGGAAACAAAATGTATATTAGTACAGACCACCTCACCCATGCGATCATGACCAAGTATCATCATACGAAGTTTTGCACGTGCTCAGTGTTTAATTCAGGTGTTTTAGGAAAAAGCATTGCTTGGGTGACACTAATATTAATAGTTCTCTTTTTTCCAGGTCGATCCGAAAAATTGGGACGTGATTTGCGGTGGAATAGCCCTTCATTGACGCCCCTAGCAGTAGCGGGTTCGTTGTTCAGTCAGGGGAACACTCGTATCCTTCTGGTACCCGCGCCCCCAGTGTTATTGCGCCGCAAATTTTGATAGGTGAAGCGGGACCCATACCGCGAGCATCAAAGCATCGACCGAAAGCAAATTTCGTGCGAGTCCAACCAATAGAAGTGTATCTGTGACTCATCAGCTAGAGGAACAGGTATCCAATGTTCGCTCACTGGGCGACCAGGGCACACACGAAAGATATCCCCTCGGCTCCCAGCAGGCTACCCGGCCGAAGGCGGACCAGCGAACCTATCATACAATCGCGCACAAATACCACGAGGCACGATTTCTTGACACAAACAAGCCCTTCAGTGACGATCACACATGATTAATGTGGTAGTGTACATCCCTTGAGGGGCTGCGATGGTTTGGCAGCCGCACATATGTGGTTTTTCGTCAAATCGGGTCACTGTAAGGATGCTGTGATTGTGCGTATTTTCGTGGCGAAAAGTTTCCTTCTGCCTCAAGAGGAAACTGCTCATTGGTTCTTACAAAAAATATTTCGAAAAATGGCAGATTCATTTTTTTGGAAAGTCATAATCAACTTTGTTCTACGTATAAGGTCTGATGTGCTCCCTCAGGGATGTTGCCTCGTACTAGCTGATGGCCTATGAGTTTGAGCGAGAGTTTCCAACAACAACCAACATTACCCGACATGATGTCAACCCACGAAAAATCACCCACGAAAAATCACCGCACAATTCAAGCTACATTGTGATGTGCGACGCGCTAACCCTCTCTCGACTTCCTTAATAGCACCGACAATGCTGCTGCTGCTTGCCATGTTGCGGTCCATCCACACCACATTTGGACAGCATAGTTCGTCTGTCGGAACGGTATTAGTCAATAATGCTACGCAAGCCGAAGGGACGTAGGTGTAAAAGGGCATCGTCTCGGTCATGGCGGTGTTGGCTTCTCGGTCATGGCAGTGTTGGCTTGAAACCCAGCAATCCTGACCCTGGCGAAGGTATTCGTGGGCATGTATTATGCTGCCCGTAATTTTGGACACCGTTTGGAGCTATAAGACCAACTCTCGTGAAAAACATCGGTTAATCAGGTATCGTATCGTCTTGAGGTCGAGCCGACGGGCCCCAAATTTGGCTGATTTGCTGAAGCCCTCAAGCAGGTACAGTGTGGTGTGTCGTTAACTGCGGATGAGGCACGGAGAACCCGTCGTATGGTGTCCTTTACGCAGGCAACATTCCTAGGGAAGCGTTTGAGATGTTCTCTGCGGCCCTATGTGATTGTAGCACCGTTGAAAGATGAGCGGTTGCAGACACCGCCAATGCAATGCTCGCAGGAGTTGTTGGGCTCCTCGAGCATGTAGGAAACACGACACGCCCACGTCCATGAGACTACGGTTAGGCACATGCCCTCTAGTCTCGCAAGAACCGATGTAACTTAGGCCATTGCCATCCCCCTTGTCCAATTGCCTTTTGTCCCCGGCAGGCCAACTCTTCAAACCGAGGCAGCCGTTATCACGGAGGTTTTAACACCGCCCCAGACCTAGGGCTCATCTGCCCGGTCGAGGACACGCCTGAAGCTGTTCCTGACTACGCAAAGGCCATGGTCCTTTACCACGATAACGGGACGTGGGCTGCGTCGTGCTCGGCAAGGGTCGGCAGGTGAGCTATCAGACAATATACTATAGGGCAGCGATTAGAGTTCTTCGATGTTTGCATCGGCCGCAAACAGCAGCAAACCCTAGGTTTTGTTCTACTGTATGAAAATTATGACTGGTATGCTACTGAAATCCCTTTGAGAGGTCAGAAGAAAACAGATTCGAAAATAGTTCAGGCGCGGTATCGGCCATGCGAAGCGGCCCGGGCTGCTGAGTTAGGGGGGATTTGTCCACGGTGTAACGTGGGGCGATGCACGGCGCGCGCGCGGCATGATGATACTTGTCCTGATGCTCGCTTTTTCTAGACCGTTACTAAGAGATTACTTCGGGAATATTAGGTCGCAATACATGGACCCCGAAAGGATAGATGTGCCCGTAGACGAAGGAACGGTTCCCGAAGATGCAGAAACGGGCAAAACGAGGTTTACTGTATATAGAGAACTGAACACGCCTGTATCGGGGTGTGGGGTCGAAGTGAATGACCAAAAGACGAAGGCAGCTGGTCTCACTCTTGGAGCAGACGTCACGAGTTCGCTATCGAGCCCACACCGAGCACGGTTTCTTCCTGAGAACGGGAGCAAATTCAAGTAGTCCTTGGCTTGGTTCCAGAAGTATGTGCCTCTCCCTTCCGCCCGCCCGCCCGCCCGCCCCGCATTTTTTGTTTTCGAGGGGAGAGCTAGGTAGCCGTGACTCCGTAAGTTGTTTTCATGTTATTGTTTTTCTTGACATCTGTCAGTATGATCGAAGAAGTCGAACGGAACGGTGATTTCCCATGCCAAACGGATGGTGCTGCATTTGTTGTTGCTGCTGCTGCAAAGAGTGCGTTTGACTCCGTGGTTTTTGAGGTGCCCCTGGTAGCGAGGAGGTCTACGTACGTACACAGGACACGTCGTGACCGGGAACGCTTGCCTACGCCAGCAAGCTGCTATGTACCATAACGTAAAACAAAACATTTAGAGCTGTTATGCGCAACTAACAATCGAAACACCGTTAGCGATGCAAGCGTTCGCCCGTAACGCCTGCTGGTTACAAAACGCTGCATGTGTTATGAAGGAGCTGTTTCAACTTCCAGCATTGGCCTCAACAGCCAATCATCGTTTATGCACAACAAGTATACTACGGCGACCGGATTGTCTTGTGGCTACGCTAGTTGTCGCGTGGACCGTTTCCGTCGCCAACAGTTTTGTCAAGGGCTAAGCACGCCTAGCAATGTAGATCCGTCGTTGTTTGGCATTTATCGCGTGACCACGTATGAGTACGTTTGTACATTATGCGGTTCTTTTGATCCGTAAGCCAATCCGACTGCTGTCCCGAGCACTCCGAAGGGTTATTACGGTTTTTTTATTCACAAAACTTCCGCTTTTCCAAGTCGTCACGCACTCAAGGTGCCTGGCGCGTTTTATCTTTTGCGTGTCGTAGCCCTTGGCGCCGTCCTTACCGCTAATGGAGATGGTGTGTTTCAGGAGACTCAAACATGGCTTATGCTGTGATTCCAACGAAATTAAGCGCTCGCCCAAGCGCGTGCGTCCGTAGCTGCGTCTTCGCGACAAGCGTTTCCAACCCTTGTCTATGGCTACGTTATGTCGCAATATTGACGCGTCTGCCGTTAGACAGTATTTCGGGCAATGCTGCTGATCCGCAGCAAAGCATTCACTATATGTTGAATCGAACGTTGGATCCGGTAGGCGGTGAAATCGTGCTATATCGCTGCCATCGTTTTCCCACTACGCCAGTCGCACGACCTTCACGTTGCTCACTGCTGTCTGTGCTGTGTTTTCGCGGGTGCATAGCTCCAGCCGTGTGGACTTCTCTGGCGTCTGTTCGATGCAATGCTTGGTCGCGACCAGCGACTCAGGAGGTCAAATCGTCCCAGTAATGTCCCGCCCTGACATCGGTGGGCTGATGTGTGGGCTAGATGACGCGGTCGTTAAAGTCGTCAACATGATGGACCCTCGTAAGACTGTGGCCTGGCGGGTCGCGCTTCTGCTTCGCCTGCAGGTACGACATTAGCACAACGCGCAGGACACCACCCATCTGAAACCACGCGGGTATTCTTGTTTTCATTCGTTTTACCTCTTATTAGGGGCAGCACGACTTACCTAGATTCGGTGAATTCTGAATACTTGATAGTCGGGCTGTCGATTGACTGTGCCGGCGCTACGGCCGTTGTCACATTTGTGTTAACAATAGCCGAGGAAAAGCGTTTTTTTTTGTGTATACGTATGCCACTGAGGGTCCGCTGGTGCAGGGCAGCCACTCTCACAATAATTCCACCAATGTTGAAGTTGTGCTGTTGTCCAAGCGTTCCCGTGTGATTCTAACTTTGCGCATTGATTACGGACGAAAATTTTGCTTCGACACAACCCATGACACAGGATCCACGCTACGGCACTGTCCTCGCCTTGCCTCCGAAGGGGCCTGATGTTCTCGCAGCAGCCACCGTGGGGATGAATGTGGGTGCTGCGTATCCGCACCCGCCTTGGCCTGGCGCAGCCTTCCTTGCGGAACCCTCGTTGCGGTAAGACATGTGCGTGAATGAACTTTTGCATTATGAGTGCAGACCACTTAACATTGGAAAGACGAGCTTGATTAAATCGCTGGCGGCGATGACAAGAGTCGCTGCCTAAAATTACCTGCGGATTGAGATTTGGAGGTATGTCGGCATGTGGAATTGGATACCCCCTCAAGCCTTGCAGTTTGTCGACCGTTCGTCTAGCTTGGCGCTGACATTTCTGTGAAGTAATCCGTGAAGCTTCAATTTCATAAACGCCATGCTCAGGCCCGAAGTTTAGTTTCAGATGTGTCTCCCGTAATCATGCCGCCCAGCCAAAAAGAAGTTGAGTCAATATTGTAAAATTTGTCTACTCCAATTTTGTGCCCGTACAACATTGCGTAGCTTGTGTTTGGTTCACATCTTAACGCTCGACTGCCCCCGGCCCCGCCCTCTCCCAGCACCAGTGGCGTCACACGCCAACCCGCGGTCCAAAGAGCCCGTCTGAGAGATTGCTTCGTGGCTCCGGCTGACTGTGTGGATTCCTCCCATGACTCGTGTACGGTCCGTCGGATCTGCCCGGCTGAGGGGAAATCCCTCGAAAGGGACGTCTCATGGAACTTTGAGCCCGATGTGAATCGTTCGATGGCCACGTTGGAGGTGGGGCTGATTGAAGCGGGTGCAGGTAGCGGTTGTACGATATCATCTACAGTAGAGCTGCACCGTCTCAACTACCCTATGGCACAAAAATCGTTTTTTGTGCGCAGCAAGCATTTCCGTCGTCTTGGGTTGCGTGTCAGGGGATAGCAAAATGTATACCGTGATGTATTGTAATTTGTACGCACGGCAAAGCGGTAGACAAACCAGAAACACTCTTGGCATCACATTCCTTATTTCTCCCCACAGACATTCCGGTGTGTGTAACGCTCGTGCTGCGGAATCCATGGCGGTGTTTCGGCGTCATCGCTGAAGATATTAGTTTGTCCAGCCCGAACAGGATATGCCGTGCTGCTCTCATGCGCTACGGTTTTGTCCGCGAGTGCCCGAATTCTCCATTAAACGGGCTTGACCGGTATACATGACGTTGCTTTCGATTATGTTCTGCTCTCTATTGGCGGGTATGGCAATATTGCAGGCTCGCGCATTCAAGACGATGTGCGTTGCTCAACGGCAGGTGCCCTTATGGTGTACTAGAATTGCTGGTTATTCTCCTACTCTGTTAACACCAAAGAGAAATAGTTGCGTCCACATATTCGACCATACCGCCACTTTTCGCCTAGGTGAAATCGGTGTTCAGCAAGGTCCTAGTGCAACGGAGGAAACATTCCGTCGAGAGTCCCGAGGTTCCCGGGGAGGTTGCTGAACGCTTGCTTTCGCCGTCAGCAGCCCCAGAGTTTGTCAGCGATGACATGAGGTGAGTATCGAATCGAGAACTAATAAATGCCAACAGCCCAGTAGTCCCTCTTGTCTTTTTTTGGTCAAGTCTCCTCCGATGTACGACACGAGTGTTGCTGTTCCTCCGGACGGTTATTGTTTACATCGTATACGTACGATATCCGTGTCGACCATCTATTGCCAACGTTGCGCAAAGCTAGAAGGTAAGACATGCAACCGATGAAGGTGGAAGGTGACCATGCAGGGTTGTGGATAGCTTTGGGTAACGTATGATTACACCTGCGTAGGAAGGAAACTCGCGAGCTTTTGTTTTGGATGGAGCGTGTTGTGTCGACGTAACAACTGATGTTATATTATTAATTAGGCCGCCCATTCGTAATCCGGAGAAGCTTTGGAGTTGGGGTTCTTGAAGACGATCAAATCGTCCTCAGATTTGATGTGTGTACAAGGCGCAAGACAGTTTCTGCACACCTTCCTGGCGGTACCAGAACCGCTGGGCAATCTTTAGATTCAACGAATGCCCCATATGCTAGACATCATGTCATCCTTAGGGAGAAACTGCCACGCAAATGAACTGTCCGAGTTTCCGCAAATCAGCGTACCGATGATCTCGTTTGGGGAGATTTCCTCCGGGAAAGCTGTTGATGTCGTCCAAATTGTGTTCTCAGTTCGTGGATCAACGATGCGTGAGGTTTACTTAGATGATCAGATGCGTTGTCTTCACCCACTCACGCTAACGTGTGCCTTGACTTATGTGCGTGCTAACTACATCGCGTTCAATGCGATTTCGGGTGCGTGCCATTGATACTCCGCGACTCAAGATCACCTGCCGACATGACCAACCAAGCCTTAACACGAGCACTTTACGTTATTTGCGGAACATGTCGGACTTACAAACCGCCCCGTACGTTGTGCTTGCCCTTGGCCAGCCATCACGGACACCTTGTTGCGGTTGATATCCCGTCGGCGCCTGAGGCTGCCGAAGTTCCCTACGACCTGAACAGGAGGACGGGGGACTTGACCCCGGGCAACCTTCACGCGGTGGTGAGCAGTTCTGCTGTAGACTAGTACTACGAGAGTCCCGCTTTCAGTTTTTCAAGGAGAGATGCGGCGGCTGGCGCTGAACATGGTGGTGATTTAACATCAACCTTGTCTAAGAGTTTCGGCCGATGCACGCTAATAATGCAGATCCTGGTAGTGACAACGGGCTTCATGTTGTTGGCCAAATATTTTTGTGTTCGTGGCCAAACTTGGATAACATGTGGATCACTGTGTGCGTGGATGTTCGGCGTATATTCAGGAGATATCCCCGAGGAGGCACGATGCATCCTTAGCGGCAACCATGCGATTAACTCTAAGCTTCCTGGCAGCGCTAGTGGGAAGGCTCGGATGGTTTCTGGCGGTGACTGCTGCTGCTTGCATGATGCTTGTGATCCCGGTCGTCATACTCCTGTCGTCGATAGCTCATCTCGAGGACGACTTGTTGGATGATACTAACCAGGTATTAGCGTTGTGGAAATCTCGAGAGTTGCCTTGTGATGGCTCATACTTCGAAGCATTTTAGTTCCAGAATGTTTTCAAGGCGATTCGATAGAAGGAAACACGGAAATTCGGAAAGGTCTTGCTTCCGATGTGTTTGATGCGTAACCCTTGACACAGTCAGCTGGGCCGCTACGTAAATGATTAGACTATACTCGCAACAAATGGCGTTTGACCAGGATGTGACTGGACTATTCGTAGTGTATACCAGACAGTTCGACCAATAAGCTCAAAGTGCATGAACCTGAGTGATGTGTGACTAAGCCATGCTTATCTGTGTCTTCGGTTCTGCCTCCCAAGACCCGTCGTGTTGTAGGATCCCACGTTGTCGTGTGTGTGGGATGTACAGTTACCCTGCCATGTTCTTTAGTCCAGCGACCAAAATCCCTGTCCAGTATCAGGAGCAAGATCTTAACGAACGGCAGGGACTTTGCGTCAGTACTCGGCCATACATCGTAGGGGTTAGTTGTTCTCGCGGTGCGAGATGGCTTCGGCGGGGCCTGGTATAAATTGAGTTGTCGCGGCAATGCTGGCACCTTAGAACTAGCCTTGCAATCCTGTAAGTGCAGACATTCACGTGGGAAACACCCACTTAATGACATCATCGCCATCCCCACGGCTTTTGCTGCTCATGTTCGTTCACGATATCGCTTGGTGTGCCAGCCGGACGCGGGCCATCCTGGAAGCAACGGCGAGGGATCCGGATCGGACAGTGACGAGGAAGAGGTAAATGATCCCGAGAAATACGATGACGTATGCATGAGCTCCTTGTGGCACGTCCAACATCCATGGGGAACTGTAGTCGAGGGGTCATGGCACGGTATGAAAAGTTGGTGTTTCTAGTGGTTGCCAACCGCACGCAGCACTAGAACGCATTTCTAACATGTAGCTACGGTTAGTCCAGATGCTTCGCTGTTCCTCCAAGGACATCGATTTTTTCCTGCGGTTCACATCTTATACCATCGTCGATCAACGTAGGCACCGCAACACATGGCCAAGCCAATCGTTGACCGCACGGTGATAATCTTGCGATTGCGCTTTGATCGCGTGCTTGGTTGTAACTTTGTGTAAACCTTGACCGCCTGTTTTGATCTGCGTGTGAATTTGCGTTTTGGTCGGGAAATGGGTCCCTGGTAAAGCCTCTCCGCCAGGTATTGTCTTGATAAAATAGTCAGTCTATGTTACAAATACAATCATTGTTTGATGCCGCCATAACATCACGCCAGTTTTCGTTCATGATCCCCCGACGAGTCCAAACATTATGGGGGGTACTTCCTGAGTTAGTCGTACACCTTGTTCGTACAGTAGCAGCACCTGGCGATTTACCGGTGGCTGCCTGCCCAATAGCCTATTAGGCATATTTTGTGGGCGTGTTCGCCCTTTACCCACACCCTCGTTGTTGCTACATCGAAGCAAGTAAACGGCGTCCGTATTACGTTATGCGTCAACACCGCAGCATGCGGTATACCAGGGTACGGTGGATACCGTTACCAGGAGTGCAAGGTTGTGCGAAAGTGGTGATTGGGGCGTTCGTCCTTGGTTTGATGCGAACAACATATGCAGCGGACGAGCTTATGACACTGGACAAAGAGGGTTCCGCGGTTAGACTAATCGACGAACATTTTCTTTGGTTTGTTGCGCTCCCTTCTTTGCTCTTTCTGCAGGACGGATCAGACGGAACGGGCAAGCCTCCATCTCCACCGGAAAAACCTCCACGACAAACGTGAGAGGGCGTAGCCACAGCACGGAATGGACAGTATTTATCTTGCACTTTTTAGGAGGGCTACGCGATGTTGGAAATGTATCCAGGTTCGTGTTAGCCGGTTAATACAGCCTGGAAAGTCACGGGAAATGCGCCGCTGTATGTAGTACGTGAGGCGTGCTGATGTGCCTGAACCCGCCGCTTGCGTTGAGGTTTAATACGCCGGTGCTCTTCGTACGAAGAGATGAGAGTCGTATCGCGTGTCGTTGAAGGTTTTCGAGTCTTAACGATATTGATGCCGGGCGACGTGATCTACCCGAGGTGTGGGAGGCATTTTGGAGGTAGATTTCGGTGGTCTTCGGCGAAGGTATCTCTGCTAAATACATGTATACATATGTTGGCGTTGGCACGAGAGCGCCCGAATGCTCCGAGTTAGACCGCGTTTTGAGTTGTCTTCGAAAAAACTCGAGCTGAGGTCCACCTCTCGGCGCGCTGTTTCCTGGAGGTTCCTCAGCTTGCTCGACTCTCCCGACCATGCCGGGGTCGGCGTCGTTCGTGCTCGCGTCGTGTCGTGGTGGGCTACGCCAATATCACTTTTTTCATGAAAAATTGAAAAACGTCAGCTGTGAGTATTACCGATTAAATGGTTGTATTTTTTTGCAATTTTTCCGTTCCGAAGTGTCAAGTGCGGAGCCGTACGTACGTATAAAACCCCTAAATTCCCCTTCTAAACACGAAGGCAGTTGTAGCAGTAGCAGTAGTAGTGTGTCAGTCAAGCTGTAGATGTTAGCATTCATCAAAATTGAAAAACGTCAGCTGTGAGTATTACCGATTAAATGGTTGTATTTTTTTGCAATTTTTCCGTTCCGAAGTGTCAAGTGCGGAGCCGTACGTATAAAACTCCTAAATTTCCCTTCTAAACACGAAGGCAGTTGTAGCAGGAGCAGTAGTAGTAGTAGCAGTGTGTCAGTCAAGCTGTAGATGTTAGCATTCATCTGTCACGAGTTCGAGCCTTGCCATGTGTCAATTTTCTTCTTCCTTTTTTTGAAAGTTATTTTTTTGTTTTCTTCCATTTGCTTTCTAGTCTCGAGGCTTTTTACTTTTTATTTTCTCCATGCAATTTCTGTTACTCGTTTCTTTTATGTTTGGGTTGCTTCCCTATTTTTTTGCTCTATGTGTACCGTGTACCTGCCCAAAGTGAACGTATGTTAGACCCTCATTGTTTGTATTCACCAGTCGCGGGTTCGAGCCTTGCCATATCATCGCTTTTTTTTTCTTTTCAAGTGTTTTTTTTTTTCTCCTCCTGTTTATGTTCAAGTCTCGACGCTTTTTATTTACTTTTTCCTTGCGATTATATTTTCTTTTTTATGTTTATTTTTGTGCTGCTTCCCTTTTTTTTTGTTCTACATGTACCGGGTACTGAGCTAAAGGGAAAATATGTTATGTATGCATATATTACACTGGGTACTGCTTGCTGGTTGTCGTGCTGTGATGTGGTGCCGTCGCTGCTGCAGCATGCTGTTGTTGAAGTTAAACACATGCAAGAGCATGCTGTTGTTGAATTTAAACGCATGCAAGAGTTGTGCGTTGGGCGGTGTTGCTGCTGCTAGCAGCTGTTACACTGTGTGTATGCTGTATAATACGTACCGGGTACCGGCCCAAAGTGAGAGCGTGTTATTGTTTATGCATATTACACTGAAATACTGCTTGGTGTTTGTCGTACTGCTGGTGCTGCCGCTGCTGCAGCATGCTGTTTGTGGTTCAATTTACGCGTGCATAAGAGTTGCACGGCGTTGCTGCTGCTATTACTACATATATGTATGCATAGCGTACTTTTACGGCTTGCGTTTGTCGTTGGACTGCCGCTGCTGCTGCTTGCTGTTGCTGTAAATACATGCATAATACATGAATGTATAAATATGTAGACCCTGTCGCCCCGGCGATCGAGAGGCTCGATTTAGACGAGGTTTTGAGTCGTCTTCGAGATAACACGAGCTGAGGTCCACTTCTCGGCACGCTGTTTCATGGACGCGCCTCACCTTGCTCGCCCCTCCCGACTCTGCCGGGGGTGACCTCGGCCGTCCTCGCTTCGTGTCGTGACAGGTCCTGCAAAATCTTGTGTTTTGCCAAATTTCTGTTGCGTAATGCCAAGTGCGTAGCCGTACGTATAATAACACAAAATGTTGTCACAGTAGTAATCGTACAACAGTAGCTTGAAGGGTAGCCCCGAACGGTTGTTAATCGTTAGCCGCGAGTCGGGGTGAATTCACTCATTTTTCAAGTTAATTTTTTGTTTTCTTCCGTTTGGGTTCGAGCCTCGATGTGTACATTATCCGATCATCTTTTACTTCTTATTTATTTTTCCCCTCGTATCTTGGTCCTTTACGTTTGAGCAAATCGAAAGCATTATCGTATGCATAGTATATAAAGTTATTGTAACAGCGTCAGGTGTGAGTTCGACACATTTAGGATCGATTATAATATTTGTGAATCTCTGCAAGCTGCGTAATTCACCGGTCGCCCGTTTTCAGTAAATGTTTCATGAGTCAAAACCTAGTCAGTGGTAGTAAATATATGGATATTAATCCTGCAATGAACCATGATGAATGCATTAACATCTTAGGTGACACGGAAATTAAAGTTATGCATTCGTTTCGCTCACAAGTAAATCGAAGAAAAATATCAAAGGGTTCTTTTTTATTATCATCATTAATCTAGGTATTAGGATCGTGAGGTATGTACACCGTTTATGTGCATATTATTATACTATTGGAAACGCTGCTGGCTGTTGTCGAACGGGAGCAGCTGCCGCTCC
Organism: Undaria pinnatifida; assembly: GCA_012845835.1. Taxonomy (NCBI): domain Eukaryota; class Phaeophyceae; order Laminariales; family Alariaceae; genus Undaria; species Undaria pinnatifida. Next base: position 5,925,104 of record JABAKD010000015.1, on the reverse strand, counting down.
TGCTGCTGTTGTTGAAATTACACCTACATAAAAGTTGTTCGGGGGCTGCTGCTGTTGTTGTTCGTCATCGTGTGCCGAATGACGCAATTTGTTGCTGTGCCTTTTAGCACTTGATTCCAGTGTTTATGTTTCTTTGTTCAAACATGTTTTATGTGATTGTACCCCTTGGCAGTGCTGTCGTATGGACAGCCTCGATTTGCCTGTAATCCTACTATAGTCATAATACATGTCATGCGTCCTCGAAAATTACGGGCATGCGCGGATCCACGGCGAAGCCCCCCTCGTATGTTGTACAATCGTAATGGTTGATTCCAAACAGAATGTGGCATCAGAAGCAACTCTCCCCTCTACTTGCCCGCTTTCCTCTCTCCTATCCAACCGCGCGCCTCTGCACTATGTGAGATAGTGGCCTGTTCAACCCGGGCAATCAATGCTCGATAAACTCCGTGATCCAGCTGCTCCGAAGCAACTCCGTCTTCAGGAATGCAATGAAGCACGTTAGAGGTGAGTCTAGAGGATGAGACACCCCCCCCTCCGTAGAAAAAAATGAAGCATGACCGTTGTTTGTGCCGCCCATGTTAGCGTTGAATGAGAACCATAGTCCCTACGAATAGCGACTGTCAAGGGCCGGGAGAACGCTCATACACCCAAACGTTAGGCCAGGGTTGCTGCGTATGTGCGTTTCGCGAAAGAATGCGCTTGTTTTCGTTTCGTGTTGCGGCCCAAACAAAGACAGCTTTTCTTCTCGATCGAGCCCGGGTGGCTTCGTTTGTATCTGGAACGTCGGGCCGTCCTTTAACGATATTTGGTATTTCCATCATCAGCTGACGCACTGTTAGCCCATCCGTGGTCTAATATTACGCGTCCTTGTCGTTGCTCATTTCCCCTCGCTTTCAAGCAAACCCACCGAGGGAGGGTGGCGTGGTAACGAACTCGCCGCGGAAGGACAGCTTGGCGGTGTCGTTAGGCGCTCTCTTCGAGGTCAGCACACAGTCATATCTAACGCCATATGTGGTCGGTGTCAATGGCGGGATGCTGCAGTACCTGGAAGGCGTTTAATATCCTGTGTCGCTAAGCACTCCGCTCGCCCAGACTACGATGTGCAACCTACCTTCCCACCTCTATGTGCAATCGTAGTTGCAGCATCTGTGGGGAGGTAGGCCCGACCGAATGTTGCAAGACCGGGACAAGCCGATGGCGTTAAAAAACAGCGCTATCGATCGTCAGTAGTTGTGTTTTTACGCTCGCGAGCACAGACTGCGTCAGCGATGTTTTTCTGACCCTTACTCTTGGGACCCTTACTCTTGGCGGACAACATTTTTTCGTTTCGTGGCAACATGGCGCTTATTTTTCAGGACATGGAGCAAGATTCAAGATCCGCCTGCAATGTCGACTCGATAATCCTCAACGCCATCAGCAGCGCACCGAGGGTGAGAACCCAAGCGTGACAAGACGCACCCATGTTCTGTGTTTGGCAAGGTGTTCCGCGGTGCGGTGCGGTTCGGTGCGGTTTTGTCGCACAGCACAGCACCGCAGCGCACCGCAGCGAACCGCACCGCACCGCACCGCACCACACGATTTTTTATTTCCCAAAACGCACACACTATTTTGCGTTTTACAGCTAACCATACCGTAGGATTATTAACATTACAAACCCGCACCGAACTGCACCGCACCGTTCGATATCCGCGGTAGTCACAACCGTGAAAAGGCCATGGGCTATGTAATATCCATCAGTTTTCTACGCTGCAAGTACGGCGGGGTGCACTATTTGACGGTCTTCACCGACCCGCGCCGCTCTGTACGGTTTTTAAGCGCACCGCAACGTATGAAAGATCAAAAACTAAATCTAATCTGCAGCACACCGCACCGAACCGCACCGTAGGTTTGATCATGCAAATATACAATTTGCCCCGCATTTCTGTCCTACGCCTTGAAAAGCCTTGGTCCTTGGCATCAATAGAGGCAGATAGGCGATGTTCGAGCAACATCCGAATGGTTGCTTATTCCAGTTGAAACAGCACCGCAGTAGCCATCTTTAGATGGTGTTCGAACTATCTTCCCGCCTGATAGTTGTGGAGCGCTAACCCAGAACGTTAGCTGCGGTTGTGCCTCTTCGGCGTTACATTAATCGTGCCCGTTGCCGACGTTGCAGCACCTGAGCAACCTGTTGTGTATCACAGACAGGGGAAGGCGAACAATGTTTCGTTTGTCTCTGTCTGCCGGAGGTTAACAACCTCCGCAGCTAGGTGGGTCGCGGCACACCACCTGTACAAACACAAGCGAAAGCGGTTTTCATCCCCTTGCATCACGATCAATTGGTGATATCCCCCAACTTGCTTGTGTGTATTTTTCGGCTCCTTTCGAGACCAGCTTATCCCCAACGAACAGGCAGACGCGGGCGAAGTTCTGCTCCAAATCCTGAGCGAGTTGGAAACGCAGGCCACGAAGGACAAGGTAAGAGCGACCTTGGATGGCACAATTGCCACGTGTGTGACGCAGAGTAGCCGGAAAAATGGTGACCGCACGGCCAACGGATGCTAGAACGGCCGCCCTTCGGTCGTGGCGGTCGAATGATTGTTTGAGCTATTCCTTCTGAAGACCATCTAGATTGAATACACTGCCACCTGCATACGCTCCGGCGGGAGAGGGGTACGTACGCTCTTGTGAGCGGTATGTTGGCTCCTTAACTACTTCTCAACTCGCTCGCTCTGCCCGTGACGATAAATTCGCAGGATGATGTCACTTTAAGAGCTATTGCGGGGATGCAGGGTGAGATGGGCCTCCACTGCAAATGCTTGTTGTGCAAGGAGGTAAGCTGTGTGGACTGGCAGCGCCTCTCGATATCCGAGCTTCTGAGCCTCCAGAATGATTGGCCTGAGTTTATCATCGTGTAGATATATGTGTTGTTGATTGACGGGAGATGAAGCTGCGCGTTTGATCGGCCACTGGACGGTTGGTGTACATTGATGCGGTTGGATAGGTGTCGCCGAAGAGCGGAAGGGCGACAGCACTTGTTCAGACACTTCATTTTTTTTTTTTTTTCATCTCATCTATTGTTTTTGCGTTTTTTATTTCTCCTTCCCCCTCCCTAGACGTAACTCAGATCCGGGGTCAATAAGCAGACTCTTCCCTCCCCCTCCCCACTACGGTGCGTAACTCCGCGATTATCGTGGGAAGGGTGCAGCATTTTCTTCCCTCTTCGATTCGCATCCAGTTGCGCCTACCCGCGCTTCTAGGCGCTCTCAGCAGTCGGCTCCTTTTTTCGTTTTTCTTTTCGAAGATCCTACAAAGGCACACTAGCATTCATTGATTTACTATCATACCACATTTGCGTAGAGAGGAACTTCCTTCCTGCATGAGCAGTGCTGAGTATCTTTGACTCTAGTTGAATTTCAGTTTTCATCCATCATCTTGCAAGGTTGAATATATTTTGTGTGTCGGTCGCCGCCTACCTGCGTATTTGTTTCGCTTTTGCCGGCAGGAGACGCGGCCGGCGGACCCCTTCTCACTGCTGCCGATACCCATGCAGCCGATGCCAGCCAGCGGTGGGAAACCACCTGGCAAATGCCGAAGAGGGAAGCGGGGGGGGCGAGGACGGGCGGGGGGCGGGGGAGGCAGGAAGGGAGCAAAGGGTGGAGGGAAGAAGGGGGGTGGGAAGCAGATGGGTGGAGGAGGAGGAGGAGGAGGGGGAGGGGGGGGGGGGAGGAGGGGGAGGAGGGGGACAGAAATCCGTAGCGCTTTCCGCCTTGCTTGAGAAGGTGCGGTGTGGTGGCGCTAGATGTTGGTGTAGGTCTCACGCAAAGCAGCGCTTGTATACGTAGCAGATTTACCTGCCAGCACGTCACCGAACGAGGTATCGATGTTTTTGTCGATTGCGAAAACCTATATCCGGGGGGTGGCTTATGCTTATGCTTGTTCTCGGTGCTGTCCCTCAAAAGACCAGGATTACAGGTGATCGCCGGGATGAGCCCAGTGAACGAGATGTAGGCTGCATACATAGAACAGTGTCCCAACGCCGACACCATGCACCATTGCCTGTTCCCTTTGTATCACCGGCATCCGCACACGACTACAGGTTTTCAGCACGGTGACGGTGGATTCGTGCAACGAGTGTCGAGGAAACTACGGGGGGAAAGTGAGCGCTCGGATGGGCCAACATGTGTTTTTCATGTAGATGCGGCTCACCCGAAAAGAGATCCCCTCTCCCGCTTGGCATTTATGCGGCTGACTCCTATTGATGTGTTCTTCGTTTCATTTCCCTCTCTTACCTCTTGTTCTCGGTCCTAGAATACGCGTCATATCACCCTACCCATTCGGTACGCGTAGTCAGGTGTGTTGCAAGTGTGCAGCAGCAGATATCCTTTCGCCGATTGTCTACTATTGGCACGAGTAGTGACAAGGTTTTGTTGTGTCAATAAAGTGTTCAGTTGGTGCGAGGCGTGACGACGCTACCGAGGGACGTTTTCCGCAGCAAGGGCGATTGAAAGCAATCTCACGGAAGCGTCTAACGGCTATGTTCGTCTTCTGTATGCCTCTTCCCAGTCGCAGCCAAATGGAAGGTCGATGTCCACAACTTTGGTGGATTGCCCCGACCAACTTCTGCTTTCCCTGAAGCGTTTCACGGGGGACGGTGGGTGAGTTATTTGCGCACAGCAACAACCGTTACGGGGTTATGTCGGAACCGTGAAAGACGTGTTTTTGTTTCGGCTTGTGTGACAAAGCGACGTCAATAAAGCCTTAGCCACCGCACCAAGAGTGCTGCGCTACATATACCGTTAGGCGCCTGAAACTGCCGACGGGTTTGCACTACCGGTAGAACGTATCTCGGTGCTGTAGGCTGCTGTTGGCGCCTAGACTCTTCAAGATGGGAGCGTTAACCATGATGCTCATCTCTGCTACTGTAGTGCCGTTACGGACCCGCAGCTGTGAAAGTTGGACCGACTACTCGAAGCGCCGACTCGAGTCGGTACATTTTATACCGCATACTGCTTTTGTGGCGTGCGACATGTACGTTTTGACCTTCCAAGGCATCACGGGCGATCGCAAGTTTCGAAAACGAGCAAAAGCCCTCATGCCTGTTATTAAATGTTCTTGACATGTCAATGTCATTGTTTCTTCAGTAAGCGCCCATTCTGGCATTCCATGACTTAAGTGCCAAGGCTGCGGCATGGGATTCTGCCAGTTTCCCAGTGCGTCGACCCGTTACGTTTGGTGAACTGCATTCGATAGCCCGTCGTCAATATCAGATTACGCAAAGTGCAAGGAGCTAGAGGTTTGTGGTGGTGTCTGTTTCCTTTCGGTTGGTACGCCTGTTTGGAGTCCTGTATCAATCTGTTCAGATCCGCTGTAGCCTGATTTACGCGCATCGTTTACGATCGTTAACGCTTTCCAACCAGTGCTCGACGGGGAAAACTTTCGCACTTGGTGGAGATTCCGCCTGTCTTGGAGGCTGGCCGCTTCACGGAACTTGGGAGGCAATCCGAGGGTAAGAACCCCTGTGTGCCACATGAATTGTTCCTGGTGTCTAAGTGTGTGTACTACATCCGCCGAGCAATTGCTGTATGTCTGGAGTGACATCAAACAACGTTGACGTGCGCATTGTGAACGAAGCTGCTCCGTGCGATCAGTTAGTGACGACGAAATCGTAAGCTGCTGCGGACATGCCCTTAACTGGGTCACAACTATACTAGTGCAAAGATGGGCTATACGACCTTTGGCCGTTTTTCTGGTTATGCTGACTATTATTTGTTTCAACCGTACACCGTTAGCGCTCACCAACGTGGAATCAGAGGGTCTTGGAGGACTGTACCAATGGTTCGCCACGAATTCGGTTGTTTTTCAAACGACCGCAAAATGTACCCATGCAAGGATTCAAACGAAGAGGCGTAAGTACGCATGACGCGGCAGTACGCAATTCCTTACTGTCCTGTTTCTATCTACGCTGTGTAGTTGAAGTTTAGCAATTACTCGCTGGACCCAACGGTTTATCGCTGCAATGCCGCTGCCTCTGTCGCAATTCTCCAATTATCCGCAGTGCCGGTGACGTACGACCTTAAAGTAGTGGTTCACCACAGCGCCTGGGCTAGACAGTCTGGGGATGTCGAACACCAGCAAGGACACTACGTCGCCTTTGTCTGCACCGGTGACGACCACTGGATTAAATACAACGATAGCACTGTGTCTACCTCCAACGCAAAGGAGGCGTTGTCGAACGGCGTGTACCTTGTGTCCTACGCCAAGCGCGTCGGTTAATCATTGGTTCAAGTCAGGGTTGTTGAGGGGTCGGGTTTTGATGTAGAACATTAGGCATATTATTCGGGTATATAGGTCTATGAAGGTAGCTGGGTCACGGCAGTATATGAAACAGACAGTATTCAACCTTGGACAAGCTACCTAGTGTTAAGCGGTTGGGGAAGGTAGTCGATGGGACTTCCTCGGACTCAATATCACCTGGTAAACGGTTGGGGTTATATTTTGATGCGCATTGGGTGTTGTGCCGGTTAAGCGGGAGTTTATGTTCGGGAGGAAATTGTCCCGCTTCACAGCAGGGGAAACCTGGCAGTGGAAGGGGCTCGCATGGGATGGATAGCCGACCATGTGTGCGACAAGGCGGGGGGAGAGGAGGGAGGCAGGGAGGGAGGGGGGGGGGAGGGAAGGCGTCGGACAAGCCACCACGTGGTAAACAGTTCGGGAATGTAGTTGATGGGACGTTCTCGGACATCGTATCCCGTGGCAAATAATTGGGTTTAACAGTCGATGCGCGTCTAACGTTGAGCCGGTTGGGTGTCAGGCTGTTCGATATGCGCTTAATTTTGCTTTTTATATCCGGTTTAAGCTTTTCAACCAATGACAAATTTTGTACTCCCGCCAAGCGAGGGAGTCAACTGTGCGCTCCTCGGAATGAGCCCACCTACTCTCCGAGAAGTACCTAATTCAGATGCTTCTTCTCCGGCGGCGCAGTCCGAATTATTGCCATTTAGCCGAAATCCAAGTAAACCAATCTGAAGCAGCCCAAATCAGAAAATAGGTATTGCTTCTGACGACGGACAGTTTCATATTTTTCTTGGACAGGTTATTCGTCTTGATTTAATACTCGAACTGCGTCTCTGGGGAAGCGGAATTTTGAGCTGGGTGTCATACCTCTCGGAGAGATTTTGGGCTCCTTCCGAGGCATGAACGATAGGCTTCCTGTGCTTGTCAGCCACAAACAGGCGTAACCGTTAGAAAACTCAAAATCGAGTCGTATTGAATCTGATACGCATAAGAAACGACCTCAACGGCAAATCAGGGGCCGGGGAACATTTATTTTTCGTCGGAAATTGTCCTTCTTTGCCATAGGGGAAGTCTGTCTGAGGCAGGGACTAGTATGAAAAGAATGGGTGACTGCCTCGGACAGCTACCGTGTAATATACAATTGGGGAAGGCAGTCGGTTGGGCTTCCTCGAACACGCTATCACGTGGTATATGTTGGGTGTAGTTGGAGTTAAAGTTCGACGTGCATTAGGCCTTTAGCCGGTCGAACGTCAGGGACAAGTTGGGGTCGGGGGAAGGTTTATTTTGTGGCGGGAGGTGTCGTTCTTCGCCATAGGGGAAGTCTGCCAGAGGCAGGGACTAGTGTGAAAGAAATAGTAGGCTGCCTCGGACAGCTACCGCGTTATATACAGTTGGGGAAGGTAGTCGGTTGGGCTTCCTCGGACACGCTATCACGTGGTAAATAGTTGGGTATAGTTGGGGTTAATTTTTGACGTGCATTTGGCGTTTAGCCGGTTGAGCGTCGGGGACAAGTTAGGGGCGAGGGGAGTTCTTGTTTATGGCGTAAATTGTCATGTTCTGTCGTAGGAGAGGTCTATCAGAGATCGGGACTTGTGTGAGGTGATAGTAGACTGCCTCGGACAGCTACCTCGCGATAAACAGTCGGGGATGGTAGTCGGCGGGACTTCCTCCGACACTCTTTATCACGTGGTAAATAGTCGGTGTTATCGCTCCACGCGCGTTTAGAGTTTAGCCGGTTGAGCGTCTGGGACAAATTGAGGGCGGGGAAACGTTATTTTGTGGCGGAAGTTGTCCTCCTGCGCCGTTGAGGAAATCTGTCAGAGGTAGGGACTAGCATGAGATGAATAGTAGGCTGCCTCGGACAGCTACCGTGTGATATACAGTTGAGGAAGGTATTCGGTGGAACTTTCTTGGACGCACTATCACGTGGGTTAAAGTTCGACGCGCACTTGGCGGTTTGCAGGATGCCCGTCAGCGACAAGTCAGGGAAAGGGGAAGGCATATGTTGGGACGGTAGTAGTCTTGCTTCACCACGGGGGAGGGGTGTGAACGGAAGGGACTCGCTCTCGGTTTGCGGAGGCTTTTATCCACCGTGAAATCGTGGAGATGGGCTCCACGTTCTCTGCCCTTCGACATGCGACGTGCAGAACTTTGTTGCGCAATAACAGAGCCTTCGTTGATGCAGCGTTCGCCTTGCCGGGAACTCGTCGACGCTGGCAGGGAGACGCGAGAGGCCGGTATGTACAGACCACGTCATCATAGAGGCAGACATGTGTTTATCTCGACTTGTTTCGAATAACCCTAGTTTACCTTTGGTGTAACCTGGGACATGACGAGCTCGTGGTCAGTATCGATCGCTAGAGCTCTGCTGTTTTCATACACTCGTATTCGTGGGCTCGTCTCGTAAGACACTAGTCGTGTGGTCGTAGATAAGGGCGAACCAGTAGGAAAGCCGTAAGCAAATATCTGCATTGCAGGCAATATTGACATCACATCGCCACGGTAGTGCGTTTCGGACCTAAGGGAACACTTCTGGGCCACGAACAGATCGTTTTTATCTCTGAGGTTTGCGGTGCGTGGGATGTTGTCGAATGTGGATTACGCACATATTTCAAACGCGCATGCTGGATGATAAGTCATGTACTCCTCCGCGTTGGTCGGCCTTCCAAGTCCCGTAGGACGCTGCTTCATTCATTTGGGGGGCTACACAACGTACCGTGTACCAGGTACTAGCTGAACATGTACAGGTGGACGAAGACAGTTGGGGCATGTTAGTACACGGGGACAAGTGCCTGGTACCTGGTATTATATAGTAGCACAAGCAGACAGCATTGGACGAGCTATTGCGCGATATGCGGTTGGGCCGAACGCTCCATGAGCCTGCAGGTGGAGTTGGTCAGGTTGAGTATTACCAGACAACCGCCCCTCCACGGCCTCAGCATATCGGTGACGCTCAGTCGACACACCGCCACCCACCCGTTGAGCTTTGGACATAAGTGGATATCACTTAAAACCCAAGTGTGCATCTGATCACGCGATAGCTTGTCCAGGCCTGTTTGCTGATGGCCGTGTTACTTCCTTGCCCCAGTTGACTTCTTAGATCTACGTTAGTAGCCCGAATGTGTCGAGAAAAGGGCCAACCCGAAAGCGAGCCCCGCAGTGCAGGGGGAACAGCCGTGAGTAGGAGCGGGGTGAAGCAAGCACCCCTGGTTGTGGCAATCCAGCTGCGTGATCTACCGCAAGACATGCGCCGACGCGCACAGATGCTGGCCCCAGCGGCAGAACGCGTCGCAATGATTCGGACCAGTGAACTGCTTGTATGTGGCTTTCCACAGGATGAAGATTGGGCTTGAACTGTCGGTAGCTGCTGCGTTGCAGGTGTTGCAAGTGGCGGGGGGCCGGACGAGTGTTTTCAATTTCCTGTTTGGAAAGACGTTGCCAGATTTCTCCCAAGCGGTGGTGGGAAAGAGGAACTTAGACTGGCTCACGGCCGTGGTCGGAAACCGACTCGTGGCGGAATCCATGCAAATCGTCACTCGCAGAAGGGTCAGGGTTTCTGTTCACGAGTCTAGGAGACGACGCGAGGGGGAAACTGTCAACGACGGCGCAGGTTACCACCAACAAGATAAGTTCGGGAGCCGCGAGCATGGAGGATAATATGCGGTACACTATGCACTCGTTAGAGTGGTGAGGGCGGCGAAACATAGGCACAGCCTGGACGTGGTTTTCGAATACGTGGGGTGGAATTCTGCAACCGTCGCACGCAGATACGCAGGGGTAACAGCGTCCGCGGCCGCGACGCGGTTCGGGAGTTCTCGTGAAATGGCAGTCGTACAAGCGGACGCCTTGACGCTGCCCGGGTAGTTTGCAAATTAGTGTGCAGCGTTCCTACTGTAGGGCACAATCGAAGCCGTATCCGCCAGAGATAAAAAAAATGCTTTAATAAGGGCGAAGAGCAGCCCGCGGAAAGGAGAATAAGAGACAACTAACCCACGGCATTGAGGCAAGGATGAAGGTACAGCGAGTGTGGTGACCTCATGCCTCAGTAGCAAGGCCTCATTGGTTAAAAACTTGAAGCCATGAAGCCAGGACAGAACGTTCCAACAGCATTCATCTTTAATTGCGCCGAAAATAAACGGAGCAACTAATCTCTGCGACAAGGTGAGGTGTTGATTGTCAGCCACTAAATGAGGCGGAGAGGTAGTAGCCCTGGGTGAGTCTCCAGCTGACCGCAGCAGAGAGTCCTCATTGATCCTATTAATAAGCTATATATAGATATAATTACATTTGTCCTCGAATTTTTTTTAAACCTTATTCACTTGGTTAATGTGACCTGCTTCGCTCTCAGCGCTCCCCCTTGGAACACGCCTGCCTAAACCCCCCTCTCGGAGAACCTTCCCGGCATTCTTCGCGTTCCTTACTTTCTTCGCTTTCTTCGTTTCCTTTTTTCCCGTTTTTCTTTTTATTTTCTTCATTCCGTAACTTTATCCAACGTATGATCTACGACTCTACGACGCATCTACGGCGCAAAGTCGTGAGATGTTGAAGTTGACTGCCGGCTTTTTAGTGTTCTACGAGTAGGCACCGACTTTCAGCTCCCTACGCTGGCCACCTGTCGCCGTAGCGCTTCCCCACCACTTTACAACTCGGAGGGCGAGATAGTACATACCGGTACTACTACATACACCAGGTTTGTACGTACCATCAGATACTACGCTGTTGGATCACATGCACGCCCAGCTCAGATCAATCCGGCTATATATGGCCCAGCAGCGCAGCGTAGCGCCGTGCGGAGCCGTTCGATATACGAAACGCCAATAATAGTACATACCTGTACTACTACACCAGGTTTGTACGTACCATCAGATACTACGCTGTTGGATCACATGCACGCCCAGCTCAGATCAATCCGGCTATATATGGCCCAGCAGCGCAGCGTAGCGCCGTGCGGAGCCGTTCGATATACGAAACGCCAATAGTACATACCTGTACTACTACACCAGGTTTGTACGTACCATCAGATACTACGCTGTTGGATCACATGCACGCCCAGCTCAGATCAATCCGGCTATATATGGCCCAGCAGCGCAGCGTAGCGCCGTGCGGAGCCGTTCGATATACGAAACGCCAATAGTACATACCTCTACTACTACATACACCAGGTTTGTACGTACCATCAGATACTACGCTGTTGGATCACATGCACGCCCAGCTCAGATCAATCCGGCTATATATGGCCCAGCAGCGCAGCGTAGCGCAGCGTAGCGCCGTGCGGAGCCGTGCGGAGCCATGCGGTGCGGTGCCGTGCCCTTCGCTGCGGTGCTGTGTCGCTGCGCTGTGTGCTTTCTTTCGAACATAGAGCATTACCGGGTATAATGCGTGTGTTGTTGTGTACGGATTACTATTAATACTTTTCCTCTTTTTTCTTTTTCTATACGTAGACTACCAGGTATGTATTTAAATTTTGATCTTTCACGGCCCCCTGTTTTTTCCCCCACGCAAATTACCCCCGTACTGCCGATCAGAAGAACGTAACACCGGTAACAAAAGCACACAGCACAGCTGAGCACAACAGGGCAATTTGCTCTGCACAAGCAGCTCTTGGCATTATCAAATCGCTGTTCGCACCAAATCGTGGGCCTCTTCTTTCTGCCCCCTTTACATAGTCTATGTTTTTAGTTGCATTCTTCCCTGCCTTGCGCGAGCGTAGCGGGCGGCGTCAGCCGCCCGCGGAGCGGAGCCCTTGTAAATACTTACAAATATCGCTTTCCTGAGCGGCCCCCATTTTTTCGGTCACGCACTAACTTGAAGATACATTCTCCTTTCCAGACTGCTGAGCGGGCTCAGGTGCCGGAAACAAAGCTCCTCAGAGAGTTCCCACCTCAAAGACGCCGTGTTTTGCAAGCTGAAAACTCGCCTCTCTTTTTGGTTTTTTGTTACGAGTTAGCATCATACCAGGTCCCAGCTGAGCTCAGCTGAGCTCAGCAGCGCACCGCAGCGCTTGCTCAGCAGAGCAGCGCCGTGCGGTGCCGCGCACTGCCGTGCAGTGCGGTACTGTTCCGCGCTGCGCAGTGCTGTGCCGTGCTGCGTACTGTGCTGTACTTTCTCCGTCGTGCATGCCAGGTTTCATTCGACGAAGTATCATACAGCAGTACCGAGGTACGCCGCACCAAGTTTGTTTGTACGTACTACATTGCTGTATCACAAAAAATGCACTCCCAGCTCAGCTCAGCTCAGCCACAACTCAGCAGCGCGCAGCGCAGCGCCGTGCGGTGCCGTGCAGTGCCGTGCCTTGCCCTGCGATGCGGTGCTGTGCCGAGCTGCGCCGTGCATTCTTTCGAACACACAGCACCAGGTATCATGCGAAGTGCACAATTACCAGATAGCGGTACATATGACGCCGTGTTTTGTTTTTTGCACGTTGAAGCCTAACTTCTTCTCTTGTTTTGGTTTTGCTTACGAAGTGTCATCATACCAGGTCCCAGCTAAGCTCAGCTCAGCTCAGCAGCACACCGCAGCGCTAGCTCAGCAGAGCATCGCCGTGCTGCGTAATGTGCTGCACTTACTCTTTCGTACATGCCAGGTATCATTCGACGAAGTATCATAGAGCGGTACCGAGGTACTACACCATACCAGGTTTGCACGTACTGCAAAGTTCCCCTTCGGGATGTGGTTAGCTTTCAACACCCAGTGCGTGTCGCAAGTGTTCGTGTCAGCTATACTAGATATTATCATTGGAAAAACCCTTACTAAAGAAAAAGATTATCGCCGCCTTGAACATAACCGGTCAAGTAACACCGACCAGCCCACACGAGTTTATACCGTACCTGGTTCAATAGTTTAGTTTACAGTGTTGAACCACAAAAATGCACTTCCAGTTCAGCTCAGCTTAGAAACTGTATTTTAGCTCAGCAGCGCCCAGCGAAGCACCGTGCGGTGCCGTGCGATGCCATGCTTTGCCCTGCGGTGCCGTGCCGTGCTGCGCTGTGCTGTCATTCGAACACACAGTAGTACCAAGTAGCATGCAATGTACCAGGTACCGGTATATACGTGCGTGCTCGTCTTTTGCTTTCTAAATTGATTGTCCTCCCTCTTGGTCCTCTTCATGTTATCTTTTTTTAGCAAATTACACCCGTACCGCCGATCAAAACGTGACATTGCCAACAAGTGCACAGCACAGCACAGAGCAATCGGCTCCTTGACAGTAATAATTGCTACCAAATCATGGTCCTCTTCTTTCTGCCCCCTCAACGTTTTGCTGTATTCATCCATTTATTCGAGGTATCATAAGGATCAAGTATCATCCACACATAGGTTCAATAGAGATATAATTCCGCTCGCATATATTGCAGGGAGTCAGAGCTCGCCCATACAAGTAATAAGGGATACAACATCACCCAAATAAAGATCTACAACCTCCCAGATAGACATCACAGGGATTAAAACAAAAACACGCATGTATTGGTGCCGCAGGCGTTTAAAATCACCGTTAAAAGGCATCATGCGGAGACAAATCACCCCCACAGGTATCATAGGGACACAATACCATCAATGTACCTGGAATGTAGTACACTGGTAGGAACTAATATCACCCATAAATGCGCATCATAGGGAAGGTGCATACAAGGTAGCTCGGGTCTGCGAGTGATCCGAACCGGTTCGCCGATACCGGTTGCGTGCGCACTAAAGCTATCGCCCGAAAGGGCGAAGCTCCTCGGACAGCGCAAAAATCGCGCAAACCGGGAGCTTAAGGGAACGGGGGGGACAAAACCAAACCAAACCAAACCAAAACCAAAACAAGAGCAGCAACGGCACATACTGGGTGCATTCAGCCCCTCCACGCCGGTACAAGCCCCCCCCCCCCCTCCATTCCCTCCGCTCCATACCCCCCCCCCCCGCCCCCATCCCCTTAACCCGCACCACCCCCGTTACCCCCCCCCCCTAATATCAACCCGCCTACCCTCCCCGCCCCCCCTCCTTCCACGGTCTCCATCCCCCTCCCCGTCTTATCCTACTAGCCCAAGAGGAACCAAACGTTGCGCGCCTCGGCAGCTGCTTGTCGCACTGCGCGCCGGGTGTCATCTAGGGGTGTCCTCAATCGGCGTGTCACCTGAAGATGGGAAGAGAAAGTCAGATAAAGAGAAGAAACGTTAGTTTCACGAGGGTCAGGCGTAAGAACAAGGAGGACAGATCACATGATATACGGATGCTACAAAACTCCTGGTATACACAAAAATAAGGCGAATAAACAGAAGCCTTCACTGAGGCCGAAGTAAAACAATTACGTGCAAACAGTGTGCAAAACAAACAAGCAGACATAAACGGCACAACAAATATAAATCCTACGTTCTGCGCTGGCTGATTGCTCCACTTACACAAACAACAGTAAGTCTCGAAAACTCACCACCCACTCACCCACCCACCCACCCATCGGCCTACCTACCCACCCACCCACCCACCCATCCACTTACAACCCATTCACACACACAACCATGCACCCATCCACCCACCTGCGTCTTAAAGGGATGCAGTCGCGAGTAGGGCAGCGCCGTCAAGCCCATGAGGCACTGCACGGCCCTGAAGCGATCCACCGCACTCACCCCCCCCTTGTCGTAAGGCATGGGCTTGTCTCTTCGACGACCATCATTGCTACCAATGCGGCTGCCACCCCGCCCCTCGGCCAAGGATAGCAGTAGCGGTATGACGGAAGACAGATGCTGACCAAACTCGGCAAGGAAATCCCGCAAGAGCACCTGGTAGCGTCGCTCAGCGCCGGGGAGATGGAAGGGGCGAGGGGACGAAATGATGAGGGGGGGTGGTGGAGGTGGTGGGGAGGGGGGAGGAAGAGGGAAGTGAGGGAGGCGGGGGGGGCGGGCGCGAGTAGGGGGGGGGTGAGTGTGTGTGTGTGGAGGGGGGGGGGGGGGGGGATAGAGAGGGGGTGACCGATTCCGCCGGGATTCGGTCATTGTGAAAAGAGGGGTACCTGCAACGTCTCCAGTGCCGCCGCTTGAAGCGGTGGGTACTCCGATCCCAAAGCCTGCACAAGCGCCACCACGACAGCTTCCAGCTCCTGCGTCAACGCCTCCCGAGGAACTCCCCTCGCCAGGTGCAGCAGCGCTAACAGGGCGGGGACGCGATCGCTCGCTTCCCTCTCTGTAATCCCCTCCATACCCCCTGGACTCCCCCCTCCGTTGTGGTTGCTGTTGCCGAGTTGAGCCGAAAACTTGTGGAACGAATCGTCCATCGATTCGGAGGCGTTTTCTTCT
Organism: Undaria pinnatifida; assembly: GCA_012845835.1. Classification (NCBI taxonomy): domain Eukaryota; class Phaeophyceae; order Laminariales; family Alariaceae; genus Undaria; species Undaria pinnatifida. Next base: position 5,909,562 of record JABAKD010000015.1, on the reverse strand, counting down.
CTGATTGTTGCAACCTCGGGTGATACAGCAGTTGAACCCCTCGCGCCGGCCGTCCCCGCCTTCCCCCCCCGGGCGGCGGCTACCAGCTTGGGAAAAGTCTGGTAAGAACAGAAGAAAAGCAAGCAACCAAAAAAACCGTAGGGAAGGCGCACGAATGACATGGTGAGGTGTGACGAGGTGTGGTATGGCGTGGTTTGATGTGGTGGGGTGTGGTGTGGTATGGCATGGCATGATTCGATATGGTGCAGTGTGGCGTGGTGTGGTGTGGTGTGGTGTGGTGTGGTGTGGTGTGGTGTGGTGTGGTGTGGTGTGGTGTGGTGTGGTGTGGTGTGGTGTGGTGTGGTGTGGTGTGGTGTGGTGTGGTGTGGTGTGGTGTGGTGTGGTGTGGTGTGGTGTGGTGTGGTGTGGTGCGGTGCCGTGTGGTGTGGTGTGGTTTGTTGCGGTATGGTATGGTATGGTATGGTATGGTGTGGTATGGTGTGATACGGTGTGGTATGGTACGGTATGGTGTGGTGTGGTGTGGTGTGGTGTGGTGTGGTGTGGTGTGGTGTGGTGTGGTGTGGTGTGGTGTGGTGTGGTGTGGTGTGGTGTGGTGTAGTGTGGTGTGGTGTGGTGTGATGTGGTGTGGTGTGGTGTGGTGTGGTGTGGTGTGGTGTGGAGTGGTATGGTGTGGTATGGTGTGGTGTGGTATGGTGTGGTACGGTACGGTACGGTACGGTACAGTACGGTATGGCATGGTATGGTATGGGATGGGATATGATAGCATGGTATGGCATAATATATTATGGTATAGTGTACAAGGCGCTTGGCTCTGCGGGCGGCATTCCCCCGCTACGCTAGCTCAAATAGCACAAAACGTGAAGCGGACAAAGGTCTCGGCAACCCCATCTGCTTTAGCTTGCATTGTCGCGCTATGATCGGCACGTAATACGTGGTTTACTCCCCTGGGCTGGGTTGATTGCGCTGTGCTGTGATGCGCGTGCAGTGGATGGTCGACGACAAAAACATGCTAGTAGTAGCTCAGGAGATGGGTGTGCTTGTTGTGTGACTTGAGCAGAAGCAGACAGATGCGTAAATAAACGTGTGCTGTTATACGTACAAGGCTAAATCTACCTTGTACTGGTACGTCTAAAAAACAGGGACACATGAACGTTTCGGGGAAAGAGCGAGCTGCAAGTGGTCGACGACACACACCATAATGCTGGTTCTCGCCAACTCTTACTATAGTTACTCGTACTCTGCGAGTTTGAGGTGTCGCGCAGCAGCGTCGCACGACGTGTGCTTTGATGCTCTGAGGGCTGGACGCGCTGCGCCGTGCTGTCCTTGTGATACATACTACTACTGCTGCAGCTCTAAGAGCTTTGGGTGGGTGTGTTTTTATTGCGATTTGAGCAGAAGAAGCAAGTGCAAAATAAACGTGTAGTCTACGAACGTGTATTATGGTATTTTACGTGCAAAATAAACGTTCATGTGCTATTAAATACGTACTCGTAAGAACTTTGTGCACTTGTTCTTGTTCATCGGTACTTTGATGTTTTTTTTTTATGTTGACTTTTTGTAGACGCGGCTATTTCGCTCAGTTTGGACTCTTTGTCGACTCTGATTCCAAGTTTTGAAAATTAATTTGTTCCTTTTCTTCGAATAAAAAACATATATACGTATATATCTTGATTTTAGTGTTGCGTTCTTCACATTAAAGTGATATTTACACCCATCTCTATCCAGCACAACCAGTGTCCGTGCCGATGCCTTTTGGAGAGACGAGCCATGTGGTCAAGAACCACGAGACAAAGATACACAGTGCAAATACAGCAAGGTGATTTGGCCACGCAATACCAACCACAATGAAAACGTGGGCAAACAAAAATATGCAGGCTAGCACACCAGGCAATTTGCAACAAAAACGAAAAAAAGAAGAAAAAATGAGAAAAAAAAAACGGAAAAACCTGTAGAAAATAATGAAAAAGAGGGAAACAGGACGGCACGAGAAAAATGAAAAACGAACCACAACAGCCAGTCAGCAACTAGCAACAAAGCAGATGACGCCATCAAACCAACGTCGGGGGCGACAATTTTGGGCTTCGAATGACCCTACTATACGAGTAGGAGCATTGTCACATGGTCTATCACCTGCGCACTGATTATGCCGACAGTGGTGTCCATACCGTCAACAGTGGTGTCCATACCGTCATCATCGCCAACCGATATAAAAACGAAGATACATAACAAAGCAAGCAAAAAAAACAGCAACAAAGCAGATGGCATCACTCAGCCGGCGTCGGAACAGCACCCAAACTGGATTATGGATGCAACTACTACAGGATTAGGAACATTGCTGCCTGATCTGTCCTGTACGTACTGTGCCTTCGACGGCGATATTTCCTACCGACACCATCGCCTCGATAGTCCCCAAGGGCGTCGAAAAGGAAACAGAAAGGGCAAAGCAAATGGGAAGCAAATCAATAAATAGATAAAAGAGACGAAAAAAAGTGTGAAAAAATTTAACCTGCAATCCAAAGTTAGTTGTGGAAAGTACAGCAGGACGTACGGCAGTGCACCTGGTACGATCGCGTCGTGCCGAAAGTCCTTGTTTGGTTTCGTTATCGTGTTATTATTGTGTCAATCGGAACTTTTTATGCTGAATTTAGTGCGGGAGTGGCTATCTCGCCCAGTTGGACTCTTTTACCTTGACTCGAGTCTTGATCGATATATTTTACTACTTCGTACAGTATTCTCTCACGCTGCCGCTGATCATTCAATGTAAGTATTGGGTTGGATGAGGCCCCCTGCCCCGGTCTGTGGTTTTACCCAAACTTCCTTGTGTTTTTTAGATTATCGTTTACCACCTGCCGGAGCGCTTGGTGATCTTACCCAAACTTGCTTCTGTGCTGGTATACTTTAAGCGTGACTCGGCGTGCACACGGGGGAACCAATTGAACGGCCGACGGCAGCGGCAACCCGCTCGCGGCCGCCCAGTCGTGGTCCTGTTGTCTGTTCCACGCTTGGGGGCTGTGTACGCTTGGTCGACCAGATGCAGGGCGCGGCTAACGTCTCCATCTTCCACCCTCCGCTCTTCGTGATCACTCCTGCTGCCATACGCCCCAGCGACTTGCTCACAGGCGCCTCCTACCCGAAGGAATGCACATGCCAAAACTAGCATCAATAAGTCAAATACCGAAACCAGCATCAAAACTCAGCACCAAAACCAGCACCAAAACCAGCACCAAAAAATCAACACCAAAAACAGCACCAAAAGCCGCCACTGACACTAAACGCCCGTTCCCAACAACGAAATCCAACATTAAACACCAAACATCAAAATCAAAACCCAATTTCGCATTTCACCTGGACGAAAAACCGTTGCCTCCAGAGGGGAGACACCCTTGCCCCGCCCCCGCCCCTGCCACCGCCTCCACCACCTTCAGCATCCGTCGTGAGAGCTTCCCCCCCTTCTCCGAGCACAATACCGAACGCAGCCGAGGCGGCCAGAGCTCGTGCGATGTACCCTCCTGCTCCCGCCCCCGCCCCCCCCGCCGCCCCCGCCGCGGGCTGTTCTTCTGCCCCTGAACTCTGACGTTTCAGGAGTACGTAGTGGGAAAGGGGGCGCGGGGGGGTCAAGCGTGCCATTTTGGCGCACGTAGGCGGGAAACGGGGGGGGGGGGTCGTATCGATTATTGTTGGAGGCCCTTCTTGGCATGGTGCCGGCCGCCGCCTACTTTTCGGAGTACATAGGAGGAAAGGGGTAGGGGACGGGGGACGGGGAAGGGTCACTCATTTCATACATAGTCGTATTAATAGTCGTATGGCCATGAACCCTTTCATGCCTACAATATCTCGACGGAGGAAGCACGTCGGGTTTTCATCAGCCAGGAAAGGGGGAGGGGGAAGGTCAAACGTGCTGTTTTGGCGCACGTAGGGGGGAAAAGGGTTTAGGGGGGGGATCGAATGGAGCAATGGCGGCGGCCCGGCATGGTGCCGACCGCCCACTATTTTTTACAACGACTCCATGGCCGGTATACTGCTATCATACTAGAAACTGGTGCAGAAGGGTATGTAGATTACTGTAGTCAAATTCCGTGCGTTGGTTAATGTTGGAGTTTTTTCGTAGAATCGTATACTGCTGTAGTGGTCCCTCTAGAGTGCCGATATGTGCCAGCCTGAAATACCGGTACTACAGCGGCAACCCGCACTAATCCACATGCTGCCACTACTGGTCGTTCCCTTTTGCGCCAAGCGATTTCACAGGCGCTATAGCGGGCAACCGGCACTATAGAGGGACCACAACTGCGATAATTTCGATCGGCGGTCGAAGAGCCTCGGTTGAGGAACCCGGCTTCAGCAAGCTTGAAACACGTCTCTACTTTCCGGAGCGGCGTAAATTAGAAACTAGCATTCGCTCGAAATTAAACCAGCAACCAAGCGACGGTGGGGGCGACGATGGCGCAGCTCGTAGTTGGTGCTTATTCAACAGCTTACTGTATCAGGTGGTAAAGCAAGCGAGGGCCAACGAACTTTATGTCCTACGTATATACACCAAAAAAGATAGTGTTTTATCGAGAAAAAATAGGTTCGTTGCTCATCTTAAGTGATAACAATTGCGTCGTTGGCCTACATCGGACAAGCACCTAAAATAATACCTATTAAAATAACAGAAACAGTAAAGCAAGCGAGGAAGAACAAACTCAAAATCGAACATAAAATATTGGCGCTTTATCGAGGCATAACTACGTTAGTTGGACAATTGCGTCGTTGAGTTAGTTGGATTATTGCATCGTTGAATTACTAGGGTTAAGCAAACAAAACAACGACACTCACCAAAAGCCCGCAGAGGATCTCCACTAACTCCGAACTCTCTTTCCCGAGCCGCCCTCGCATCGCCACCGCCTTCACTGTCCACGCCAAGCACTGCACCGGCCCTACCCCATCCCCACCCCCCCCACCACCACCACCCTCCACCATCGCCGCTTCCACATCCATGGCGTCCGACCGCCGCGGTCCACCCCGCTCCTCGCTCCCCGGCGTAGACGAAAACGTCCTCTTCAGTGCGTCTAACACCAGTGCTACAGCGGAGTCCAGTTCTTTCCCCGGCGCAAGCTTGTTCAGGACAGCAGCGAGGCACTGGCAGCAAGGCGCAACGGTCGCGCCACCGCTACCCCCACCACCACCACCACTACCACCACCGCCACTGCCACCGCCATCGCCACTATCAACACCACCGCCGCCGCTCGATAGCCCTATCGCCCCCTCAGCGAGCGCCGCGGCGAGCAGCGCGGGCACCGCCGCCGCCGCCGCGCCCCCCGGCCCCAGCGCCCTCGAGTCCGAGCTCACGGCCCCCATCACCGCCGCCAGCGCCGGAAGAAGCCCCCGTTCGCCGACTACACCGCCGCGACCGCCACCACGTACACCGCTACCACCACCACCACTCCCGATACCACCATCGCCACCAACATTACCACCGCCGCTACCTCTAACGTTATCAATACCGTTGCGGCTGCTGCCACCACCACCACTAACACTGCCGCTGCTGCCACCACCACCACCACTACCGCTGCCGATGCTGCCGGCGTTGCTGTTCGGACTTGTCGTTGTTGTTGCGGGCAAAGGGGGTGGGATAAGGTCGGACAGGAGGGACGATAGAAGGGCATCCTGGTCGGCAGCCGGCGCCGCCATTGTGCAGGTGCGCACCGCCGATACCACCGACCCGAGGAGGTTCTGGCTCACGCCTCGCGCCTCGACCCCGTCCCCGACAGGATCCCCGGACGCTGCCGCCGTCGCTGTTGATGATGATGCAGATGGTAGCGGTAATGCTGGTGATTGTGACGATGACGTTGATGGCGGTGGTGGTGACGGTAACAATGAGGGTGACGATGATGAAGATGATGACGATGACCGTGTTGATGCGTCCAAAGCCGCGAGAAGCAAGGGTAACCCCCACGGACCAACAGAGCCCTTCGCTTCGGTAGCCCCGGTGGCGGTGGCCGCGGCTTCTGGTGGTGGTGGTGGCGACGGCGGTGCCTCATCCTGCACCGGCATCGGCGCCGGCATCGCCCCGGAAGATGTCACAGGTACGGGCTCTTGCACCGACATCACCGCTGGTGCGGCGGCGTGAGGGAAGTCTCCCCGGATGAACGCGAGGATTTCGGCGTCGTGGCCCCGCTTAACGCCCCGCTTGAGGGTGACGTCAAGGGCTGTGAGGGCTAGCTCGGAGGCGCGGCCAGGCAAGAACACCGCCTTGCCATTACCGGAAATTGTGTCGTTACCTGTAACCATGTCAATGCCAGTACTTTCGTCACTACCGGTGGCTGCGCAGCTGCCGCTGCCGGTACTGGATATTGCGGCTGTGGGCGATCAGGGTGGGACATCGGAAAAGTGGGAGGAACGGGGGGGAAGGGGAGGCGCATCTTCAATGGCCGAGAGGGGGGGGGTGTACCTATTTCATGCATAGCCGTAGTCGTACGACCATAGACCCCCGCGTCTCTACACTGCCGGGACGGAGGGAGGGGGGGTGTATTCATTGTCATTGAAGGTGGTAGTCTCAATACCATAGCCCTCACACCCAAACAATGCCAGGACGGAGCACGTCGGGCTTTACCAACCAGGCAGAGGCGGAGGGTTAGGGAGGGAAGGAGGGAGGGAGGGGGGGGGTGCAGGGATTTTTTGTGTGGCTGTGGAACCGAGCAAGCCCAACCGTGGAGCAGTGGGAGAAAGAGGGAGTCAAGACATTTTCGGCCGGGTGAGGCTCGGATCGGTAGATCGGTAAGGTAATGAACACCGACGACCCGCGCCCTTCCTTCCCCGCCCCCACCCCCCCCCCGTCGCCTCAATCTTCCCTATATATTCTCGAAAATATTATCACGAACGGAGACCTGCTCGAAATACCATACCACCCAAACTGGCCGCTGCAGCGAACGGGAATCGACGAAGGACGCGCGCAAGTCTCAACCGGGAAAGAGTTACCCACTCTCAGTCGAAGACCTTAGAGCATTCACCGCGCGTAAAGAAACCGCAGGACAATGTGGCCATGCATGCAATGAGTACCCCCTCCCGCCATCGACACTAAAGTGGACTTGGGCTTGAAGAGCGAAAAGTGATAAGTGCACCTCCCTCTCCATGGCAAAGACACGACGCTCAAAGCGCTACAAACCCACCAGCTAACATCGCCGACACCGCCTTTTTGAAGACGCCGGGGATGTCGCTCAGCTCCACGAGGGACGATAGCGCGCGCTCTAGGCCGGCCGTTTCTAACTTGAGCTGCGAGTCACCACCGAATTCGCCGCTGCCGCTGCTGCCACCGGTTAGCTGAGTATTCACCGATGGCAACAGCAGTTCGAGCAGCGGAGGAATAGCGGTCTGAATAACGATCAGGGCGTTCTTCTGCCGTCTCAGCCCGATCGACCTTTGTCGATAGAAAAAGGAAGGAATGGGCAAAAGGACACACGAACAAAGTATCCAACAGAAGGGCAGTAGTGCAACTAAGCAAGCGATAAATTAGGCAAGCAAGCACGCACGCAAGCAGGCAAGCAGGCAAAGAAGCACGAAAGGAAGTAAGAGGGCAAACAAGCCGCATATCACACGGCTGCCACAGCCAGTAACGCTACCAACACCACCCGCACCACCGCCACCAACCTCCACCATCACCACCAAAACCAACATCACCAACACCCCCAATATCACCTACACCAACATCACCACAAACCACCACCGCCACCACCGCCACCACCAATACAACCAGCACCGCCACCAACACCATGACCCAGCGCCGTCACAAAAACCAGAAACACCAACACAACAAAAACAAAACTAACCCCAGCACCATCCAACTCCACCACCACCGTGGCCACCCTCACCGTCATCAGCTTTACCACCACTTTCCCCCCTCACACAAACACGATTACGCACCATCTTCTCCCCTCCGCCCTCCGTACCCCCCCTCCGTTCTCACCTCAGGGCCGCAAGAACAGCGTACGCCACCGTGCCCTCCTCTGCGCCCCCCTCCCCTCCCCCCGTCCCACCCCCGACCCCAGCCCCGACCCCACCCCCGCCTCCTTGAATCCCACCGCCGTCCCAAGCTTCTGGTTGAACCAAAACCGACACCATCTTTCCTACTACACCCTTAACGTCATCCTCCCCTACTAGAGCCACCGGGGGGCGGGTGATCATGTCGCTCAGGCCTTTCGCGGCGACGCACACGGCGGCCGTCAACGCGGGGGATGTATGGCGCACGGGTATCCTGAGTGGGGAAGGGCGGGGTCGGGCGGGGGGGGAGGCGGGGGAGTGGGGGGGGGGTGGCAAGGGGGCGGGGATGGGAAGGGCGACGGGGGAATGGGAAAGGCAGGCGGGGAGGGGGGGGGAGAAGGGGGGAGTAGAAGAGGGGATAGCGTTAGGTTTGCGGTTAGGGTTAGGGTTAAAAGGGGTGGGGGGGGGGGGTGGTGTACTCAGAGTGCGCATAGTCGTATGACCATAGACCCTCGCATCCCTACTATGCCGGGGCGGAGCACGTCGGGTTTCCGCCAACCAGGCAGTAGGAGGGGTGGGGGTGGGGATAAGGGGAATAGGAGGAATAGGGTGGGAGGGGGGTATCGTTAGGGTGGGGCTAGGGCAAGGGCTACAGCTACGGTTAGGGGCTAGGGTTTAGCTAGGTGTAGGGTCGGGAGTGGGGAAAGGAGATACTGCGGGGAGGGTCGGGGGAACGGAGAAGGGAAAGGGGAGAAGGGGTGGCGGTAGAGTCAACGTGTATGGTAAGAATTGGGGGGGTGGTCAAAGAAAGGGGTTGAGTCTTACGGTAAGAGACAGGGGAGAGGAATAGCACAACAAACCGTATCCTACCCGATCAAACGCCCCTCCCCCCCCTCGCGCGCAGCATTTCATTGTTCTTGCAATGACGCGCTCATTCTACGAAGAGACAGCTGACAAGGCCGCACCTCCAACTGTTATGGTCGCCGTGCCCGGGCCCCAAAAGGGGGAATACTGTTGCCATGACACTTAGATGCGCTTCATCCCCCTTAGCAGCCCATGTTGGAGAAAACGTTACCACCTCCCCTCTCCTCTCCTCCCCCCCCCAAAATAAAGATTGACAATAAATAACCTGCTGCCGGCTCTACCGTCTCACATTGCCGCCGACACCAACGCCCCCTCTTCCGGGGCAAACGATCCGTCGAGCTCGCTGAGCGCAGCCGTGAGCTCCGCTAGCAGAGGGGCCACGAAAGGTTCCAGAGGAACGCCTCCTCGGCTCCCAAAAAAGTCAACCTTAAGGTTAGAATTTTAAGGTCAGAGAGGCGAGGTGGGGAGGGAGGGGGGGAGGGAGATAGGGAGGGACGTAGAGAGGGAGGTTGTCGCCTGGTCAGAGACAGGTGTCGGCGGCGGCAGACCTATCCTGTTCGAAAGGATGCCATTGAATGGCGTGCTGCCACGACGTAAGATTAACAGTAACTTTGAGGCGGGTCGTGACCACTCTAGTAAGGGGAACGCCGCGCCATCCAGAAGTAGTAGCAGCAGCAGCACAGGCAGCAGCACTAGCAGTAGCAGTAGCAGCAACAGAAGCAGCACTAGCGGAAGCAATAGCAGCAGGCAATATCAATAGCACGACCACTACCACCACCACCACTAGCAGCAGCAGCCGCGCTATCACAAGCAGCGGCACGACGCGCCCACGGTAAAGCAGCCGCCGTTCGTTCGTCACTACGCGTATGAAGCCCCCCTTGGGGGGGGCGGAGGGGATGGAGGGGGGAAGGGAGGGAGGGAAAGCGGGAGGGTGGATAAAGGGGCAGGGGAGGGGCAGAGGACCAGAAGAAACGCGAGAGAGGTATGGAGCGGAGGCGAGGAGGTGTTAAAAACTCCTCGTTTCCGCTCCATACTTCCCTAAAGCTCCTCGCCTCCGCTCCATACTTCCATTATGTTTCTCCTTGTCCCCTGCCCCTGTTCCTTCCTCTCGCTCTCCCCCCCCCTCCCTCCCTCCCTCACCCCCGTGTCACATGTTTTCCTCCCCCTCCGCCATGCCCCCGCCCCCGTTCGTTGGTCACCATGCATATGAACCCTGCCGGGGGGGGGGAAGACGGGGGGAAGGGGAGGGGGCGGGGGGGGGGCGGGAGAGAGGGAGGGGGAGGGACAGAGGAAGGGAAGAACGAAAGGAACGGAAAGGCGGAACAGGGGCGGGGATTTGTCATCCCTCGCCCCCACTCTGCTATTCCCTTCCCTCTATTATTCCTTCCCCCTCCCTCTCCTTCCTGCCGTCCTCCCCCCTTCCTCACTCCCACCCCCCCCCCGTCGCATGATATGGTGCGCCCTCGCCTCTGCCACCGCCCCATCTTCCCGTTACCTTATTCTTCCCTCCCTGCCGCTCCACCAAAGTCCTTCCCCCACCCCCCTCCCCCCTTCCCGTCTCCCCTCCCTTCGTCCCTCACCTTAAAATGTATACAATGGCATATAATAGTTGGCCTCGGTTGGCACCAACGCTGTAAAACAGTATATGTATATTGGGGTTGGCGTCGCGTTGGTTGGCAACGACGCTGTAAAACATGCCAATCACTGCGTGAGCTAGACAACCAGGGTACCTTTTTTTCCCCCTTTTTTATTTGGCGGTCACCGTAATGGTTATCGAGTTCGATAATATTGTGCGGGATGGAGAACTCTAACTCCGCACAAGGGGAATGGTCGCATCACGTAGTGTGAATATGGTAAGACATCCACGAGGCAGTTACATACCCATTGCTGCCTCTGGAGTGGCCACACCAGAAAACAAAGTAACGCATTGGCGCTGTCATCCATACGCAAGAAAGTAGGCACAAGGTGCCGAAGTCCACCTTGCGAGCGGTTCTTGGAAGGATGCAGTTCACCCTTATGTGCGACTCGCTGAACACCTCACGGCGCTTCGCGCTTGGTGCAAGCAATGTCTGCCTGGTTGGTGAAAATCCGACGTGATCCGTCCCGGCATAGTAGGGATGCGAGGGTCTACGGTCACACGACTACGGCCATGCACAAACTGAGTACACCCCCCACCCCCCCCTCCCTTCGTCCCCCCTTCCAACCCCCTCCCCCCGTCCGCCCTCCCTCCCTCATTCGTTCGTCACGACGTGCTTGAACCCCCCCCCCTTTCTCCCCGTCACATACAAATAGGAAACCCAACCCCAACCCTTACCTTGTCGTCGACAGCAGCCGCCAGGCCAGCCAAGGCTCCCAACCTTGCCCCTTGCGCGTCTTCCAGCGCGTCCGCCGCCGCCGCCGCTGCCGCCGCCCCCGCCCTCGCCCCCGCCCCCCCCCCCCCCCATCCCATTCCCCCCTCCCCCAGCCTCTCCCGCCGCCCCATCAGCCAAGCTAACCGCGAGAAAAACGGCTTCCCTCTCCGCCACCGCCACGGCAGCCGCTTTCTTGCGGGCTGTGAGCAGTCGCGGCACCGCCATCGCGAGGGCCGATCGAAGCCCTAGGGCAGACGATGCCGCGAGGGCCTGGGAATGCCGTGACGCGCGTCAGGGGGGGGGTTAACACCTGTACTGTTGATAATTTGATGTCAGAGGAGGAAATACTTTCAGAATTTGACAGAAAAAGGGTTTAACCCCTACCAAAAACGCCGACTCTTCCCCCTCCCCCCGCCCTCGATCCCGTACCCCCTTGTCCCTCAAACCCTCAATGTCACCTGCAAAACCTTGGCAGACCCCCGCCCGAGCACGGAGCAGGGCTGATCTCCGGCCACCTCTCCCACTGCCCCCTCCAGCAAGGGCTTCGCCAACACCCTCCACTCCGAACACGCCTCGCCAAGACCTGTGAATTCCGCGTAGGAAGCCGTTTCACGCACCACCTCCATGAGGGACACGAGGGCAAGACTGGCCAGCTCGGGATCAGCCCCGTGAACAGCCTGGGGTGGAGGGGAGTAGAGGGGAGGAGTGGGTCGAGGGTGAGAATGGAGGTACGGGGTGGGTGAAGGACAAATGTTCACACGTATGTAACGCACGGAACGTAAAACAATACACAAAACAAACCAAAACCAAAATCAAAATCACCACAATACGCAAAAATCACAGTCAAAGTCATGAAAAAAAACACGGAAAAACAAAAACCACTGCAGCCCCCCCCACGCCCCCCCAGCCCCCGCTCTGACCTCCTTGAACATCGATACCCCGATGGCACAGAGGGGCATCCCCACCCCGGGAACTCCGAACGGCCGCCGCACCGCGACGACGAGCGCTTTAAGCGACGCCCCCTTGGTGGTGGTGGTGGGGGGGGGGGGACGCAAAACACATCACCAACAGAACAAAGTCACAAAATCACAAAATCCCCCCCCCACAACAAACCCACAACAAACTCACAACAACGTCACCAAACACAATCATAAAATAAAAGGATAAAGTAATAAAACCCACTGAAGCCCTTCCCCCTCAAACCCCTCCCTGACCTCCTCGAACATCGCCACCCCGATCGCGCGGAGGTGCATCCCCATCCCAGGAGCTCCGAAGGCCCGTACCGCGGCGACGAGCGCTTTGAGCGACGCCTCCTTGGCAGCAGAAACCTCTGATGACAGCTTGTCTAGGAGCATGGGCAGCACGTGGCGCGCCATGCCTGGCGAGCCGACGAGCACCCCCTCCAGACCTTGTTTTTCAGAAAACAACAAAACATATGAAAAATTATAACTGTGTTATTTTGTTTCACCAGAAGGTACATACAAACAATAGCAAAAAAAAAAAGTTGAAATACTAAGAAGGCAAGGTACATAACAAAGAAAAATGACACAAACAAAAAAACGAGGGGAAAAAGAGGCGGGAGGGGGGGCGGAGGGAAGGGCGGGGGGGGGGGGGGGGGGGAGGAGGGAATGCGCAAAAAAAAACACGCAGCCGCACACAAAAAAAACAACCAGGGCAAAAGCCAGCAGAGAAAGACAGAAGGAACAAAAAAAATCTACGCCAAGGGCAGAACATGTTGCGCCACGCCGGGCGACACGATGAAGGAGTCCACCCCGGTATGTCCGAAGCCCACCCCCCCCCTCCTCCCCCCGTCCAAGCGCACCCTAAACAAGGAACAAAACTCAATTACGCCCAGCCTCGTTATCGCGCCGCTGTTTCGCTCACCTGTCTTTAGCGCATCTGGGCTGATGTTGTGGGGGTCGTTGGGGGGAGGGGTGAAGGTGACGGGGAAGTAGCAAGCTGTTGCATCAAAAACCGCCTCACAGGTCTCCTCCAATGCTGTCGGTTCAAACGCCAGCTGAGCCTGTCGGAGGGCCCCCAGCCCGACGATGAGGCACCTGGATCGGCCATCAGCGTGAACGGGTACAAGGTATACAGTAAGTGAAACTAGGAAAAAAAAACGGCCAAAGCAGAAAAATACAGGAAATGAGCAAAAGCAAATCAGCAACAGCGAAAGTGAGAAAGCGAAAATAGCAACGAATAAAAACAATGAGAAAATAAAAGAAGCAAGCATGGACAAAGCGAAAAAAACTATAGCGAAAAGTTACAACGATACAAAGAAGCGAAGAACAAAAAAACTAAAATATAGAAAGGCGCCAAAACAGAACAAGCGAAAACTGCAACAGCCACGGCATCAGTATTGAAAAACACAAGGACGACGACAATGACGACAACACCATCACAAGAATCGGCCACCACAGCCTAAAAAAGCAAGGAAACAACAACAACAACAACAACAACACCAGCATCAGCACCAGCACCAACCCCAGCCCCAACCCCAACCCCAACCCCAACCCCAACCCCAACCCCAACCCCAACCCCAACCCCAACCCCAACCCCAACAACCCCAACCCCAACACCAACACCAACACCAACACCAACAACAGCAACAACAAAAACAACAACAACAACAAAAACAACAACGACACAACCATCACCATCACCACCACCTCCGACACTCTCACAACATCGTGGTTACAATACTTGAATACGTGTGGTATACACTTTCACAGGTACTGATATCACCCACAGTAGTACCTCGGATCCTTCTCCCCCTCCAACGACTGCACCAGGCCGGAAATAAAGGCCTTCCCCATCCCCGAAGATAAAGCCTCTGCGAAACCCTTCGACGTCACCAACGCGCGAAGGACCGTCAAGGCGGCCTGTGTTCGGGTGTTACGGAGATATTCCGAAAAAAATGGGGGGGGGGAATTAGAGATTAAAAGGGGTAGAGACTGGGACTACCAAAGGAAAGAGTAAGAAGCTGCTTTACAGAAAGAAACAGTGCAAACGGGGCGGGGTGGGGTCGAGAGAACTAGATATGGAGATACTACCGGGGGGGCGTAGACGGCTGCTCACCCTCGGCATTGAGAGTAGCAGCCACACACCAGACCAACGACGCAGACCCCCCCCCCCCCCCCCCTGCCTCCATTTCTTGCCTTCCCGCCTTTTCTCTCACCTGGCGTATGCTTTGCGCAAGGGCCGGCAAATGAAGCTCCTCGAACACAGCCCTTGCAATAACGCCCGCGCTCCCCCCCCCCCCCCCCTTCCTCTCCCGTTTCCTCCCTTCCCTCGCCTCCCTCCTGTCCCCCCCCTGCCCCTCTTCCTTCCCCTGCCCCCTCTGCCCCCCCTCTGCCTCCGCCTCCTTCACTCTGATCCATCCCTCTTCCGCCGTCGACAACAGCAGCAGCGGCGGGTGCCGGGGCGTGGGCGTCTACTAAGGCCGACTCGTGGTTCTTGAGCAGGCCCGACAAAGCTTTAAGCGCCGGTACCACCTGACCGGTCAGTTAAGCGGGAATGAAAGGCGGAATAGTCTGTCAGGGCATAGGTTTTGGAGGAGGAATTGGAGGACGGGGGAAGGGTTCACTGACATGCCTGGCCGCAGTACGTCAGATAATACTCTCGCATCTCTACAATGCCTGGACGGAGCACATGGGCTTTCACCGACCAGGCAGGCATTACGTGCACCAAGCGCCGATCACCGTGATAGGTGTTAGGCGAGTCGCATGAATGGGTCGGAAAGGGAAAAAAGGGAATAGACGCTAGTCACACACACTCACAGGTACGAGAAGGCACGGCACAAGAACGTGCAGACACGCGCGGGTGCGCATACACACGTGTACACACGCAGAACACACACGCAGAACGCACACACAACACACAATACACAACACTAAACAAGCATAACACAAAATCCCTACCAGAACTAGAACTTGTGTCAGTGCGCGTAAGTGTTCGGGCTAGTACGTTAACAACAACAACAACACACAACGCCCTCAAACATCGCGCATCAACATCGAGCACCCAACACCCACCACAGATCACACCCACGGACACAACCCAACACAAACCCCAACAACTCACAACACGAGAGTAACCCACAACGCATGAAGGAAAATCCACACAACAGGAAGGAGGAGGGAGGGGGGGGGAGGTGAAACACAAAAGGCTTACCGACGGATAGTCCCCTAAACGTGACGAAAAAAAGGCGGCAAAGCGCGAAGCGGACGCTCCGGTAAGGGGCAGCGTCGGTAGCCGCACCAGCAGCTCGGCAAGCAGCAGGGTCGATCGCTCCCGAACCTTCTCTCGGGTTTCGTTTCGTGGAGGGGAGGGTGTGAGCAAAGGGAAGGGGGGAACGGGGAGGGCAAGGTCGCAAGGATGAGGGTAGGCAAGGCGCACTACAGAAAGGCAAGGCAAGGTAACGTATGGTCACGACAAGGCAAAGCAAGAAAGGACAAGGCCAGGTAAGATAAGGTAAGGTAAGGTAAGGCAAGGCAAGGCAAGGCAAGGCAAGGCAAGGCAAGGCAAGGCAAGGCAAGGCAAGGCAAGGCAAGGCAAGGCAAGGCAAGGCAAGGCAAGGCAAGGCAAGGCAAGGCAAGGCAAGGCAAGGCAAGGCAAGGCAAGGCAAGGCAAGGCAAGGCAAGGCAAGGCAAGGCAAGGCAAGGCAAGGCAAGGCAAGGCAAGGCAAGGCAAGGCAAGGCAAGGCAAGGCAAGGCAAGGCAAGGAAAGGCAAGGCAAGGCCACGCAGCCATGCCATACAGTAGAGCAAAATCAGCATAAATAACCAAACCATCAAACATAAAACGCCAAAGCCATACCAAAACAGCCAAAAAGCATCGCACCGCGCCCACCACGCCACAAACAGAAAGCCAGTAGCCACAAAACGCCTCGAGAAAAGGTGAAGAACGCATTGGAGGCGGGACTCACGGGCCGGGGTCTTGCTTGTGGCGTCAGGCCTACCTTCGCGTCTGGATTGGCCAGGTACTCTCCCATGTGCTCCGTCACTAGGTTCTCGAATGCTCCGGGACCCGCTCGATGGATGTTGACAACCTTACATGTTGTATAAATAGAGTGTGACACACAGATTGCAAATGTGAGTCTCAACGAAATCCTCAATCTCACGGCAGTAGTGCATTTTTGTTTTTAAATAAAAATGGTAGTTGGTGAGAGCAAGGGTAGCAGTATTAGTGGTATTGAGGGTAGTGATATAAGTGGATGTATTCGCGGTGGTGGTGGTGGTGGCGACGGTGGTAGTGGTGGTGGTGGTATGGTGGTGTGAGTGGTGGTGGTGGTGATGGTGGTGGTGATGGTGGTGGTGGTAGTGGTGGTGGTGGTGATGGTGTTGGTGTTGGTGTTGTTGGTGGTGTTGGTGTTGGTGGTGTTGGTGTTGGTGGTGTTGGTGGTGTTGGTGGTGTTGGTGGTGGTGGTGGTGGTTGTCGTCGTGGTAGGGTGGTGCCAGTACTGGCGTATTTGAAACAAGCAACCAACAAAAGCATTTTTTGCTTTGACGGTCTCGTAACGTTACGGTATAAAAGAACCGTTGCTGCCTGGCAAGCCGACTCCGGACGGCGGAAGAGTGGGGGGGGCGGGCTATGCCACCATGGCTTATTAAGCAACAGAGACCAACCCAGTAGCCTATCCCTGTTCGGGTCTTGCGATGAGCTAGCTCTTGATCCCCGCCTCAACAGCAGGAAGGAGTGGATCATACTGTTGAGCCTCACATTTCCAGGGAACAGAGGAACTCGGGCGCGGGTAAACTAACGTTGGCTTGTCCGTGTTTACACACCTTTCGTTGATATCATAAGAAATCTACGTAGCCCCAGGCCAGCAATCCATCCAGTACGCTGTCCCTGGAATCTGAGTTTTCTTTTCAGATGCCAGACAGGCGATACTGCGATACTGCTACGTGCATGCCACATGGGCTACCGGTATAACACAAAGTCCTCTTCCATCTTCCATAACAGGTGCCACGCATGTCAGCGTCGTATCATACCATCGACTGCTGCAGTTAGTACGAGTAGACTACTGCTGCAAAGCAAAGAGCCAGTATCACATTCACATGTTTACCACACTGCTTGGCGCTCGGCGCAAAATGACGACGTCTCTTGGACAACGAATATACCGGCTAGAGGAACAGGCCATAGGTGCAAATGGCACAGGACTAGGATGGGTACGATGAATGCATGCGAGCAATATGTCCCAGCTGATTTAGCAGCCGCTCATCCTGCTCATCCTGCCAGCGCCCCGAGTCGGGTCAAATCTAAATGCAGCTTGCTGTGCGATGCAGCAGAGAGAGGTTGAGTGGATGCCCACTCGCTCACTATTTTGGAGTAATAAACTGAGGGACACCTAGCTGAGCCTTGGCCAAGAATTTGGCCTAGTACTCACCACAGCATTGAGGGCGCTGCGGTGCACATCCTCGTCCTTTGCAGGGTTGATGTAGGTGTCCACATTCGGCAGCAGGGGGCTGTCCAAGCTTAAGCCAAAATAATCCATGAGCACGCACGCAAGGGCCTCGAAGGCGAGTTGTTTTTGAGATGGGCTTCTGTCTGCTTCGTGTCTGCCTCACAGACTCACCTGTGACCAGGGTACGAAGTTCCACTTGATGGAAGGCCTTAATCAACAGGGACACTGAATTATTCACATTAGGACAGAGATGCGTGTGTCCCCCCCCAGCTCCCGCCCTATGCGACCAGCATTACCTCGTGAGGCAGGCTCACATCCACAGCTGGTTTGCTGCGAGTCCAGGCTAAAAGATCGCCGAGTAGGATATGACCGTCGCTACCAAAGCAACGGGTGGCGGCGATGACGTCGCCACCGCCTCTCGAGGCGAGGCCGCAGCACGCCGTGAGGGCCAAGGCCGGAACAAATCTGCGGAAGAAGTTGCAAAACCCGAAATTAGGTCCATCGCATCGCCCTCCGCAGCTGGTGCTGCTGGCGCTTCCGGTGCCAGAGCTTCGAGCTCCCAGTACTCTCAGAATAGAGGAGCACGAATGAGGTGAGGCGTGGGACGTGGTGCCGAAGGCTGTGTGGCTCTGTTTGCCCTCGGACGCTGGGACGTTCTTGCTGTGTTCGCCGGCAGAATCGTTCTTCCTAGGTAGACTAGAATCTTACCAATCGTATTTGTAATTGCAGTAGAACAAACAGCAAGAGGCAGACGCTAGTCTGTACTTGGTATGATAGCGCATCGTATAATACGATAGCAGCACCACTCCCGCAGAAGGTTTAAATTCAATTCCTGCCTGCGAGTCGTACCGCTGCTGTTGCTGCTGCTGATGCCGCTGCTGCTGTGGCTGCTACCGCTATTGCAGCTGTTGCTGCCAATGTATGTGCTGTCTGTCGCTGGTGCTTCGTTCTTGTTTCTCTATACTCGAAACATGAAGTACGACACGACCCAGGGCCGGAGGGCTCGGGCTCGCGCCCGTTTCATGTGTATAATGCGTGCTTACAATGCGTGCTCGAACTACTATACTGCTGTGTTGTGTCTGGTACTCGTTACTACTGTGCACGAACTGTACACAGCAGTACACCTGGTAAATAGTACTAGTAGCTACCTGGTATGTCGTATTAATAATTCTTCTCAGACACGTATTCTGGTGTGCTGGCTTGCATATCCTGATTCCTGATATCTATGTTCCGCCCCCGCTTTCATTGCATTCGTCTTGTTTTTGTTTTTGCTCATGCCATCTATCAGGCTGTTTCCTCTGTGTGCGGTCCGGGTTCGAGCTTAGACCATCTCTTATAACACCGTTTCTGGATCCGAAAATGAACGTTTTCGGGTCGCAAGGCCGGTTTGCCGACTTGTAGACCCACAACTGCTGATGTTTCAGGCTTCCATGTTTGGATACCGTTTTCGGGTCGGCCGCGACCCGAAAAAGGGGTCCTTTTTCTGATGAATTCCCTACACATGTACACGAAACACGAAAATGGCATCCGGAGTCGGTTTTCAACAAGTCATGGGAGGCAACAAGCTTTGTAACAAGCCGAAAACAGCAGTAGTGGTGCTGTGGGCACACATGTCGGGCCTCACCACGAGCCGATTGGATCGGATCGTGATGGTGACGACTACGAGAGCCTTTCCCACTCTCCTTCCAGTCGCGATTGCAGCATGTGCCAAACACAAGACACGCTGCTACTCGTATTTGTTATCGAGGATGAGGACAGCCGCCGTCTGCGACATGTCGTTGATGTCCGAGATCGACGGGAGCGAGGGGGAAGACAACCATCCTCGCGTGAAGCGCACACGGCATGTTTTCCCAGCCTACAAAGCTCCATCTGCCTGTGCTCTCAGATGCTCTGGTGCAGCGAACTCGTGCGAGTATCAAGCGATCGCCATTGTTGATTATTTTTCACGATAATTATGTTGAAAAATACTGGGCATGTCATGGGCCGAAAGTACGGGCCTGGCCGGCCCGGGCCGGGCCGGAAGTTTTGAAAATTTGATGTGCCGGGCGGGGCTGTGGCGCGTGTGGAAATTTGATGCGCCGGGCCGGGCCGCGGCCCATGATCTGAAAATTTGATGGGCCGAGCCAGGCCGCGGCCCATGAGATGTGGGCTGTATATGGGCCGCTCTGCCGAGCCCATGAGGCGGCCACGAGTTTTCACAGGCCGGCCCGGGCCGCGGGCCATGAAATGTGATGCACTGCTGCTATAATATGTACGATGAAGTCCACCCTGCCCAAGAGATGGCTCACGCGTTTTTGCGGGTCGGCCCGGGCCGCGGCCTATGATATGGTGTGTGCGGTAAGTCTACTATGACGACTTCGACGTCCGCCCTGCCCATGCGGGGCAACCAACCCACATTTACTGACCGAGACACGGGCCGGCCCGCGTGTAGCCTGTGCACAAAAGCCGCAGGAGAGCGGTTTACGGCTTGTTTCGCAGCAAAAAACAGCAACAGCAGGCGAGGAAACAAATGGATGCGATACTCGCGATATACATACTAAACGAAAACTGAAGATGGTTTATAAATCAGGCGTATCTCTGCATTCCAAGCACAACCGCTGTTGCTGCTGCCAGCGCCAGAGTAAGCTCTACTCCGGACAGGACGCAAGCAGAACCAAACAACAAACTGCCCTAAGAAACAACAACTGCTGCTGGGTATACTGCCCCATAAACAACCTTGAGAGTGCAGCTGCTCATCCACATGTTGTGGCCTATCACGTTTCACGAGTACCACACTCTAGACTACATATTCTACATCGCCTTCACCGACGACAGCCTGCGTCTTTGCAGCGAGGTTTCGTAGCGCCTTCGCGCGTACGTTCTTCATCTCTGGCTGTTCATCAAAGAGAATGGCTGAGTGGCTGAAGGCCCCCACGAGAGAAGAAGCACCCTTCCCAACCAGCGTCTTGCAGAGGGGGGGTGGGGACTCTGACGAAGCGCCGGCTAAGCCCAACGCCCACGTGATTGCGCTGTTGACTCGATGTCGACGGCGCCGTGACCTGTGCCAGAGGAATTTAGATAAATATAATCATGAACGGGTATTAGAAGGAAATATTAGATGCGTATCATGGTGTCAGCTGTTCTTGTCTACAGCTGTAGTACGAAGCATCAAGCAGATCATTGAAGTTGTCAGATTTTTCATATATCTTGTAAATATTTGCAATGCACAGCAGTTTTACCAGGAGTTCAACAATTTAGGACCCCTTCAGCCGTCTGTCGTCGTATACATCTCTCTAGTATTATTTCTTGTGTCGCGTACTGTCTCCGCTATTCTGTAGCCATCTGTTGTATAGACTACAGTGTATATATTGTATTGTCATGAAATTCAAATTGTTTTTTTGTTAATCCATTATTTTTACCCAACTAAATCAGTACACACATTGTCCATGCTGATTCTTCATCCTAGAGAGATACAAATTATGTGGTCACAGACTGCTGTTGTGAGACAGTCAGAGTAAACCAGCGTATTCATAGTTTCGGGGCATGCCTTCATTTCCTACAGCCGTTCCAGCCCAGCCCATCCCACCCCCGACGTCTCGTCCTCGCTGTCGTGGTGTTTGCTTACCCACACGATGCCCAGTTTCTCCTCTCCCCACGCTGCACCTATAACACTCTCCGCTGTGGCGTTGCTGCTCCTTTGCTTGACAAGCAAGAGAAACGAAAGAAAAGAAAAAAGGAATAAGGGAGATATCATAATCCAACAACGGAAACAAAATAACAAAACAAATATAAAATGTACTCCTATTTTTAATCTTTAGCACAACATGACGCAAGTTTAGTCGACTTTATATCTGGACAACATCTACGCTATACCCTTCATAGACCTAAAGCTGTTGGAAATCCCCTCCCCCCACCCCCCCCATCCCTTCGAACACTCCGCCCTCTCCTCACTGGTTGTACGACTTACAGGATATACATGATAAACCGATGCATTCCTTCCACAACCGTCAGATTTATCCCCTTAAAGGGTTTAATGTTTCCGCGCACATATTAAGTTGCCCCGCCCGCACCCCCCCCGGCTCCCCCTGCCCAAACCCAGCCCCCCACGCCCCTAAAAACTCCGCCCTCCCCTCACCGGTTTTACGACTTACGGGATACACTTGATAGACTGATGCATAGACCATTTGCAATAAGACCTGAACAAACATAAAAAAAAGCAGGGGGCACGGGGTTATTCCACACAAAAACGCCATGCGTTTTGAGACGTGCAGGGAAAGAAATATTTCCCCGTAAAAAATTGACGATCACGCCTCACTGCCAAGACAGCCTTGAATGTACGGCAGCACAGCGCAGCTAAAGTTCAGCCATGAAGCTTAGGCCATGTTTGCGGGCCACCCTCGTACCCTTCTGTGGTGCTCTAACCGGCGCTTATGCACACCACGAAGTCAAGTCAGACAAGCAACATCAAGGGGAGGAGTTACGCTTGCTGGTTCTCAGTTAGTTGCTGTTTCTTGGGTGTTGCCTACTCTGTTTTCACAGCAGTCAACACGAAGAGCACAAAGCGGTGGCATAAACCTATGTGTGCACAACTTGAGCGATCAGACACAAGCAAGTATCTCGGCCACGTGGCTGTGATGTTGTGTCCGCCACGAACCTAACGTTCGCGGTAGTACTGCTGTTGTACGCGCGAGATGGATGTTCGACCAGTCAGAACAAGAAACCATGCAACAGTCACCCGCCGAACGCATCAATAAAGCTTACATACCTGCCTCAAAGAAGTGCGATACGATCGCACGCCAACGCCCAAAAGCCAAGCCCTCGTCCATGTATAACCGAGCGGTGTGTAGACACAGGGAAACGACTCAAGCAACCGGTCGTTCGAGCAGCCTTCGAAAGCCGGAAAGCTGCAACGTCGAAACAAGAGAAGGGTTTGAAACCCCCCGCTTCCAAAAGCGGTCTTGCCGGGTGGAAAACCCGAAAAATTCAAACCACGAAAGATCCACCCAGCCAAGACAAGATCACCACACACTCACTCACACCACTCCACTCCAAACACAGAACCACGATGGCCCCTTGCCAAATCTTTCGGCGGTTGTTCCCACCCGAAACTATCCACGACCATAAATGCAACGAATGTGGGGCGGAGGTGCACAACATGTGCCTCCAGGCACTTGACAAAACGGACGATGCTCCAGAGGGAGGTTTCAAGTGCGGGCCCGGTGGCTTGTGCGCTAGGCAGAAAGCACAAGGGGCCGCCGGAGATGCGGAGGTGTGCGGCCTATATTGGCTCTGCAGCGTGTCGTCGCCCGCCCCCCTAAGCGGCAGAACGCGGTGCTGTAATAAGCCGTGCCATCTGCTGTGCATGAGCGTTCAATGCTCTCGGTGTCGGTCCGCGGAGAATGGCGATAATGACAATGGGGCGGAGGGGCTCCGTGAACCGGAAGAGGAAGACGAGGTTCGTGTAGGGGTTGGTGTTGCTTTGTGGCGTTGTGGCGGTGGTACGTCTGCGGGAGGTAGAAGCGGGGGACATTTTGGCCTGCATGCAGCGGCAAAAAAATGCAAGAAGCTCGTAGTTGGGCCAAAAAGTGAAAGGCAAGAGAAGCTATTAATAGTATATGCTTTGTATGTCCTTTATAATGAATATACCCTGGTAGGAATTGAATTAAGGTCGTGATGGATATACTATAATATGTACCATGTATTATTTCCGAAAATGTCACATTTATCCCCTCAAAATAATGTATAGTTTCCAGACACATATCGAGCTGCCCCCCCCCCCCCCCCCCCCGCCCCCAATAATATACTGGTGCCAAAACCGTCAGATTTATCCCCTCGAAAGGATTTATAGCTTACATGCACAAATTGCCCCTTCCCCCCCCCCCCCCCCCCCCCCCCCCCCCCCCGCCCCCCTCCAAACCCGCTCGCTTTTGATCAAAACCGGCCCCCCCCCTTTTTTCCCTTCACAGCTGTCAGATTTTGTCCCCCTCAGAAACGGGTTTTATAGTTTCCGCGCACAGACTGACTAAAATCATCCTGTTGACCCTGATAGCTACACTGTAGCTGTAAGGGGAGTCGCCGACCTATATCCTTAATGAGGACACACAACTCGTAATGCGCGCGATCGGAGTATCACACACAGCTTGCAAAGATGAGTTTCGACGAAATCTTCGATCTCACAGCTGGAGTGTATTTTAATTTTTATAATATGTACCATTGCGACTAAAAATGCGTGCCACATAGGATAGGCATTATTTCAACAGGTGTGTGTTCTTGACGCTAAACTGGTATTTCCATTCATTCATATCCAGCACAATCAATATCCGTGCCATGTCGAGCTCTGAGGCCACAAATTATAAGACAAGAGATACACATTGGAAATACAGCAAGCATGGTGATGTGGTCATGCAATGCCACCAGCAATGAACACGAGGGGGGGAAAGTGCAAATCAGCACACGGGCTTGAATGTTTTTTAGAAAGAAACACTTGATGTGTCCGCGCTCAGTTACTTGAGTATGTTTGACCTTTTCACCGATCTAGCACAATAGAAGTGTCTGTCCGTGCCAATGCCTCCCCCTGGAGAGACGAGCTTTGTGGTCACAAACTACAGGACAGGGATCCACATCGTGAATTCAACATTTTCGTTTTTTGGCCATGCCATGCAATGTCAAACGCAATGGATGCGAAGGCGGAACACAGCAAGCCAGCACACCAGACCACTATTAATACTTGGAAGGAAGAAAGACAAGAAGGATCAAGAAAGACGAAAACCGCGAAAGAAAACAAACAAAACGAGATAAAAGGAACGCAGGTGCAGCAGCAGCATATCATGGTACGCCTTGCGGTCACCCTCCAACGTTGTCTTACGTCTGCTGTCGCTTTGGGTGACGCGTCCGGGAAGTCCGGTGTGCGTGCACGCGAGCGTCAAGTACGCGGAGGTGCTTTTCGCTGGGAGCGACAAGTTTCCGACGAAGGACGTTGTGCGCGGCGTGTAGGCGGCCGCTGCGGGGGACGGGCCCACCCTCGATACGGCGCTGGGGGTGGCTTTGCTAGATTGAGAAGAGCTGTACCGGGTGAAGTACCACGGCCACCGTTTGATCTGGGTGCCGGCCGAGGCCGAGTCTCTGAAAACGCGACTGCTGGTGTGTGCCCACCTCGAGGGGGCCGGACACCGCGGGGTCGATGCAACGATGGCTCGGCTTGAACGGCACAACGTATGGGAAGGTATGGCTGGTGACGTGCGGGACATGACTCGGCTTTTGCCTGTACTGTGCGGACACCAAGGCCGAGGGGCTAGTGCCCCGTACGCTGGAAGAGACCCTTCAAGGGCGAGAGCCAAACGCAGTTGTGCATTTGGATTTTCTCTACATGGGGGAGAGCGCGGTGGATGTCGGGCGTTGACGCTGCGGATGGATTTCAGTACGGCTGGTCATTCTCGAGGACGTGAGTGGATACACATGGCTGCGACCGTCTAGAGCGTGCACGGCGAACGGCATCGTGGAAGAACTTGTTCGCTGGGGTGCCACGCTTGGGCAGCCAACCACGTGGGTGAGCGACAACGAGACCCATTTCGGCAACCGCGTGGTGCGCGAGCTGGCGAAAGCACTGGGTGTTGAGCATCGGTTCTCAGTGGCCAACAGCGCGTGGACCAACGGAACCGTCGAGCTGATGCCCGAGGTGATCCACGGGGCGAAAGCGATGCTCAACGATGGGGGTCGGCCACTCAGCGAGTGGGCTGTAGTACTACCGGCCGTGCAATGGGCATTGAACACGGCGTGGCGGAAGCAGCTGCAGACGACCCCTTGCCACGTCATGATGGGGCGTGAGCCGCGTACGGCCTTTACTGCCTTCATCGAGGGGAACGACGAGGGTTTTCAGTTTAACCCAACCGACGAAAACAGGTTGCAACAGCTGGTGGTTTCTCTGGTGGACACCCAGGAGGAGCTCCTGGCAGGGGTGCTGCAACGCGTCGACGCCGATCGTCGTCACCACCGAGCGCTTGGCAGTCGTGGCAAGACGCTGCTGCGTTTCACGGTAGGCGAATTACGTTCTGGTGGCTCGAGTGCCCAAGCAGGACAAGCACCGAAAGCTCATGAGCACTTGGACCGGACCGTGGCGTGTTGCCAATGACGACAAAAAGCACGTGTATGCGGTGCAGCACTTGGTCACAGGCGAACTGCGCGACGTCCATGTGGCGAGGATGCGTTTTTACGACCATGACCAGCTCGAGATTACCGGCGAGCTCAAGGTTTTCCAACAATTGGAAAACCAGGGCAAGTACCACATCCGGAGCACCTTGGCTATCAAGCGGGCTGCAAGCGGGGACGAGTTCGTCAAGGTGGCCTGTGATTGACTGGAGGAAGCGGAGAGCACCGGGGAGCCGGTGTCGCGCGTGTTCCATGATGCGCCGGCCGTGCTGCGAAAAGAGCTCAAGGCGCTGCGGCTGAAAGCCGAGCATAAGCGGGCGCTCGTGCAGCGGTATGGGCTGCGTTTGTGATTATCATGTTGTGGTTTGGGGGGACTCCGCATTCTGAGTTGCTGATTTTCGGTTTTATCCGAATTTAGAATTTCTCGTTATTCTGACTTGGAGTTTCTGCGCAGGGTGCTGATAGTGCTTGACGCAACCACAGCTGGCGGTTCATTGCCGGGGCTATGTGTGGACAGAGCGTCTCCGGGGTTGATGTCCTGTTATACGGGTGACTGTTGTACTGAAATACACATTCCGTGTGTGGTTCGGCAAGTTCAATGCGCAATTGGAGGTGTGATGCGTGATGCGTGATTTTCTTGAAGATTCATCAGTGATGACGCGGCTGCTGAACAATCATTGTTCACGGTCAGTAAACCCGGTAGATCTTAGGTCGTGGTGAAACTGACCGCGATTTGTTGGATTTGACCATTGCCCAACGTACGGACAGCTATGTTTATCAAAGCTACTCGGTCTGAGCCAACTTGTGGTTGGTAGTCCGAGATGGGCTTTTGGAGGGTGCTGTACCGCTGTGATCGTATCTTTTGAGCATTTTATGCACATGGAATGGTTGGATACATTTTGTCGGGGAGTTCCATTGCCGCTATTGGCGTTTCTTGTGAGCTCTCGAGATCTTGAGATACAACCGGGAAGGTCCATGGCCGATGGCATGTCGCTTCCCCTCGTGATAACAAACGAACTATTGCATTGTGGACAAACGCACTCTGAGCCTACGAGGGAAGTCCTCGGAGCTGATACCCACCGGGCCCGCGGTCGCGCGAGTCGGTACAGGTGATGGCGGAGTTCTGCATTTTTTCATGCAAAAATAGAAACGCATATTTTTGTGTTTCTTTCTTTTGTTCTATCTCTATCTGTCTCTCGTTTCCTTCCTTCTTCGTGCTGCCGGTGATGTACAATACTCTTCCAGAGCCTACGCGGCACATGGGAGAGAGGGCATCCAAGAGGTGGAGGGTTAGGGTTTTTTGTTTCTTCTTGTTTCTTTGCGTCTTTCTGCATTGTCTGGGGTTATGTCCCATTCCAGGTTTTTGTCCCATTCCAAGAGTTCATCTGTTTTTTTCGTCTATTTTTTTTTGCTTTTCTAATTTTTTGTTTGGCTTGTTTTTTAGCTGTGTCGTTCGTACCCGGTACGCTGACTTGCCGGTTGCTTTCCTTTTTTCACTGGCGACTTATTGATTTTGGTTTCTCTGTTTCACGGTCTGTGACACCACGTAGTGTGTATCTCTCTAGGGTGAAGAATCGGGATGGACGCTGGATATTCTTGTGACGCCGTTGGGTAGAAATATCGGATTCATTGTGAAGATAACACACGAACTTCTCATGACTTTGAGATCGAGGATTTCGTCGAAGCTCACATTTTCTACTTTCAAGATGTGCGCGTATACTTGGTACGCGAATAGCGCTTTGGTGGCTCACGATGTTTTCTTGCACCAGGTACATGCTACAAACACGCGTCAGCTGTTGTAAGATCGATAGTTTCGTCGAAGGTTCCACTTTGGTATGTGCTTGGCTTGAAATCCCGGGGGTGTTGCAAGCTGAAAATAGAGGGGGAGAACGGAAAACTCTTGAAAACGAAAGAATCGAAATTCGCCACCGCGCGAGTAACCCGGCAAGTTCGCACCGACGAGCCCAGAACAGTGAACAGCTTAGTCCGTACTGGCTGTGGCCATTTAGTTGGCTTAGATCGTAACGCAACTGTTAATACTGACTACCGGGTATTCGGTAGCCGTCAAATCCATCCAACTTGCAGCTACGTCATCCGCTTATGAAAAACGTGAGCGCCGCACATACCGTTGGAATTGTTGTAGTTCGGGTTTCGGACACCTTGTGGTGACAAGATTGCCGTCAGCCAATCAATCAGTGGCCGATGCTGTAACCGTCGCTTTTTTGCCGTCACTTTTTGCCCTCTGAAGTCATGAAGGAAGGATTCATTTTTGATGACCGCAATCGTTTTGTTTTGGTGTGATTGTACCCAGTAGGGCTCAAACAACAAGGTGCCCAGCGTCCCCCCCCCCCCTCCTTGTAGAGACGTGAGAAAGTTGAAATGGTAATATAAAGCAAGGAGAATGGCAAAAAAGAGGTTGGAACCCATAGCTGGTAGGGCTATATGGGAGAAAATATCAAGAGGGCGAGCTGGAATACGATGGGATAACGTAGTCGAGAAAATATGGAAGGGGTTAGGAGGAGACCAAGAAGATATACTGTTGTCAAGATATAGAAGTTTGGCGGGTGCAAGACAGGAGTAAAAAAAAGAATAGAAGAAAGGGAAAGGTCAGCGCCAAGAAATAAGGTGAACGAGGAGAAACACTAAAGAGATATATGGGGAGTTGAGGGAAGATATTGGAATATAAACGTATTTGCACGGCCCAATGGTCTACGCGAAAAAGCTGAAACTGCGATTTCGTGTAGGGGACCTGGACTTACCAGAAAAAAGAAAGAGATATACCAGTAGTCGGAAGGAGGAGATGGGTGCACATATGTGCCCGTTTGGCACAACAGTAGAGAGTAGGACTCACGTAGTAGGAGAATGTGAAATATACAAGGAGGAACGGGATGCGTTTGGAGATGAGGCCATTAGACGAATGTGACATGGAAAAGTTTTGTAGACTAGAGAGTAGCGAGAAAACGATCGCTATCGTAGGAGATAGATGGTGGCCACAGTCGGCAAAACAGGAGGGGGATAGGATAAGCAAACATATTTTATGTAATATATGAAAAAGCGTAATGAGCGCCCAAACGTTGGGGGTGTCTCTATTAAGAGTAGGAACGGTGCTCAGTCTCGAAAGGGATGCGTGGTCAATGATCAAATGACTAAGGCAAGCAACAAATGAGTACCCCCCCCCCCCCCCCCGCCTCCTCAGCCGCATTCCCCGTCCCGACCCATCTCACCCTTCCCCCCCCCCGTCCCCCCCTCCCCCCCTCCCCCCCGTCTCCTTAAACCGCCTCTTATGCGGAAAGCAGGGCCCGGCTCGGCTCCGGCGAGCTGCTTCTCCAGGAAACCCCTGATGGCCTGGTTATGTCCCCCGCGCTACATCGCCACAGGATGCTCACGGGGCTAACAACGCTCAAGTCCGCCGAGGAGATGAGCTCAATGCCTCTGCTGGGAGAGGACAGGCGAGAGGGGGGAGGGAGCAAGACTCGGTTTTATGATGCTGTTAAGGGTGGTGGTGGTGATGGTGGCGGTGGTGGCCGGGGGGTTGGTAGTGGTGGCGGTCGTGACGGCTACGAAGTGTTAGCGTCTAGGGCCCCGAGAGATAGGAGCGGTAATGGTAATGGTAGTGGTGGTGGTTGGGTGGGGAGGCAGAGGTCTTCCACCTGGGACGAGCACGGCGTTAAAGCGCAGTTGGCGAAGAGGGCGGTCGAACGCACGAGCGGTCCCGGTGCGGGGGGGGAGGGGGGGGCAAGAGGACGGGGGGGCAAGGGGGGGGGTGAGAGGCAAAGGACGTGGAGCCACAATGAGGTGGTGATGCATCGCGATGAGCATTCGCCGTCGCCGGCGTCGGAGTGGGAGCACCTTGATGCTTTTCAGGTATGTATGGGGGTAGAGGTGTTGGGGGGATTTACGTGTTGTGCATGTGCGTGTTTGTGGGGGTATTTGGCAGGAGGGTTCTATCTGTTGTGTGTCTTGGGTGCATGTATGTGAGGGGCGTGTGTATCATATATATATGCGTATACATATGCCTGTGTATTTGTGTTGGGGATGGGTGCTGTTTGTGCCCATATGTGTGTGCTTGTGTGGTTGCTGTTCTTGCTTATGTGCTTGTATGTATAATATCATTATTTCGGTGGGTAGGGGCTGTATGTGTTGTTTGTGCTTGCATTTTTAATATATGTGAGGGGTGTTTGTGTATGTTTCAGAGTTCGCTGTTCTCACAATTGTTCGTCCCCACGACCTAGTCCGTGGTCATTAAACAGGCTTTAACCATCCGGAGTGGAAGAACAAAGAAAATCCGGAACAACAATCTGAGGCTGTTCGTCCACAGCAAATGTAACAATTAGCAATACATTCGAAGCGCGTATCAGATGCGTACGCGGTATTGCTGTAGGCGTATGGTATGGTTTGTGTTTGTGTTGGCGCGTAGTTGTGTGTGGATTTGTTGTATCTTGTGTGCGTTTATGCCTGTTTATTGTGTATGTGTGCATGTGTGTTGCGTGTACATGTCACTATGCCTCTGTGTGCAACAGCCGCCAGTCTCTTTGTATTACGTTTCGGTTTTATGCTAGTACGATTCTACTGCATTTGTTTTTTTGAACACTTGTCGTTGGTTTGCTCATCGCTTTACTGCCGGGTGTGCTGTTGTCTCTTTCGCTGAACCCGCGTGCCTTTTTTGTGCTTCACGGCGTCTTAAACTCGACGGTCTGCCAAGTACCCCCCCCTCCCCCCCCCCCCCCTTGGTGCAAGCAATGCCTGCCTGGTTGGTGAAAAGCCAACGTGCTCCGTCCTATTCCCGGCATAGTAGGGATGCGAGGGTCTATGGTCATACGACTACGGCCATGCAAAACTGAGTACCCCCCCCCCCCTCCCCCCGCATCCTCTCCGCCGTCGCTGCAACGCCCTCGTTTCTTCCCGCACTCGAAAGGCGATGGGCTCGATGTACCAGCAGGAGCTATACCACGAAAAATCCGACGGAATTGTGGACGTCCTTGTAGACAGGACACAGGTGCGTACCCACCCCAAACCTCCCCGTTCGTTTCGTGTGTTGCACGTGCTGCCTGTGTTCTACAGTTCGTTGGCTGATAAACGCAGTTTGCCCATGTCGTTAACGGGTGTATTTTTCTTTGAACTGCCTATGTTTTGCCATAGCGGGGGCGTGCTGAGACGGTATCGTGGATTTTGTTTTATTATCCTTCCGTCGTTGATGTGCGGAAAGTCCAGAGCCGTTGAGGTGTTTCCCGTCTTATCCCCTACCAGGGTACCCTCCTCCTCCCCCTCCTCCCCCCCTCCTCACCTCTCTTCTGCCCTGCCCCCTTCCCGTACCCTCCTGAACCACCCCCGGCCGCCCCCTACCCCTCTTCGTACCCCGCCCCCCCCCTTCACCTCTAGACAGGAAATCGTGGCCAATTGTCAAATGACTACGGCAAGAAACGAATGAGTACCCCCCCCCCCCCCCCCCCCTTTCCCCCTGTTTCCGTCCTCGTCTCACCACCCACCCCTACCCCTTCCACGCTGCTTCACATTGCACCCTAAAGGTCCCTGTGCTGATCATCTTGGTGGGCATCATGGCGGCATTCGCGGGCATGATTGTGTCCTACTG
This sequence comes from Undaria pinnatifida, assembly GCA_012845835.1. Classification (NCBI taxonomy): domain Eukaryota; class Phaeophyceae; order Laminariales; family Alariaceae; genus Undaria; species Undaria pinnatifida. The sequence goes on along the minus strand of JABAKD010000015.1, from coordinate 5,878,272 downwards.
CTCGGACTCCGCCAAGATGTGGAGGATCGTTTGGACTACCGCTCACCCCAACATGTGAGATTTTATGCCTGCGCCTTCTCCGCCACCGCCGCCGACCGTTGCGTAGTTCTGTCTCTCTTTATCTCTTTCTTTTCAACCGTCCACCTCACCGCCATGGCCCTCTCTCTTGGCACACACATACACCCTCATCCCCTTACGCCACCCCCCGCCCCCTCCACCCTACCACGACTCGTCCCTCCACCCCCCCATCCCACCTCCAAACCCTGCTCACCCGTTCCGCTCGGTCCACTCCCTGCCGAATGAGAGTATTATCTTACGCTTGCTCCTACCCTCACCATTCACCGTACCCTTACCCTCACCCCAACGCCTGCCATTGCCCGTGCTATCCCCGTCCACGTTTCACTTCGCCTTACCCTCACCCCTTACCCATACCCCACCGCTTACCCTTTCCCTTACCCCTTACCGTCAGCCTTACCCTTTCCCTTTCCCTTACCCTTAACCCCGCCCTCCCCCCTGTCCTTATCACTGCTCTTACCTTCTCACTTACGCGTAACTTACCCTTTCGCTTACCCTTACCCCCCTCCTTATCCTTTGCATTACCCTTTCGCTTACCCTCACAACTCATGCCGTACCCATACCCATACTTATGGTTATACTCGTACCCTCACCCTCATCCTTGCCCTTACCCTATCCGTCCTCCTTATCCTAGCACTACTCCTACACTTGCCTATACTCGTATATGTAATACCCACACTCTTACAGGTACGCGTGCTAGCGCTATTACTTATAGCCTTTACCCGAACCCTAGCCCTTGCCTTTACCCGTTCCCTTGCCCTACCCCCCGCCCCTGCCCGGCGCGCATTGACACTGCCTCGTAGGCCGTTCTTGTGCATCGCCTACGGGGCATCCTCCCTCTGTATCACGCTTTGCATGTGCGCCATCACGCACTACATTTGCCCGTGCGCTTCGGGCGGAGGTGTGCCCGAGATGAAGGTAATGTGCTGCTGTTATTACGCGTAGGCATGGAGGGAGAGGGGGTGAACGTGTATGCTAACGTGTGTTAGACTGCTGTACGCAGATGAATGTAATGTGCTACTGCTGTAGTACGTGGATACGGGGGAAAGGGGGGGGTGCTACCAGGTGTAAGGCTGTACGTAGATGAAGGTATCGCGTTGCTGTTGTTGTACGGACGCATGAGGAGATGGGGGGGAGGGCGGTGAAGTTATATTGTACCGGGTGCTCTACGACGGTATCGGGCAGTGGGGTGGTGGTGCAGGAGGGGGGTCAATATGTGTAAATTCTCGTAAAGAGGCGTGACATTATCACCGCAGGATTAACGATTCGTAACTCAAGATGTCACACTTTTTTCACTCCAAAATTACTGCGATATCTCATCGCGCAATGTGTCACGTCACGACTCGTAACTTTTGTGTCCTTTTAAACTAAAACTACTCTAATGCAGTAAAAGTGTCGGGCGTCACGATGCGCACATTTTCTTTTCCTTCGTTTAAAGCGAAAAACGAACTGTTTGCACCACGTTTTCGCGCACTTGTCGGCACAACCCATTACGGCATTGTTCATCCGTTAAACTTAGTTTAGTGCACCCGGTTTTCACACACTTTCCGGTGCACTCACCGTGGCAGGCGGTATTGTCCGGGGCCAGCCGGCCTGGACTTCTGTCGGCGCGACTTGTGTTGGTCAAGGCCATGGGGTGAGTTAACGTGGTTTCGTGGTTTTCGCGGGACTCGACGGGTCGACGGGGGCGGGAGAACAAAGTCTAGGGCGGGGAGAGGACGCGAGGTGGGGGGGACCGGCGAGCGGAGGGTGGCGGGTTAGGGGGAGGGTGAAGGGGGGTGCACGGACACACACGCCCCCCCCCAACCCCCAACCCCCAACGCCCCTCCCCCTCATGCGCCGCCCACTTCCCACCGACCCCCCCCCCCCCCCTCCCCATCCTCCCCCCCTTGTCAACCCCCCCCCCCCCCCCCCCGCGCTATCACTCCCCACTCCCCCATCGGCCCCCGTCGTCACCCCCACCCAAGCCCCAGTATACGCACCCACCAACCCACCCATCCACCTGTCATCCCGCACACCCAACACGGCACCCTCACCCTCCCACACGTAGCGTTATTGCTGCCAACGCGGCTGGGCTATCGGTAGGCAAGGAAGGGCCGCTAATCCATATCACCTGCGCCATGGCGGACGTGCTCATGGCAACACCGACGTTCAAGCAGGTACTCGTTGCTGCTGGTGCTGTTGTCATTGTTATTGTTCTTGTTGTTCTTGTTGCTGCTGCTGTTGCTGCTGCTGCTGTTGCTGCTGCCGCTGCTGCTCTTCCCCGGCTGCTACTGATGCTGCGTATGGGTGTTGCTGTTGTGATAAAGTTGCTGTTGCTGCTACTGCCGCTGCTATTGCTGTAGCCAAAAATGTGACGTGGGCACGCCAACCAGTGATTGATCTAAAGAGGCTGTTCACGCTGGTGGTGGTGGTGGTGGCGGTGATGTTTTTTGATGTTGTCATTGTTGTTTCGGTCATTTGTTCCTCCGGACGCTACATATTCCGCAGCTCCTACGACACGCTGTTCCGCGTGGAATGCTGGTCGTGCTGACGGCGGTGTCTGCGAGCAAATTCACCGTGCTAGGTACCCGACAGGCACTTATATGCACATCCACGCTATGATTCGTTGTCCCGTTCCTGAAAGGTGCGCCTGAACAACTCCAAGAGGCTGGAGATACTGGCGTGTGCCTGTGCCGCGGGGTGAGTTCTATTCTTGTGTTCCCATCCCCTCTCCTATGGCTTGATTTTCCTTGCCTTGCCTTGCCTTGACTTGCCGTGCTTTTTCTCGCCTTGCCTTGCCTTGCCTTGCCTTGCCTTGCCTTGTCTTGACTTTGTTCCGTGTTGTTGCTTTAGCTCAATACCAGGCACCTGCAGCACTATTTTGCTCGTGGGGCAAGAACGCCACGCTTTTATACGTCGCCATGATCTCTAAGTCCTCCCTCCCTCCCTCCCTCCCTCCCCCTACCCCCGCCGCTGCCCGCTCAATGATGACATACCAAACCACACCACACCAAACCGCGGCGCGGAATAGCGTTGCGGCAACGTTCGGGTCAGTTTTCGGCGGCACCCTCTTCAGCGTCGAAGTTACCGCTACGGCCTACATGGTGCAGACGCTTCCAGCGACATTTCTGACAGCGGTGGTGGTGGCGGTGGTCTTTTGGGCCTCGGGGCGGAGCGAGCTGTTCACCCTCTTTAGTGATAATACCGCCCAGGCCAAGTGAGTCCCACGGTCCAAGTCATGATGGGGTAGGAGTGGTATTGGTGGTAGTGTTGGTGGTGATGGTGGTGGCTCTGAGGATTGTGGTCTACCTGCCTGTCTTATCTGTTTGTCGTCGCGTATGAGATTACGGTAATCGGCTGAGGTTACAGCTAGTGGCTAGCCTAGTCCCCCGCCTTCCCCACCCCCCACCCTTAACCTGAACCCCTTTAGAACTGCATCCACGTTTTTGCGGACAACTGCTTGGAATTTGCGTGGGGTAGTTTCTGGAACTGAAGCCCTCCCGACGTGAAAGTATCAATCTTTGACGGATTCCCTCCCCCCTCCCCTCCCTCCCTCCCCAACCTCCCCCCCGGCCCAGATTTTTTACGGGGGCCGATCTCGCGGCGTGGTCTGTTCTGGGGGCGCTTTGCGGCCTGGTAGGAGCGGGTTTTGTGGCGGTTCTCGACGGTTTGTCGCGAAGGAGGAACTTTTTCACGCGGAAAGACCTCGGCGAGTCCACCAGGAAAATGAGAATGTTCGGTGAGTCGTATGCTTCTTCTTCATTGGGTTTGCCCTCATGTTGTGTTTCTTCCTCGTGGTTTCTATTCGATTTCCCTTGTGTTGCTTCGTTTTTTGTTTTTTCCATGATTCAATGTTGTAAACAATCACGGCGAAGACGTCAGCTGTGAGTATGAGCCAACTGCTCGATTGCTAAACTTTGTGCTGTTCTTTTTGTTGTTAGTGTTGTTGATTATGTCTGCGCTGCCGTACCACGCATGCAACGTGTGTCTTAACGCGCATACGTACTGTTCCATAGCGCGGATACATTTGTACCACAACGCGTACACAACGTACGTCATAACGCAACGCGCACACAATGTGTGCCGTAACTCGCATACAAATTGTGGCGTAATGCGCAAACAAGTTGTCCCCTAACGCGCACAAATTGTGTCCCGTTCTGCGCGTACAAACGTTCGCCGTAACAGGGGTGGTGGCGTTGTGCACGCTGATGGTAATACCGGCGTCGTATACAGAGGCGGTGGCGTTCATCGAGTATGAGTCACGCGACGGCAAGCATAGATTACATCCCTTGGTTGACCAGATGTACGAGCAGAGGTGAGGCGTTGTCTGCAGAGAGTAGGGCATTCTGAACGAGGCATTTTGGGGGCCGGGGGGGAGAGTAGCATCCTAAATGAGGCGTTATTTTGTGGTTTGTGTTGGAGTAGAGGTATTCGCGATGGTGGTCGTCGTCCCTTGCTTGACCAGATGTACGGCAAAGGTGAGGCGGGGTGGAGGGGGAAGTACGGGCATCCTAAATGAAGCATGTTTTGTTTTTTGTGGCTGGCAGTGGAAGCGGAGGTATTGGTGCTGGTGGCTGTAGAGGTGTTGATTCATTGGTTGAATGCTTCAGTTGTTTGAACCGGTCGTGCATTCGTTCATTCGTTCATACGTTCATTATGTCATTCATTGCATCCATTCATGCATTCGTTTATGCATTCATTCATCCATTTATTCATTCATCGGACCATTTATTTTTGCCTTGGTTGATCGGGTGGTTTGATGCGTGACGTGTGACCGGTTGACTTATTTTGAGCATTTGGTTGATGTGACTTCTTGATGGATCAATTGATGTATATATATTCATTTGATTGGTTTGATTGCTTGTTTGCTCGCCCCAGGGTGTTCGGTGTGTCCTGGAAGATGCTCCAGCTGCTGCTTCTCAAGGCCTGGGCCACCGTCTTCTCCGTCGTCCAGCCCCTGCCGGTGAGGAGGCGTTTCTTCGTTAGGGTGTTTGCGAGACAACAGAAAACGTTAGTTGGGTTAAGAACATTCGAAACCAACACCCAAGACCCACCCAACCCAGGAAAAACTAGGTTAGCAGTGCCAATTTGGCCATTTTTTCCCGCAGCCGTACCGATATATTCTTAAGTCGTGGTGGATTGTCCTTGGGTTGTAATGTTCGTTGGTTTCATATGGTTTCCTACCCAACGAAATTTGGTGTCTCGCCAACCCCCTATTGTCGCTTGTGATGTTGTCGTTGCTGATGTGCTACAGTGCCGTGGACTCCGTGTTGTAGAAAACCTCACAGCGTTCGTTCGTACCTGGTACGTTTTACATGCGAAGGCCTATAAGATCCTCCTCGCGAAGCGTGGCACTATTCTATTGGGGAGCACCGTTTATTTAGGGCAGCGTTCCTGCTGTATCGTAAAGTTTGCGTTAAAACTTATCACAAGTTTTTATTTTCGGTCACCCGGTGGCCCCGAACCCCATTTGTTTTGCCCCTTGCCAGGTGGGCCTATTCAGTCCAGTGTTCGTGATTGGCGGTGTGATGGGGAGAAATTTCGGAGAATTGGCGCGGTGGGTGGACCAATACGTGGACGCCGTCAACATCAACTTCCAGGTAACACCCCGGTCCCTCTAGTCTAACACGTTAGAAGAAAAGCACCTACCCACTACTGGTACTCAGCGCTAACTTGTATCTTGCGATATTTATTTGGTTTTTGGTCTTGTTTATTTACTCATTTATTTTTGTCCTGTGGCAGATGCTTAAAAATGAAGGTTAAAGTCACGACGCTTCTACGCATGTGATATATGTCAGTTTAACTTGGATACCGAAACAACGGTGCTACCGTAACAATGGGCAACGGCGGCGCTCGTATGTAATGTAGCCAGCCACAGGCCTGAACCAACTGTACTATAGTATCTGTTTTCTTTTTGGAGGTCTCCGAAGTTTGTTTCTCGGTGTCATTTTGTTTTCAGAAAAGGATAAGTTGTCTGCAAACGTACCCAAACAAAGCAACGGACAAAGTGGTGTTTATTGTGTATTATAATAAGAATGGGGCATGTCTGTCGGGAATCTGGGTCAGAGTGTATCGTAAAAATGATAGGCGAGCACCCTAGGATCAGTCTCGTGTGGAGCTCGTCGCGTGCACGCTACCGAACGCAAGCCGAACGCAAGCTAGTTGGAGCTCTTGCAGATAACGTGGGCAGGCATGAGGTAGTGGCTGGATTAGTCTGGCAAGCCTGGCATAACTGTAGAGTATTTTATTGCCCACCCGCCCACCATTGCCCACCCGCCCACCCCTATTTTTTCTTTCGAATGGGGGAATGGGGGGGGGGAGGGGGAGAGCGGTACGGGTAGCCTGGATTCTGTACAGTTGTTTGTGTACGTACTATGTTATTGCTTTTTGTTATGTTTGGGTTAGAACGGAGGAGTCGAATGGTGCTGTACCATTCGGAGGCTTGGCCACTCGAGACGACTGCTGTAGGCGGCAATAGTTAGGAACCCGGCTGGTATCGTAGTAGGGAGAGAAGAGACGGTGTATGTGTGGGCGAGATATGTAGGATTGCGGGAGGCTGCAATGGATGTATCTGGCCAAGGGGAGAAATATTTCTCTCCCACGTCCCAGGAAACGACAACGGCAACGCATTTCTAATTGTAAAACAATAACCTGTTTGTTATTTGTACGAGGTATCACAAATTACGAAGAGACCATGAAGACCAAGACCTTCAGCAGTTATACGATTCTAATAGTCCATGAACAGATGAACATCAAAGGGAGCGCTACAAAATAACAATGAGGGGGTGCTCTATCAGCAACGACAGGCCCCATTGAATACGTGCGGCCGGCGAACTGGGCATGGATCTGTCGACGAGTCTTATTTCTCCACACACGAAAATGTTGGAATTTTGCTGCCCCGGCTGCGATGTACTAAAAACTTTCGGCAGCTCTTGTGGCGTCTTCCAGCTATTAAATATGGATTCGGGCACACTCCAGGACACAGAGCTAGGATTCCCCGGGAACAGCGTTTGGTTTTTAACTATCGCAGCGTCGGAGGTGTCTGGTGTTCTATGCTCGGTCCTGCCGGCAATGCTGTTGTTTTGTGGGCACTCTGCGTTAACGTTTCTACAGGCGGTAGCAATGCGGCAAGGGAGTGCGTTTCGACGAGTTTTCTGGCAGGACCGAGCACACACCGAGCACGCAACCCCAGACATTTCCGACGCTGCGGTACTTGAACACCAAACTATATTCCGTTGAATCCTTGCTCTGGGTCTTGGAGTGTGTCCGAACCCAGATTTAAGACCTGGAACACCGCTGGAGATATGGGTCGTTAATTTCGTCTCTTCTCTTCGTCATTTTTGTGGTTTTTCGGAAAAAAAAAGGAAAAAGGCTGTTTCCTTAAGAAACAAAATAGCACCGAGAAATAAACATCACTGTAGTATGTACCAGGTAGTTATAATGGTTTTGCTTTTGTTCAGAATCTGGTTCGTTCGAATAGACATCCCCTAACCCCCGCAACCTCCCGCACACTATTTTTTTGCTGCAACAACCACTACTACTATTAGTGCCCCTACTGCTGCCACTACTAGTACTACTACCACTGCAACTGCAAAAAACAGCCGTGAGGGTTCGCGCTGATCGGATCTGCAGCGTTCGCCGCCGGGGTGACGCACGCCATAGGCGCCGCCGTTGCGTCCTCCCCCCCCCCCCCCACCGTCTCGAAAGGAATGCGTGGTCAATGGTCAAATGACTAAGGTAAGCAACGAATGAGTATGCCCCCCCGTCCCCGTCCCCCTCACTATCCTGCGAACCCCCACCCCTCACCCCCCCCCCCCCCCCCAACCTCATATCGTCCTAAACCAACAACCATAACAGCCTCGCCCCCACCCCCCTGCTCCCATCCGCCCCTGTCACTCCCCCCCCACCAACCCCCTCCCCGCTACGACACCACCAACCAAAAAGCCGTGGGAGTTCGCGCTGATCGGATCTGCGGCGTTTGCGGCCGGGGTGACGCGCGCCGTGAGTACCGCCGTTATCGTGTTCGAGCTGTCGGGGCAGAACCACCTCCGGCTACCGCTGGGTGTCGCGCTGATGATCTCGTACTTCATCGCGAACCGCTTCACGAAGGGGGTGTATGATGCGCTCATGGACACCAATGGAACGCCGCACTTGGAAGAGGTTTGGGTTGTAGTTGTTTCGTGTGTTACTATTTTTTCTGGTGTTTTTTGTTTGCTCGGTTTGGTTTGGTTTGATTTGGTTTGGTTTGGTTTGATTTGGTTTGGTTTGGTTTGGTTTGGTTTGGTTTGGTTTGGTTTGGTTTGGTTTGGTTTGGTTTGGTTTAGTGGTTTGGTTTGGTTTGTTTTTGGTTTGGTTTAGTTTGGTTTAGTATGGTTGAATTTGGGGGTGTACGACGCGCCCATGGACGCCAACGGGACGCCGCACTTGAGAGAGGTTTGGCTTTGGCTTGTTTTGGTATGTTTTCTGGTTTGATTTTGTTTTTGTTTTTTGTTTTTTATTTGATTTGCTTTAGCAAAGGCGTTGGATGGTTGTTGGTTGGATGTGAGGGGGGGGGGGGGTGATTGAGTAGGGGTGAGATTAACCACCCGCATTTTGGCGACAAACTACTTGGTATTAGTGTGTGATAGAATTCAATTAGTAAATGACTCCCCCCCCCCCGCGCCCCCCCCTCTCCGTCGGGTACATCCCGCCGCAGGTGCCCCCCGAGGACCGAAACGTTCCAGCCGAAGATGTGATGATTCATGTGGAAGACATCCCATGCCTGTCCCTTTACAGCACCGGGAAAGATGCGTCTGAAGTGGCAGCGTTATGCCAGCCCGGGCAGGTCATCCCAGTCGTGCAGTCTATGTAAGTCTCTTCCCTGCCTGCCAGCCCTTTTTTGTGGCCCCTCCTTCCATCCCTCTATCTGTTCCACTCGATATCCCGCCGCTACGCTGTTGTTAGTTGTTGATTACGTTTGTGTTTGTGCTGGTGTTGGTGCTGTTGGAAGTGGTGGTGGTGGTGACGGTGATGTTTGGATTGTTGTTGTCGTTGTCAGTGTCGTAGGTGTTGCTCGTGTTCTTGTTCTCGTTCTTCACGTTTCGGTTTTTCTTCTTTCGTTCTTGCTACGTGTTGTTATTGTTATTGCTGGTGTTATTTTTGCTGTCTCCACAAGTGATGATTGTGCAGTTTTTGCGGCCTTCTGTTTCCTCCTCACTAACGCCCCTCTCTAGTCATTCGAAGTTGTCATCCTTGACGAAGAAGGTAACCACAAAGCGCAGAAATCCGCCGTACAAACGGTTGTTGGGATGCAGCTCACTCTTCATACGACTCGCCGAACACCTCAAGGCGCCTCGCATGGCGGAAGCAATTTCTGCCTGGTCGACGAAAAACCGAAGTGTTCCGTCCCGACTTTGTAGGGATGCGAGGGTCTATGGGCTATTACAAAGGCTACGACCATACAGTAGTGGTCCCTCTATTAGCGTACCGGTGTGTGCTAGCCGGAAATACCGTCACAACAGCGGCAGCCGGCACGGCTCCGCTTACTGCCATTACTGGTTGTTCCAATCCGTGCCACGCGATTTCACAGGCACTATGGGTGTAGCGGGCAACCGGCAGTACCCAACCGGCACTATAGAAGGACTTCAGCTGTACATGACAATGAGTTCACCCCCCCCCCCCCTTGAAAAAAAAAAATACACGAAGTATAATATGGTACAGACAGAACAATTTAACCTAAAGTTCAGCATCCACACATCAAAATGTTTAGATGCGGGCACTTATTTTCACAAGACATCAAATATATCGCCGGAAAGCTCTCTTTCTGGCGAATAAAACCAATGTGGCAGAAGAACTATTTTCGTCGCTGGGCTTGAGTTATCGGATTCCTCGGTAGAAATTGGTAAAGGTTTTGGGGCTCGATGTATGAGTCACGAGTTTTTTTTAACACCGTATTTGAACGTATCTCGTCAAGGCGCAACTTTCTGTTCAAGCAATGTACTCCGGAGTATATATATTGAAGCGAGATATAGGCCAAAAACCGCTATTTTCCTTGCTCCAGCTGTGGAGATTTTAGCGCAAAATTGGGAGGATGAATGTTGATAAACTCATCGGATTCCGACGAATTGGACCTGCACACAGGCACAATTTTTTTTTCCTAGAAAAATTATGTGGACCGAGAAAATCCGTTATAAAAAATCACCTGCGCGGGAATTTTTTTTTGCATGAAAGGTGGGGGATTATTTCATTATTTCAAGATTTGCTGTTACAGCATGCGAAGGCTTGGTCTTGTGGTAAGGTTCACGGCAAGTACGTAGTGCATGTATTAATAGTTGCGCGTGTTAAATATACATGCGTACGAGTATGAAGTTTCTTTAGCTTCGGTGTCACTTTCTCAACCGTGGTGTCGTTCCGGGTCAATTTTTTGCCTTTTCGGGGTATTTTTTTCCCAAAATGGCCATTGTTCATGTTTTGTTTCTTAGACCGGATTCGGGTTTCTCTCGACTGTGCGTTTCGTAAGCACTTTGTTTCACCTGTCAACTCTCAAAGATGGAGAAAAAAACGGTATCCCCTCTGGTAAAATTGTTCTGCCTGTACCATAGTTGGTCTCGGTTGGCACCGACGCTGTACCATTGGCCGAGGGACCCTTCCTCGGCCAATCAGGGGGCGAGGCACGCGCGGCGGGAGTTTCCCTCGGGAATACCCCCCAATTCAGCCGCAGCGGCTCAGCAGGTTCAGTGACTATCATCTCATCATACTCATTAATAGAATGAATGCATTTTCAACTTGCTGAATCCAGCGCAACTTGATTCTCGAACAGCATAAACCCGCCGCACCACAGCAGCAGCGTTCAGCAGCAACGAGCAAGGAAGCAACACACCACAACAACCGCACCAATACGACATCCGCTTCCAGTTCGCCGACGAAACACCACCCACACACCGCACGACACACCCACCCACCGACCAAGCCATCCACCCACCATGCTAGCCGTACAGCAGCAAACGAATTTGTTGGTTCGTGCTTGGACTTCGCCAGAGCAGGCCAGCAATATAGCGGAGAGCAAGGCATACTGTACACAGTCCAGCCGCAGCAGTTCAGCAGGTTCAGTAACTATCATCTCATCATACTCATTAATAGAGTGGATGCAGATTCAACTTGCTGAATCCAGCGCAACTTGATTCTCGAACAGCATAAACCCGCCGCACCACAGCAGCAGCGTTCAGCAGCAACGAGCAAGAAAGCAACACACACCACAACAACCGCACCAATACGACATCCGCTTCCAGTTCGCCGACGAAACACCACCCACACACCGCACGACACACCCACCCACCCACCGACCATGCTAGCCGTACAGCAGCAAACTAATGCGTTGGTTCGTGCTTGAACTTCGCCAGAGCAGGCCAGCAATATAGCGGAGAGCAAGGCATACTGAACCAAAGAAAATAATCGCTCAATCTCCCATAGGCACGAAAGCACTCACCCACGCACGAAACGACCGCCACCATCCCACATAATCAACCGCCCGCCAACCGACCAATCCGTCCTACCACCAATATGTGCTACGGCAGTACGGCAGTACAGCAGTACGTATACCAGCAAACAGAGGTGTTTGGCCCGTACTCGATTTTATCTTGAAAACACAATCATGGGTATGTTGCACCTCCAGCGGAGTACAATAACATGTTAACCACCCATTTTCACCCATCCACCGACCCGCCACCCACCCACGATCCGGTACCGGTACCGGTACCTACTGCTGCATGCTGAGGATATACACGTACCTGCGATTATAACGCCCACGACAAAAAAAAAGGGCCCTCGGCGAGTTTTTACTATGGCGTGGTCTATAAAAGTAAGTAACATATCGTTCGAGAATCTAGAAAAATCGACCCACGATTATCAACTCTTCACTTTTGAGCTTTTACCCCTGGTCTGTTTCGGTTAATTCTTCGCCCAGACCATTTTCTGTGTTGAAAAAAGTGAAAAGGCGGGGTCGTACGTATAACTAGCCCACAACTAATGCTGCATCATTCAAGCTGTGAGCATTAACCGGTGTCGCTGGAAACGATGCTGCTTGGTCGTCGGACGTGTCTGTAGTTACAATACTACACCACACCACGAAGCCCGCGCCTCCGTTGACCGGCAAACGGCCCAAACAGCAGCAGCGCAGACAGGCACCACAGCGACAGTACGCCTTTCGTACCTACCCCTTCTGCTCCAACGAGTCTGGGACGAAACCGGCGATTTCAAAGCAACGATTTCCGTGGATACCATTTACGACCTTTGCTTGGCGCAAATCAATAAGGAAAAATAAGGCGAGCGAAGCGCGCCGATTTTTGCGCTTGTATGTATGCCGGGGTTGGCGTTGGTTGGCAACGACGCTGTAAAACATCCCAATCATCGCGTGAGCTAGACAACCAGGGTAGTGTTTTTTTTTGTTGGCGGTCACCATGATGGTTATCGAGTCAGATCATCTTGTGCGGGGTGGAGAACCCTTACTCCGCACAAGAGGAATGATCGCGCATCACGTAGTGTAATATGGTAAGGCACGCACGAGGCAGATACATAGTAATACCCATTGCTCTATCTGGAGTGGCAACACCAGAAAACAAAGTAACTCATTGGCGCTGTCATCCATAAGCAAGAAAGCAGGCACAAGGTGCCGAAGTCCGTCCTACGAGCGGTTCTTGGAAGGATGCAGTTCACCTTCATGCGACTCGCCGAACACCTCACGGCGCTTCGCGGTTGGTGCAAGCAATGTCTGCCTGGTTGGTGCAAACCCGACGTGCTCCGTCCCGGCATGTGGGGATGCGAGGGTCTATGGTCATACGACTACGACCATTCACAAACTGAGTACCCCCACACACACACCCTATCGCGACGAGACAGGAGCGACAAAGTCCTCTTCGGCGTCGTTTTCTGGAACTGTTTGTGCTATGTGCTCGAAATGTTCTTGTTGATATGTTTGATATTCAGGTTAATGCTCGTTCTTGCTCTCGTTGTCCTTGTTACTGTCTTCGCTGATACGATAGCAACGCCGCCATTTAGTGGTCAATCCTGGTTGTTAGTGGTAACGCTCACTACCGTCCGTGGCTTACTAGAGTGTTTGCGATTTCCAACCTCGTTGGGTTAGATAAAAGGTAAAAATAGTTTTGAAACCGACGAGCATCATATCCCAAGGCCAACGAACCCACGAAAACTCAGGTTAGAAAATAATAAAAAAAACTGTAGGAAAAGGTGCTTTTGGCCAAATTTTTCGCTGGATTTTCGTGGGTTGGGTTGGCCTTGGATTGTGACGTTGGCCGGTTTCAATACAAACATTACACGTTTTCCTACCCAACTCCTACCCAGGCAAATTTGGTAGTTCGCAAACACCGTATGCTTGTTGTCTTCGGTTGATGACGATGCCGCCATTATTTATGGTTCGTGTTAGTTGCTCGCCAACATCCACCACCCACCGCGGCCCACCACTCACCGCAACGTTGACAGGAGTGACAAAGTCCTCGTCGGCGTCGTCCTCTGGAACGATCTCGCGATAGCCCTCGCTGACTATCGGACGCGCGGCAGCATCACCACCAACACGAGCATGCTCGAAACATCCACCACACCAACTAGAACCGCTCCCTCCTCTCATGGTAGCGGCAGCGGTGGCGACGGCATTCGCAGACGCGGGATCAAAGACAGAAGAAACAGAGTAATGGGCTCCCCCAATGTTGCCGCCGCTGCCGCCGCGGCTACCGGGAAAGCTATCGACGACCCCCTTGTACGTCGAGGGGGGGGGGGGGGGGACGGGCTCCTCGGTTTTGGCTCGCAGTGAGAGCGGCATAGGCTCGACGTGGCCGCGGTTAGCGGCGGTGGCGGAGAAGATCGGGAAGCGCGTCAAGTGGTTCCCGAAGATTCGTACTGCGGAGGCGTCTCTTTTGCAGTGAGTATCATACGTATATCTAAGGCAGGTCTGTGTTATGGAGTGCGATACGTAGATGGGTAAGTTATAGACTTGATGGAACTAGGTCATAGCCGTCAGACGGATTGTAGAATACGCCAGGCCAAGGCTCTCACAGGGAATATGAGGTGGTGCTCCGAGTGGAGCGTCGCTCTTTTCTGGCTCTTTTTTAATTAGAACCTCGCATTCGCTTGCACAAAGTAGGTCGGGCTCTCTTTTTTTTGTTTAAAATTGCGGTCGGATGAATGGATATCAAAGTAAGAAGTAGGTAACAGCGACTTCGAAAGGGGCCTGCTTTATCTTTGGCTCGTGCGTGAAAATCCGAAACTCCCTTTCGCTCGTACCGAGTAGTGCGCCATGAATAAAACGCCAGTGCACGTTTGTTTTATGCACTTTGTATTGCGTGTTTTAGAAACGCAGTTTTCGTTGTTTGGAATGCTTCACGGGTGTGGTTTGGTGCAGTGGTAGATCCTTATGGATGGTGATTCTTCCTGAGGTAGCTATGTACGCACTCTGATTGGTTCAAGGGGTATTTTATAGGCGGCTCAACCAACCTAGCGTATTTCCAAGCCACAGCATCCCGATCCGGCTAGAGTATTTCCAAGCACAGCATCCAAGCCTGCCGAGTGGACCTAGAGCTTTCACAAGCCATATCCAAGTACAGTTCACCACATAGCGTTTGGGTTAGGGTTAGGGTTCGGGTCAAGTGGTCGACTTTAAGCGCCACGGCCAAACCCCCGTAAATATTCACTATTAATATCAAGGTGTAACAGCGCCTCGTTTGGTGAGGATGCGCACTGCGGAGGCGTCTCTCTTGCAGTGAGTACTTGACAATCGAGTAGTGTACCATGACTATTAAGTTTGGACCGCTCTCGGAAAATTAAGGACCGTGTGGTACGATTTGGCTCCAGGGACAAACATATATTTCTATTTTTGGTCTATAAAACGATGGGTGCACTGAAAATCACATAACTAAACATACGCACGTGGCCTCATCAACGAGAGGAGCGCATCGGTGAAGCTAGCTTTGGTGTGGGAGCTGTAGTTCGCGAGATATAGGAGTTGTTCGTATTGCTTGGACAGACGTTGCATAGGGATTTTGCCGTATATAGTAAAATCTGGAAAAGTTTGTCTTCTAGCCATAAACCGATCACTACGTCGAATAATTCGACACTCCTGTAGACATGTGGACATGATCGTGTCAGCAAGGAGAAGACAAAAATGAAAAACGCCTGTCAAAGTACTCGAACACTGTATGAGCTCTTCGCAACCCTTCAGGGAAAATTACGTTTCGCTGGAATCAAGAAAGCAAGCTGTTTTTACATAGTTGGGGAATTGAGGTTGGCAGGGTTGTCCGTCATGAGAAGAAACAAGTCGTAGTGAATATCCTTTTTTTTGTTTTTGTCCAAAGCTCATGAGACATTCCGGATCAAATCACCGAAAAAATCCGCAAAAATAAAGTGTTTGCGAAAGTGCGTTTTTAGAAATTTACTTCTTCAAAAATTGTCCCGAAGGCAATATTTGCGGTAAATTTTTGAAAAAAAGGCAAAAATGTACTTTGTCGAAGGTAGGTTTTGATCAAAAGTTACGGTAAATTTTGTCTCTCTGTTTCATTGGCCTACAACACACCGAGCATTTGTCCGAGGCAGAACGCCTCTGCAAGGGTCTATAGCGCCCTAAGCAGGACCAGTTTGAAGCACCACGCTGTTGTCACGACACAACACAAGCTACTAATACGAACGCACGGAGGATTGAGAGGGTAGTACCCTGAGCACGACGCGCAGGCGTAACATCAGAGATATGCAGCAGGCCGGTGATGAACCGTCTGTTGCTGCCCTCTGCGTCCGTGACCAAGGGTTCAGCGCTTGCTGCAAGCTGTGGTGAACTTCTCGCAGCTGGCGGAGTCGAACGCACGCACGCGGAGAGGAGCCTCAACGCAGAGAGCGACACCACGCGCCTTGATTGCGGCTATCGTGTGCCGCATCTGGCAAGCAAGATAGGACTCGTATCGGTCCATCTGTGCGACAGCAGCCACCGCGCTTCTCCAACATCACCGCGACTGAAGCGTGGCATGACTTTCGGTTTAGGGCAGAGGAGCGGAAACTCCTCTGCCCTAAACCGCTGCGTTCACTGCGGATTCTTCGCAGGGTGGTGCTTCGCAATAACAGGTCCACGTTCCATGGGGAAACTGCGCTTCGCCTTCCCTTCCGTCGCATGAGGAAGGCGTTGCTCTGCTTGTAGCACGTGTAATGAGGTAGTCCCTGCTCACAAGGAGTTTTTCACGCGCGAGACAGACCGCCATACCTCTGATTTGTAGTCTGTTGGGTGCTTGCATGTACCGTGTTCCAGGTACTGCTGCACCTGAAACGAGAGGCTCGAGACTGGAGTACGTACAACGAGTACTCGTATATCGTATAATACTACGAGTACTCGTACTGCTGCTGCTGTACTCGTACGTATATTACAATCGCGCACATCCCCGTTTCCCTACTAAATTTCGGAGGCGTCGCCTGCAGGATTTTGTTTACCGCTAGCGCAAACACACCAAAAACTCGGTGGGAAGGCAATTCACTTTTTTTAGCGGAAGGCAAGTAAATTTTTAGAAACGTATTTTCGCAAACACTCTAATGTAAAAAAACACCTTACTGTAGTGAAAAAACAAAAATAGAAAAGGCCCTTAACTAGTTCTTTGTCTTGTCATGCCGGACAACCCTGCCGAGTTTCGTTCCCCAACTCTTAAAAAATCAGCGCGCGTTCTTGCGAAGTTGAATTTTTTGGGTGCCGTTGAAACCAGCTCGTATTCTTTTTTTCTCCAACGGTCCCTATATACTGTCCAGAGTGATCCAGGTGTATCTTCATTTGCCTTGTATTGCGTGTTTTAGGGAAGCATTTTTGGTTGTTTTGGAGCATTTTGGGGGCCTGGTTTGGATTTGGGAAGCATTTTTGATTGTTTTGGAGTGTTTTAGGTCGTGGTTTGGAATGGTTAAAACATTGTGGGTATTTCGTTCGAGGCGTGTTCTCAAGTGCGTTAGGGGGAGTTGTTTGGGATGTTTTAGAAAGATGGGCGGTGTTTGTTAAGGCGTTTTTGGTGGTTGAAGCGTTTTTGGCGTGCGTGCGTGTGCTCGCGCCTTGGAGGGCGAGCTGTTCGATTCGAATCATCATCATTCAAGTGATCTATACGTACGATAATTTTGTTTCGATTTGTTGGTGTATTGCTCATGGAAGGAAAAAGGGAGAGTCCGGCGTATTTCCTACCCGGTATGTGTTTCCCCCCTTTTTTGTGGCATATTTATCGACGGCGTTGTTTTATCAGGGGCTCCCTTTTTGTAATATTTGGTTAACGGCCGCCTCACCACCTCAGAGGCTTGTTCGAACAAACAACCCCCCCCCCCCCCCAACCCCCCGCTCTATTTCCCAACACCCCCACTCCCACCCCACCCCCTAATACCCCCGCACCCCCCCACCCCCGTTGCCGTTCCCACCCCCCGTCACTCCACCTCCCCTCACCCCCACCTCCCCTCGCATGTCTGTCCGATTCGTTGCGATCGGCAGGCAGCTGGACTTCGAGAGGACGGAGGAGGGCGACGAAGAAAATGAACGCGGCGACCCCGCTTCTCCGCTGTCGCCCTTAGGCCCTGGCATCCCCTACCCATCCTACCCCCCCGACCCCACCACCGGCTTTGCTGAAGGTTCTGAAGGCGTTATCGTGGGCGAAAGCGCGTCCCTTCTTGGCGCTGGCGGTGATGGTAGTAGTGGTAACGGTGGTAGTAGTAGAGGACTTCTATCTTCTGCAAGACGGTACGGGGGGACGTCCACAACGCAGCGGTCGGTGTCTTTTGGGCCGCGGCGCGAAGTGAGGGGGATGGGAGACGTGTCCGGTGCGGGTGGTGGTAGAGGTGATCTTAGGCGGCGACCGTGGTCGGCTTCAGCGTCGTCGACGGCCGCGGCGGCGGTGGCGAGGACGGCGAAAGAAAGGGCCGACCGAGCCCCCCTTCGTTTCTACCTCGTGCGGGAGGGGCACAAGTTTGTTGCGGTGGGGCGCACGCGGCGCAAAGGGGCGTGGACGGAACTTGCTGCAGTTCCTTCGTACTACGGCATCCCGGTTGTGCTCGACCCGTCTCCCTACCAGGTCAGCTAGACGTGCTGATGCATCGATGCCATGAGGTTGCCCATCGGGCTAAGCGTACCATGTTTCTTGAAATATTTTTGTTAACTGAGCTTCTCCAGTGAATAGTCTAAAAAAAAATGGTGCATCCCTACCGTAGCATTCGCCGCTTCTACCGTGGCACGACTCTACCCGCGCCTTCCTGAGTTGTCGTTTTCCCGCTCCCGCGCTTCCGCCTTGACTGCAGAGAAAAGCGCACAGCGGATTCATGCTTCGATAGTTTTTTACGTGCGTTGCTATAGCTTTATACCCCTACATCCGTATGATATTTTTGTCTCTCCTTTCGTCGTTGCGACCTCCTCCCTCCGTTTTGCGTTCTGATTGAAAGGTGACCCACACGACTGAGCTATCCAAGGTGGACATAGCTTTTCGATTGCTCAAGCTGGACCATGCGTTCGTCTGTAATGCCGGCCGGCTGGTGGGGGTCATAACGCGCGATAGCTTGGTGGATTTTATGTCCTTGCGCGAAGTTACGCCGATGGACGAGTGCATGAGGTGCGCCCCCCCCCCCCCCCCCCCCCCCCCTTCGGTTTCTTCATTGAAGCCCTTCTCCTCTTGCTGATGTCTGATGGCGTGCGTTGTCACGTTGCTTTCGGCTGATGACTAAGCAAAGTTCGAGCGAAGTTTCGCACCTTCCCCTCTCTGTGATCCCTCTTTCTACCCGATTGTATGTTGATTAATTTTTTAGCTGTGACACTATAGGATGCGTGCTGCGATACGGGTGGATTTTTTTGGGAAACATATTTCTGGTTGAGAGACTCCTCAAGTGAGACACTACCCAATCTCGAAAGATCTTCATTTGTGTTTTACGATGCGACTCGTTCCGTGCTTAAGTAATGGGATTCGTCATCGGATTGGGCGCAAAATGTCCTCAAAGCCAATTACATTATCTGAACCTACTGAAAAACATACTGATCAAATTTCTGAACAAACTGCCAGCCTGCTGACAAAAGTTACTATACCAACTGACCAAACCTGAACAACCCTACTTGAGCATTCTCATTGAACCAACCTGCTGCAAGAGTTTCAACTTTGATTCCCTCATTTCTTGCGCCCATTGCCATCCCTGCCGCCCGTTCACGCCTTGCGTCTGTTTCTTGTACCTCACCGCGGGTTCCTGTTTCCAGTCTGTTCGGCGCTTTGAGTTGCTGCGTCCCTCGGAGAAGAGTATCTGGTGCAATTATCGACAGCGACGACGACGGCAGCTACAACAGCATCAACAACAGCGACAATAGCAATACCTACCACAGCATCAACACCACCAACAACAAAAACAACCACAGCGACAGCAGCAGCAACACCATCTACAGCAAGGTCCGTGGCGAACAAGTAACGACCATCTCGTCATCGTTACCAGCCGAACCCACGACATCGATGGTTGACGATGCATTGGTTGGGAAGGGGCACCGCCAAAACGATGATGCCACTGGCAATGACTCGCTGCGGCTCAGGCACACCACCACCACCACAGCCGCCGCCGCCGCCACTGTCACCGCCGCCATGGCTAGCAGCAGCACGCGCGACAACAGCAGCCCCGAAGGAGTAGCAAGCGGAGAGTGGGACCCCGTATGATTTTTTTGTTACATCGCCGCCGCGCTGGGCACGCACTCAGTGCTTGCGTGTGTGTTATACATTGGGGAGCCCCCCTTGCTTCGGGGAAGGGAGGACAACTAATCCAGTAGTCTATTTATATTATGGGTCAACACTTTTTGTTGCAGCAGAAACGATTCCACTCTGTTTCCAATTTCCTTTTCCGTTTCCATGTGGTTTGCCTCGTAGTTGGGGGTGTAGAAGAATATAACAGAAACGTCAGAGCTGAGGTTCAGCATGCTTGGCTGCACTTACAGCTAGAGTATTTCAGCTTTCTTTTTAACACGAGCTGTGGGCTCGGATCCTCTCGACCGGACTGGTCGACACCCAGCTGTGCAAGCTGCGTGAATCAGACTTTGCAAAAGCTGCACAAAATCAGTTTTGCAAACATCTGCATAATTCAACTTTGCCAAAGCTGCTTAGTTTTGCAACAGCTGGGTGGTTCAAAGTTGCCAAGATCTGCGTCGTTCGGCTTTGCAAAACTCCATGGTTCCGGTTTGTAAAAGCCGCATGATTCGGCTTTGCAAAAGCTGCGTGATACCGTCGGGTACGTCGGTCGCGCGTTTTTTGTCTACCTCTTTATGGATGTATGATGAGCCGGAGAATCTCCGTGTAATAGGTTTGCGTTTTTGTGTTTTTATGTGTGTTTGTGGTATACGTGTTTTTTTTCTTCTCGTTCTTACCAGGTAGCAAAAATGTTATGTTTGGCGTGTTTTTGTGTTTTTTGTGTTTTCTGCCTTTGGTCGGCTTCTCGTTCTTCTGTGTGCCAGTCACATGGTCTGAATGTTGCGAGTGTACAAGTACGCGAAATGAGCATCGTTAGTTTACGGCGAGTTGTTCGAATCGCGCACTGCGCACAGTTTTTTCGGGGGGGGGGGTATTTTTTTTTCATAGCGTGGGGTGGGCGTTAGCCAGCAGTTCTACAGCAGTTCTGTTTTTTTCTGGTGCTGCGGTTTGGGTGCTGTGCCGCAAGCAGAGATGAAGTCAGCAGTTTCCCATTCTCCCGGATGTTCAACTTATGTTTGAATCGCGCCCTGCGTGAGGTTGGATTGAATTTTCTTTGTTAGGGACACGGCGACGTACTGCTGTATTGTGACACTCCGAGACTGATGATGTTGCGATATGGGAACTGTGTAGCAAACAGAGAATATTCTCCCCATTTTGGTAAAATTTTGTTGAATCGCGTTCTGCGTGCGGTTTGATTTTTGTTTGTATAGTTTTTTGTTGGCGGGGATCAGCTCTAGCTGCTAGTGCGGTTTTGTCACCCACGACTGATGTTATCGTGGTATAGGCGCAGTGCCGCAGGCGGAGATAAAGGGAAAAAATGCCTAGTCTCCCACGTAGTTTTGAAAGGATATTTGGTGCTATTAATAATCGCCGTTTAGGTTTCCGAGTGGTCGACATCATTGTAGGATGCTTCTCATTGGGCCCCGTTCAGGTCTCCAATTGGCCAAGTTTTTTATTTAAATATTATAATATGCTTGCAAAGATGAGTTTCGACGAAATCTTCGATCTCACAGCTCGAGTGTATTTTCATTTTCTATAATATGCTTGATCTCGGTGTACGTTTATCTGTCACCATTCGGTGCTGGTTTTTGTGCTTCCATTGGTGGGAATTTGTTTTTGCGATCTTCCCCGGTTTTGTAGCTCTTCCCTTACTGTATGGTTGAACCGTGCCTTTGCCCTATCTTTGTGCGACTTTCTGGAGCGAAGAGAAAGGACGATCACGTTTTCTTCCAAACCGGGAAGTTTATGTTTTCTTTGGTTTCTAATACCTGGTCGTTCAATCCTTGTTGGCTTTTGTCTGTTTTCTTTGCTGGTTTCGTGTTTACTATTTGGCGCTGGTTTTCGGCCAGTTTCGCTTTGGGCGGGTGGGAGCAACCCTTGGGTAGGCTTCAACAGTTGCAGAGTCGCGATTGTCTCGGTTTAGGAACGGTTTTTTCTTTTTGTTATTGTTGTAACGTGCAATTTTCGATTATTTTTTTACGGTTTGCTACGAGCGAAGGCGAGTTTCTAATTTACATGTCGCCAAAAAACAGGGACCACTTGCGAACTGGCTGGTGCCGGCGCTATAGAGGAACCTTTACTGTATATCATAATCTCCAAATCAACCAA
The DNA here is from genome assembly GCA_012845835.1 of Undaria pinnatifida. NCBI lineage: Eukaryota > Phaeophyceae > Laminariales > Alariaceae > Undaria > Undaria pinnatifida. The sequence continues at coordinate 5,856,418 of JABAKD010000015.1, read as the reverse complement.
CGCAGAATTTATATTGATAGCGGCAGCTACAATGCGCTTGTCCTCCGGCAATAGTGTGCAGCGCTGTGGTTGGCACTTTCACGATAGATGCTTTGATATAGGGAAATAGTGAGAGGGGGGGGGAGGGGCTGCCCTGCCCCCTTCCCCCACATGCATGCGGTTCTCGTACACTTGAAATGTATAGCTCGTGGGGGGGGGCTGAAATGCCCCTTTCCAAAGATAGCACACGCTTTTCCCCAAACGCATTAAAATGATTCGCGATCGACCTGACCCCCGGCTGCAGTCTGCGAGTAAAATCCTGCCTCGCCCCTCCCCCTTGCGCATGCCCATCCCAGAAAAGCCTCGCACGTCTCGGGAACTCGGGTTGCCACACGATGTAATTATGTTCCCAACGGCCCGCTCACGTATGGTCTATACTTCGTACCGGGAACACACAATTGGCCGAACCCGGCGTGTCTATTGAATTCGGATGGTTTATTGTCTCTACCAGCCCGCTGATCTCGGGAACCCACCGCCGTTGCCACTCCAAAATATCGGTTCCATTTCTAACGGCCCGCTTATATCGGGATCACACCACCACGAAATGGCCACTACGTGGCACTACGTGTTGTGTGTGCTGCGTGTGCATGCATGCTTCGGAGATGGTGGTTGTCCGTATCTGACGGCCGCTCATATCAGAATCTTTCCCGCTAGTTTCAAAAATCCATCGCGAGGGCAAAGGAATGATGTTCGTATTCCTTATGGAGGGGCCCGGTTATATATAGCAAAAATCGCCACCACCAATCGTCACAACGTACGCGTGCTTCCAGGCGGATATTCCTTCCTAACGACCTGCTCATCATATCGGGCAACCGGGAACCCAGTACGATCGCTAAAAGCGGGACGGCTCCGTTTCCAACGGTCGCCTCCTATCGAGAAGAGGAGCACCGCTTGTTACAGATCAACAGCGCGTAACACGCAAGATGGCACACCCCCTCCAACGAAATTCGAAACTAATCTTCTCGACAACCCGGGGAGTGCGAATGCCACGCGATGCGAACATCTCATCGGTATCGGTCCAAAGCCACAACTTTCATTGTGGGCACTTCCCCATTAACAGTTCTGGAGAAGAAGACGCTTGCGACGTACGGTGGAGGTGCGTGATTTTCTTCCTGGTGTTCCTCGCGTGAGGGGCTCTATAACGTTGTCGAAAAAAGATTGGCCGGTCGCTCTCGTACCGGTATAATATTCATAGATAGAGTAGTTTGTGCTCGTACATATGGAGCATGGAGAGTTGTGCGCATCGGAGTGCGAAGCGCATCTAGCTATATAAATATGATAAAAAATCAAAATACACTCCAGCTGTGAGATCGAAGATTTTGTCGAAACTCATATTTGCAAGCTGTGTGTGATACTCCGATCGCGCGTATTACGGTTGTGTGCCATCATTAAGGATATAGGTCGGCGGCTCCCTTTGCAACGACAGTGCCGCAATCAGGGTCAACAGGGTGATGTTAGTCAGTCTGTGCGCGGACACTATAAAACCCGTTTTTGAGGGGGGGCAAAATCTGACAGCCGTGGAAGGAAATGCATCAGTTTATCAAGTGAATCCTGTAAGTCGAATAACCGGTGAGGGAAGGGCGGAGTTTCCAAGTACGTGTGGGGGGGGGGGGGGGGGGCGACAAGATCATATCGCATAGAAGTAGGGGTTTGCTATACGCGTGCTGCTAGGTCTAGGCGATATTTCGGGTGGTGGGGAAGGAGGGGGCGTTGGGGGGGGGGGGGGGTTGCAGCAGCGGCATGGGTGGCTACAAATATATACATGAAGATACATCCCTAGGACGGTCCGCGCCCGTCAAGGCCACGATTTAAGAAAAAATGTTGGCTGTCAAAAGGGGTGCACGGTGGTGATGAGTGCTATCTCCTGACATCTTTGTTCCGAGGCAGGTGTGCATTGAGGGGAATGGTAGGTAGGTCATATCATAGGTGTGTCCGCGTTCGTTGTTTTTCTTTTTGCTTGCGCTCCTCGTTGTGTTTCAGTGTTGAAGAGCAGCATATTTTGATCCGCGTACGTTCGTATATCGTAATGTGCTCAATCAAGCAATATTATTAGTTCCGATCGAGACCACGATGACCGTTGTTGTGCTCGGCTCGTATTCGTAGTTTTTCCGCGTTTTTTGTTCTTGTTGCCTGCAGTGCATAAGCGGCTCTGATTGTGATTGGCATCCTTTTTCGTTGGACCTGCATTCTCTATCTACTGCTGTGCATGCGTACGACTCTTTAAGGTGATATGCCTATGGTTCCAGATTCCGCAATTCATGTATTTGCCGAATTGATTCTGCGTAGTAGTATTATATGGTAAGAAAGAAAATCAACCGGAGGGCTGTGATCGCAGGACTACCTAGAACAAAACAAGCTTTTTCTCCCATTTTTTTTGCGTTTTCAGATCACTTGGTTTTAGAGACCCTGCCGCGTATGCTATCCCAATCCCCGGGCACCCTCGACCAATACCAGGTATGATATATTATGCACCAGTCAGGTTCTAGTGTCTGCCCTACAGCCTTGTGACCGGTGCATTTTTGCCTTGACGGGCTTATTCCCTGGCACAATGTCCTCGTAATCAGGGTGATACCACCTGTCTGTTTGTACAGTATATTGTTAATCTCACTACTAGCTCATCATCGCCAGATTTGAGTCGCCCACGGTCAAAGCACAGACTCCAGTAACTCTAGAGTGGAAGAATACGCCAGACAACAAACTAAGCAAACTGCTGTCTGTGGTACGCGTATATTATAAAAATTAAAATGCACTCCAGCTGTGAGATCGAAGATTTCGTCGAAACTCATCTTTGCAAGCTGTGTGTGATACTCCGATCGCGCGTATATATCAGGACATTAATTATTTATAGCTGTCGCGCTGTTGTTGCTGTTGTGCGGGCGCGATATTTTGGTCGGAAATTGCTGTTTGGCGCAACATGTGCCGGCAGGAGTGTTGTGCGCGCAACACGCATTTCACAACGCAACATGCATTTCACGCCGCTCAAAAAATGTTGCGCGGGTCTTTCTCGTCAAAGTCGTGTTGTGCGCGCAACATGCATTTCACAACGCAACATGCATTTCACGCCGCTCAAAAAATGTTGCGCGGGTCTTTCCCGTCAAAGTAGTCAAAGTCGAGAAAAAAACTTTTGAGGGACAGCTTTTGTGTTCGCCGTACACGAATTCGCAAAAGATGCTCATAGGCGTCTCAATGCACGTGGTCGAGTGTTTTTAGGTTTTCGGGGGTGCATTCACGGGTGCGCGTATCGCACAACTAACAGTAGTGTTTTGTTCGTCTAAAAGCACATGGTCAAGTGGTTTTGGGCGAATATTCACGCATACACCGCAAAAATTTGCGGCGGCCTCCGGCCACACTACGGAGGCTATAACGCCGGCACTTCCGGCTGGCACATACCGGCGCTAAATAGGGGCTGCTACCGTACAGTAAATGGACGAGCGGGGTAGGCTATTTTCGTTGGATTGCTTGATTCCCCATTGTTTGGCTATTATTGGTGAATATCACGGAGTCACGATATTAGGTACGATACGGCCCGCTTTTTTTCCGGGGCTAAAGTAGCGCTCGCTTGAGGAACTACATGCCTCGCCCCAAACCTTCGAAGCGCGTCGTTCGCTCAACCCGATGGAGCATCCGAGGAACCAGGGGGAAAGCACACAAAAAGGAGAAAACGGAGCCACACTCCTCCTAGGAACGTAGAAACGGAAACAAAATCGGAGCGTTGTGATTTCTGTGTGCGAATCGAGAAAATTGACGATTTTTTTAATTCTTTCTTTTACTTGGTTTTAGTATCCCCACCTGTCTTAACTCCTTCAAAAAAAAGTGTGAGTCAACTTTTTTTTTTTGTGCTCCCCTGGATGAACCATTAAAAATAGGTCAAGTTTGTAGTGTAAAACAAACGAGATTATCAAAGCGAAAGGGTGTCCACAAGTATTGGGTACTTCCCCAGTTGTGGAGCCCCGAGTCAGAAATGTCTGGCCACAGAAGCACCCCCTCCCGCGCCCCGAGCAAGATGGATTCGATCCTAACAGACTCGCACCTTGACACTACAAGATTAAAACGTGCATTCTGACTAATGTGATTGCACCAAAGCTAGCATATGCAGGAGAAGCATAAGAAGGGTACACGGCGTTCGCAAAACAGCTGGAAACAGTACAACTGATGACAGCAGCAAAAAAAAAGTACTAGGATGCTCGAATACGACGAGCATTGCGGATTACTAAGAAGAGCAGAAGAACTGGGAATGTACCGAACGAAAACAAATTCGAAGGGAGGTGATAAAGCTGAAACGACAATGTAGAGTAAGTGTTGGTTATATTATAAAAAATGAAAATACACTCCAGCTGTGAGATCAAAGATTTCGTCGAAACTCATCTTTGCAAGCTGTGTGTGATACTCCGATCGCGCGCATTACGAGTTGTGTGTCCTCATTGAGGATATAGGTCGGCGACTCCCCTTACAACTACAGTGTAGCTATCAGGGTCAACAGGGTGATTTTAGTCAGTCTGTGCGCGGAAACTATAAAACCCGTTTCTGAGGGGGACAAAATCTGACAGCTGTGGAGGGAAATGCATCCTTTTATCAAGTGAATCTTGTAAGTCGAATAACCGGTGAGGGGGGGGGGCGGAGTTTTGAAGGACGTGGGGGCCTGGTTTTGATCAAAAGCGAGCGGGTTTGGAGGGGGGGGGGGGAAAGGGGGGGCAATTTGTGCATGTAAGCTATAAATCCTTTCAAGGGGATAAATCTGACGGTTTTGGCACCAGTTTATTATTGGGGGGGGGGGGGGGGGGGGGGTTGGGGCGGGGGGGGGGGCGTGTGGGGCAGCTCAATATGTGCGTGGAAACTATATAGCACTACCCACTTATCGGGTTTATCGAATTTATCGGGTTTATCGATTGGTCCCTCGGAAGCGTAGAAGACTAGAGCTGGGCTACTTAGTCACGTGACTGTGTAGCGCAGTGGATAGTGCTGTATAACCAACAGTAGGGATCAAGCCGAAAAAGGTGCCCGCAATTTTAGCTGATACGGCTGAAAGGGAAAAAGCAATAGTAGCAGCCCGGGCTGGAAAAAGGCGGGATAGCGTAGTCGATAAAGTATGAGAGCACCTAGCAGAAAACCAAGAGAACATGCTGTCCATAGAGAAGATTGGAAAGTACAAGACAGACGTAAAAGAAAGGATAGAAGTAAGCGAAAGGTTATCGCTAAGAAGGTGAATGAGGAAAAATATTGCGATATAATATAGAGTGAGGGGTAAGATAAGAGACGGGAACGAAAACGAATATTTCACGGCCCAACGGACTACGCGAAAACGCTGAGACTGCGATTTCCTGTAGGAGACAAGACCCTGCCAAAGAGAACAACGAGGTATACCAATAGTCGGGTGGAGGAGGGAAAATGCGCACAGAGGTGCCTTTGTAACAATACCGACGGCGGTAGAAACCACATAGTGGAAGAGGATGTGAACTGTAAAGGGAGGAGATGAGGAAAATGGATAAATTTGGCACATTATATGGTAGCGAGAAGCGATCCCTGCCATCGTGGAGATGGACAGTGGCCGCAAAGGCAAAATAGGAAGGGGATAATAAGCTGAAATAAAAAGTACCATGCAAGGTGCGGTGAAACGTATACTTGTAGAACGCCTAACTGTTGGAGGTGTCTCGTCTCTAGTAGGAGCAGAAACGGTAGTCCGTCTCGAACGGGACGCGTTTTCGATGGTCAAATGGCTATTAAAGTACAAAAAGCAGCAAGTGCCTATTAATACTACGGGGGCGAGCGGTGGGTGACAGGGCCGAGGGGTGGCGTAGGGGGGGGTGCACTTATTTCACGCATAGCCGTTGTCTTAAACCATTGACCCTCACATTCCTGCAACGCGGGGACGGTTGTACTCATGCCATATCATACATGGCCGTAGTCCTCAGGCCATGGCCCAGTAGGGCAGGGTTAGAGGGGTGGGGGGAGGGGGGAGGGGCAGACGGGGATGGGGAAGGCATACTTGGAAACATTCTGCGACAGTTCGTCTTCGATGCATTCGGTGCTACAAGTGCTAAACGACGAGCAGGGGAAAGCCGTAACATAGTTCCTCGATCATCTCAAAGTATCGGTTTGCATTATATAGGGTCGTTGAATACAATGGATGGGTTATTATGTTATGGAGGTGGCCACCCGGGCCATACTGTACAACACCAGGCAGGTAAGTACCGCTACCAGATTCGTCAAACTTCGATCTTGTTTGTATGTTATTTTTCCTTTTCTGGTTAACTTGTAGTTTGCCGTTTTTACCCTTTGCTCCTATCCTTCTGAGGTTGAGTGCCCATATCCATATTTTTTATGAGTTTGTAATCCGACCCACCCACCGACAGGTAGGTAGGGTCTAGAACTTCGCCTCGTACGACCAGGTAATTCTAGAACATACCACATAATTGTCGTCAAATTTCCATCACATCAGAATCACGTATCATTTTTATACTGTACCAAAGTATTATGCAGTGTACTATTAATAGCTGTGTGCGGCTGTATGGCATGAGCTATGATACTAACCGCTGCGAGGGAGGCACCACCAGCTATCGATGTTATAATATATGCCATTTATTAATAGACATACTACACGAATACCAGGTACCGGTACCATATACCTGGTACCTGATATGGTATCATTGTATGCAGCGCAGTAGTCCAGTGGGTCCCTATCTATACAGCAAGCAGCACGCAGTTCTGATGTTGTGATAGTAATTGCCGAGTGAAGCGGGATCTGTTTGTTGCATCGTATGCTTGCCGTGCCCTGGTGTCCAACACAAAACAAACAGCATTAACAAAATCTGAACACAAAACAAACAGCATTAACAAAATCTGCGTAATGATGACGAGAAGATACGTTGTTTCTTCATTATTATCTATTTAGTGTCAAAAAAAGTACCAGGTACTACCTGTTACTATAGACTCTGTTGCAAGTTGTTGTTTTGTAGTGGTATCGGTACCTAAATACGTCACAGAACAACAAGAAGCAATTGGTAGGAATTGCTAACACATATCGATACACACATACATGCCGGTACTGTGTCATACACCCAGGTTTCCATCTCGAGGGTCCTGCCGCCCCCCCCGCACCCATCGATGGGGGGTGGGGGTGACCCGGGCAATGTGGTCGCTAGTACTGAGGCAGAGGACTTTGTTGTGCCTTCTTCTACGAAACCCCTCCTTCCCACCCTTTCCCCCCAGGCATTGTAGCGATGTGAGGGTCTTAAAGTCATACGACTACGGCCCTGCATGAAATGAGTACCCCCCCCCCAGCCTCGTTATTAATAGTAGTGGTGTCTGTATTGTTCCGTTTGCCAAGTGCATTTCCCCCCCCCCCCCCCCCGCCCCCCGCTCGCTGAGGATGTATGTACTAATAGTGGTCCGCTGTGTTCTTTCGTTATCCAACCCCCCCCCCCCCCCCTTCCGTTGGGGATGTGGTAGAAGCTTGGAAGCGTGGGTTTTTCTGTTCGTTCCCCCCCCCCCCCCCCTCGCCCCCAGCCATAGTAGTTGATAGGGCTGTATGGGAGAAAACAACAAAAAAAGGGCGAGCAGGAATAAGATGGGATAACTAACGTAGTCGAGAAAGTAATAAGAATTTAGGGAGGGGCAATAAGAGGTACTGTATATACCTCGTCGAGAGGTTTGGCGGGTACAAAACAGAAGGAAAAGAAAGAATAGAAGAAAGGGAAAGGCAAGCGTTAAGAAATAAGGTGAAAGAGGAGAAGAAGCACTTCGAGATATATATACAGAGGTTTGAGGGAAGATATTGGAACGAAAACGTATCTGCACGGCCCAATGGACTACGCGAAAAAGCTGAAACTGCGATTTCGTGCAGAGGATCTGGACCTTCGTACCAGAAGGAAGAAAGAGATATACCAGTAGTCGGGAGAAGGAGGACGTGGCTACAAATAATATGTGCCCGTGTGGCACAACAACAGAGGGTAGGACTCACGTAATAGGATAACAACGTGACATATGCAAGGGGAAACGGAATGCGTTAGAGGAGGGGATGAGGAAATTAGACTTATGTGGCATGGAAGAGTTTGGTAGACTAGAGAGTAGCGAGGAAACGATCGCCTTCCTATGAGATAGATGGTGGCCACGGACGGCTAAACAGGACGGTTAGGATAAGCGAACAGTTTCTATGTAATATATGGAAGAAGCGTAATGAGCGCTCAAATATTGGACGTGTCTCTATTAGGAGTAGGAACGATGCTCCGTCTCGAAAGGGATGCGTGGTCAATGGTCAGATGACTAAGGCAAGCAGCGAATGAGTACGCCCTCCCCCCCCCGCCCCCTTCGTTGGTAATTTATGTCATTCTCTCTTCAACGACATAGATAGGGTCGCCCGCCCCCCTCGATGGGGCGCCGATGGTAGTTTCCGTGTCTAATATCGTTTTCGAGTCCCTTCTGGATAGGCCTTTTCTTTTTCCTCTTTTGACGTTTCTCCAGGAGGCTTCGTAGCCTTGCAGAGTTATGGGTCGGCGTGGGAGTAGGACTTGAGAATCCGCATCGTCTACTTACTACCATGTTTTCGTTCGTTCGTGGAATTGGTGTTTCCCCGAATCGTCCATGTTGTTTCTGCTTAATATGCTATACAGCTCAATGGCGCGGGCTCTAACGGTATGGCGCTCTCGCTGGAAAGCCTGTTCGGGAAATGATGGCATATACCTGGTATCTTGTTAGGCTTTCGATTCCTCGCTCGGGGACATTTGGGCATCTGGACGGCCGATCCCTGAAAAATCGTTTTCCGGCGCCGCATTTTTCTCATTGATATCTCGCGAATAAAGACTATGATGGCCCGGATTCGGCAGGTGGTCCACAACTTGACAAAAAATCAAAACTTCATAGCGTTGCTCTGTGCGGCACCGAACCCAAAAAAAGGTCATTCACCCTGCCCACCCCCCCCCTCCTCTTCCAAACCATGCTGTGTAATACCTGGTACAGTTACCAGGCCTTATGCACTTGGCAAGTCTAGAAAATACCTGGAAAAATACTTGTACTGCCCCGTATTACATACCAGAGCACTACCTGTGTACTGGTAGTCTCTGTTCGTCGAACTCACGGCTGACGTCCTTGAAATATTTTCTATAAAATAATAAGAAGTAGACTAGACTATACCAGGTGTGTACCAGTGCTGAACTTCGGACGACAAACAACGCCACTGCTGTGAAAAAGACATGCGCAAGCAGCGGTACACAGACACGGCAGAGGCAGAGGCATAAGTTAGGACTGCTGGGGCCACAGGCCGAGAAGAAAAGAGTCCGTGGTCAACATGTTATGATTATTATTAGTACCAGGTATAATATGAGATGGTCGCAAGCTGCTGCTTCTGCTGCACAGAATACTGCTATTAATTTCACAGACAGCAGACAGGTTGTATTTGGACTTGCATGTATTTGTTGTATTTAGATTTGTATTTGACCTGGTGTGTGTTTATCTGGGGCGGGTCGCCCGTACCACATGCCACCTGACTGCTGTCTGCATGAGGCGGTTAGCCTGCATGCTGTTATTACACGTACTGCTGCTGCACCTATGATACCTATACCGCACACATACATGCAATAGCATCACTATACTGCTGATGGTCCACCAGCTACTGGTCACGCGCGGTAATTAGTCTATAAGCTGGTAAATTATTCTTGCTTTCGAAGGAGCTTTTTTTGTTTTCTGTCGAATTGTCCGTCTGCCTTGTCTCTCACATCATGTCACCGTCACTATGTCATACTACGTCGTACCTGCATATGCTGCTGCATGCTGGTGCTGCTGGCGGGTGCCGTGTGCTGCTATGCGGTGGCGGTGCTGGTGGTGCTGCTGCAACGAGCATGCTGATGTGTGTTCAACGTCCAACTCTATCATCCAATTTCCACAACAAACAACACCACACGTCCCGAAATCTCTCCGCTATACGCACATTATGGACTTGAATATAAATACTGTTCAAATATTAACAAAAATATTGTACATTTTTTATATTCATGACCAAATGGTATATGGCACCCACAAAAACACGAAAGAGGCAGGGGGCATCGGCGGACCTCTCACTTTCACCGACAAAATAAACAGAACTGATTTAACTAGATATGATTGATCGAAAATTAGACTTACGCGATATGATTGGTCGAAAGTTCCGACGGAGACGCCTCTTGTGAGGCACCAACAGGAAGAGCGAATTCACGGAGCCTTTTGGGCTTTTGGGTGTTGCTTTGAGTTTTATGGCAGCAGCAGATCAGATAGAAGATCATCGCCATCATCATCATCATCCTTTCACAGCAGCAGCACACCGCACCGACGTAGCCTGCAAAAGCCCATGCAAGATGCAAGTCGGCTGGACGAGGTGAGCTATGTCTGCAGCCGAGATGGCTGCCAAGCAAGCACGTAGCGAGGGTGGCTATACGCATGGCGGATGTGGTGGGTTCGGGTGGGAAGAGAGGGAGGGAGTTGCACGCTGTGGGCAGCTCTGTGACAAAGATTATCTTCGTTTGTCTGCATCATAGTGCACGAAAACCCTGATTCTCTGGCACGTACAGGTACACCGTACCGCCAGCAGCACCGTAGCACCAGCAAGCAGCAGAGCAGCCGCAGGAGGAATCTAACCTTTTAAAAGTCAACCAAACAATGTTTTGCATCCAAAATCATCGTATATTTATGCCATCAGGCATGCATGTCGTTCGTTGTCATCGTCGTCTTCATCGTTCATGGTCAGTGCATGGTATAGACTGTCTGGTATATCTGATATACCTAGCCAAGGCAGTTAACAACCAGCAGCCAGAGCAGGCTTCTTCCAACTCTTCTCTCTAGTTTCCCAAGTGGTAATTTAATTATAAGACGTGGGTTGTTTTTTCCGAGCCAAAACAGGCCAAGCACGGGTCAAACAAGACCTAAGTGTCAAAAAGGTGTTTTTTCCAGATTTTTTAGGACTCCTGGACGACCGTTTTTTTTAACTTGTGCCACTGATTAGGCAGCTCGAGCTGCTTGCTGTAGCAGCTGCTGCGGCTGCTGCTGTCTATAGGCAGTACACAGACAGCACCAGACAGCAGCACCAGATAGCACCAAACAGCTATTATTATTGTTATCGCAACTTTATAGGCTTGCATAGCAAACTTACCTGTCTGCAAAGCGAAAAAACAGTAGCCTTCTGTTTTGCGTACATCAACAAAACAACAAACACTGCTACCTTCCTTTGTACAGCAAGCAGCATTGCTGCAGCAACACAGACAGCAGCACAACAGCCGCTCCAGTACAGACAGCAGCCAGTACCACCGCCAAGAATACGAGCCAGATCGTAAGAACCCAAACCGCGAATTCGGGGGGGGCTGGGGGGGCGGGACAAGGACCTTTGAGTATTTGTAGGAAGAAAAGAGCTATGGAGGCCACTGCTTGCGCCCTTTCCACCGGCTGCTGCTGTAAGTCTCGGGGCTGCTTGCTGTGCGGTTGAATTGAAGAGGTTGTGATTGACAGACTGGCCCCCACCTCTAGGGGTGCTGTCGACATTGCTGATGACCAGACACATCATACCTGGTATAAGACACCAGGCACCAACGCAGGAAGGAGTTATTTGAGGATTACCACTCCTCCCAACCGAATCATTTTTTTTTCGTGGCCTCTTCTCGTGGGAGAACAGAAGCCAAAAATACGAAAAAGGCAAGCAAAAGAAAAAACAGCAGGGCCTGCTGGTTCGGTCCTCTTGATGTGATATGTTTGTCTCTGCCTGCCTCCTTGTCTATACCTTATGTCTGTTTGCTGTTGCCTGTCTACCGCTGCTATTAATAGTGTGTGCGTTGAGACTGTTTGTTGTTGCTGCTGTGTTTGCGTTGCTGCGTTTTTGGTTCCATGTGACATGCTTGCTTTCGCTTTTGTTGTGCATGGCTCTGCTGTGCTGAGGCGGAGGGCCGCGACTAAAGACGGGCGAAAACATGAGGAATTGAAAGAGGAGAAAAACGATTTTGTGTTCCCTCAGCATGGAATTTTTGGGCCGTGTGACTTTGTTTAGAACAGCGCGGGCGTGCTGTTTCTTGTTATTTGTTGGTTCGGGGGGAGACTCGTGGTGCGTGGTGGCGGCGGTGGTGGTATTGACGCCACGTAGAGCCAATATGCTGCATGTCTGGCAGGTGCACGCCGTGTTTTTTTTTTTTTTTTTTTTTTATCCTCCTGGAGATCGGGGTAAAAGAAGCATACACTTTCGTTTGTGTACCAGTTTTTGTCCATCTGCAGAACGCAGACTTCGTGTTAACCTCGCCCCTTCGGTTTAGTCAACACCTTGGACTTGCGTGCTTTCTTCGGCCGAACCCTACAAGGTTCGGCCAAGAAGGTGAGATAGCCGGAATCGACAGCTCTTTTTGCTCTGTCTTTGACCTGGGTAGCGCGGGATTTGCCGTGGAAAAAACGGTTCGAATGCTTCAAAGTATAGTCTATACGTAAACAAAACAATAATATGCATACGTCAAGAGTCTGGCCTTCTGAACTCTTATGTCAGTCAAGCAACAAATGTGTTAAAAACAGCGAATTGAACGGCACGCCATACACCATAGACGCACGCACCAAGTACGAAAAGTGTACCCTATGTATGATGCATACCATCCAAAAATATTCGACGGCTCGGGCTTGCTCTGCGTACCCTCCTGCGTAGGCCGTCCCGACTCCTGCCCAATAAGCATCCCGGGAAGCAGAGAGCGGAGAGGATCATCATCAAACCCTAAACCCTCCTCCTGCTGTTTTCGTCCTTTTCATTTTCTCGTCGCCGGATGGATGCATGCACCCAATCGTCCGGCGGGCCCGGACTTCTTGTTTTCTGTTTCGCATCCTTGCAAGATGCGCGAACAATTGCGACGTGTGATCCAGAGCATCGCAGAGCTGACGGATGCCCACCAGCAGCAGCCGCAACAAAGCCTTGGAACGATAGCGACAACGACAACAGCAGCATCAGCGCGTGGGTCAGCCGCAACCAATGCTTCCGATGCGGACCCCCCAGCTAATACTGCAGCTGCTACTACTGCTGCTGTTCAGGTGAAACGCTGGCGTAGAAGCATACCAATGTGGACGGAAATATAAGGACATTCGAAATTCATATGCATACAGTCCGCGTTATTCTGTAACGCTACCAATAATATCTGCCAGCCGGAGATACGGGCACTTAACGAAAGCCTGTAATACTCCGCGGACTAGGACTGCAAGATGGTTCCTTCTGTGTCCAAGTGTGGCCAAGTGTTTTCGCTTGCACTGTAGGAAACCGCGGCACTATAGAGGGACCACTGCTGTCTGTACCACGAAAGTCCCTATATTTCCGTCCAAATTTGCATTTTGGCAGTATTTTGGTGTGTTGTCTAGACTGTACCGGAGCCCAAAAATCTTACCAGGTAGTGATTGGTGGTGATAGTAGATGGCTTGGCCTCCTGGGTGGCCTTAGCTTGTTTTCGGCAACCGAGTCGTCTTCGCTGATTTCATCATATTCATACAAACCGGTCGCCTCGGTGGTCTAGTGGTTACTCTCGAACGCTACTATTAATGGCGTTGGTCCTTGAGTTCGATTCCCACCGCCGCTGTGAGAATTTGTTTTTTTTCGCAAAAATGAGTCGTTCTACGGTAGCCCCCCCAACTTTTCTTTAACGATATCGCCTGTTTTGAAACCAGCCTACGGCCGTATCTCCTGGAGTACGGTGCCCCTTGCCACCCCGACATCATCGGTCGATAGTCTTTCACGAACAAGAAAATATGTGAAGATATGCCTTTCATAGCATCCTCGTATTGAGCAGCCACAAACGTTAGTTAAATTGATCGCTGGTTTTGGGGGGGGGTTATCGTAGAATCAGTCAAACGCAAAAAAAGGATCAACTGCTGAGAACGCCTAGTAGCGTGGGTGGGCACAATTCGACGCGAGTCGACGAGCGAAAAAAAATGCTGTAGTATTCCCGCGAAAATGACATGATGAAGGCGCGTACCGTGGTGGGGATAGGGGAGGAGGGCCGCTATGTGACCCCGGATCTGAGTTACTACTGGGAGGGAGCGCGAGTAGTGCGAGGATAATAAATAGGATGGAAAAAAAAAAGAAACACGTACATTTTACGTTTTACGAGTCTTTTGCGTCACTGCAAGTGTTGGTTGAATCGAAGAATCAGGATCGAGTGTGTCTTCGTTAGCTTGCAGTGTGTTCTTCATATTATGCTGATATTTCTTGGATATTTCCACCCATCTACATCCAGCACAACCAGTGTCCGTGCTGATGTCTCCTAGAGAGACGAGAGACGAGCTCTGTGGTAAGAAACTACGAGACAGAGACACACAAAGCAAATACAACAAGATGATTTTTGGCCATTTAATCAGTGAACCGCAATGAAAACGCGGGAAAAAACGATGCAAGCCAGCACACCAGACTATTTGCAACAAAGAGGAAAACAAGGAGAAAAAGAAACCAATACGTACACAACAAGAAAAGGAAAAGGAACAAACAAACATTAGTAGTGGTGGTAATTGTGCTTGTGCAGTGTTGTCTCAGTCTTCTCAAAGTATTGTAGAAGCACACGCTAAATGTCACAAACTGCTGAACTTCGGCTACTAATATGGGTACCTGGTATATTTTACAAGTACGTACTACCAGACAGAGTGGTTCGCCGGTACTGCAGGTTGTATGAAGCATGATACCAGGTACCAGGTATTACACATATCCCACCCTCTCTTATCCTCTCTATGTAGCATACCGGTATAGTATAATATATCCCGCGGTACCTGGTGTACGTACTTGCAATTGCATACGAGGTACTTGGTACTTGTACACAAACCAAAACTAAACAGAAGTTGTTTACTTACACTTTGGTGGTACGACGTATGTATTTTGGTGTATATGGCCCGATGATATTACGACCAAGGCGCTGTTCTGAGTGGTGGTCGCTTTGTGGTCGTTTTCGCTTCTTTTGCTTTTCATTTTTCAAAGATTTACTGCAGCTCAAAAAAAAAAAAAAGAGCTATGATACCACAGACAGGGCAAAAAGTAAATACCTGGTGGAATACTTTTGGGCGTTTGGGCTCACGGGCAATGACGACTGTAATAGGACGACGAGACACGAGAATACGATCGACGATCGATCAATAATGCTTGCTCTATCACATCCACAACACAGGTTATCGAATAGTAATAACAACAACAGGTGACGCATCAGAAATGGGGGAGGGATGGGGGGGAGGGACGGGCCAAAGGGAGGGTGGGAGGGCGAACGGGGGGAGAGGGGAGAGGGGGGAGGGCTGGGGGGTGCACTCATTGTCATGGATGGCCTAGTATTAAGACCACTGGCCCTCGCATCCCTAGAACGTCGGGATGGAGCGCGTCGGGTGAGGCGGGGGAGCGGGCGAGCGAGGCGGCGGGAGGGAGAGGGCAGGGTTGCTGCTTTCTTCGGTTACAACACGTGGCATTATTGTAGCATCATACTTTTAGTGCATTGATACACTATAAATAGAATACCCCACATTTCGGTTCGGCGATGATCGCAGTAATAGTTGGATTTATTGTGTAGTTTTAAAATACGGGGAAGTTTGGAGTGGTTGTTTTTTTTGTCCGCATTATTGTTCGCTTCACGCATGTTTCCCAAAGTTTCGTGGGCTCTGGTGAGGCCGTTTACTTTTGTTTTCCGTTTCCGTGGTGGGTGTGGAGTTGCGCACGGTATTATTGATGGCGACCGAGTTGCACGCTACGGGATGCACCTAATTTCCCTGAGGTTACCCGGCTGAGGAGCTCTCTACCACACCCAAAAATCTGACCTGCTTTTTATCTTTTGCTCATCCCATTTATTATATTCGCGATTTTTCCTTTCTCTTCCTCCCTCCCTAGACGTAACGCAGATCCAAGTTCACCAAGCAGGCTGTTTTCCCCTCCGCACTACAGTACGTGCCTTAATGCTGATCACGAAGAAAGCTTCAGCCCTTTCTTCCCTCCTCGACTCGCATCGAATTGCGTTTACCCACCCGTGGAAGTCATTCTCAGCTGTTGATTCCTTTGATTTTTTATTGTGCAAATAAGCTTAAATGCCCGACCCACGTGAGATCCGAACCCCGGAACCTACTCTATTTGCATTCGAGGGTATCCACTAGACCACCGGGGCGACCGACGCTGATTAAGTGGAACCCGATGAACGATATCCCATGGCCTCGGCATATATCGGATTGCATTACACAACAAAAGTAGTGGTTCCAACCTATATGGGCTACGAGTACGTATTGATGACGATGCCGACCAGAAAACTTTGCCTTGTCGTCACAACCCATATAGATTCGAACTACATCATCTTTGCTAAATTAACTAATTGCCAACGCCCCGCCCCTACCCCCCATATATTTTATGATTATTTCACACAGTACCAACCCTCTCACAACGAAGCTGAAATCGGGCTCAGGCCAACCTTCTTATTATGGGCGCGCGCGAAAGCACACTTTCATATGTTGCACTTTCTTATTCGATCGCCGAGAACACGTTTTTCCGTACAGCAGTGTACACGCGCAATTTCCGCACGCACGATAACCTTTTCCGTCATCCCATGTACTCGGTGTGGTGGGGTATCACAGAGCCCGCCTGCACCGCAATAAACAGCTCCTATGCTCCAGGTCAAGGGATCAGCTTTCTTAAAACTTGGGTGTGACTTGGCTGAGAGCTTTCTTAATTATCCCAATTTTCAGACTTACTTTCTGATACGATCCGGGCCCACTGTAGTTCCTCAGTTGAGGAGCTCCGACAGAGATAAATAGGTTGGCTAAAAGTATCGCCCCTACCGAAGCAAGCGCCACGCATATTGCACGCGAAACATAAATTGCGACGCATACATTGCGTAACAATTTTTCAGCCAGGGAGCCCCGCCAGTCATCAACATTTGTCATCAACATTTGGGCTGAAAAGTGTTACCCTGTCGTACCAAGCGTCATGCACATTAGCACGCAAAACACTAATAATGACATTCCAATTCTATTGCGCAATTCCCGAGTTGAAAACCCCCGTCGGTCGTGAAGACTTTGGCCAAAACGTGTTACCCCTGTCGTATTTAGCACGCCTTCATGCGCGTTGCATCGGGAAATATGATGATGGATCCCTTGCGCCACCGACACCGCCGCCGCCACCAACGTCACCACCACTACTGCCACCGAGAAGGTTCTTAATCTCCTGCGCCACCAACAGCGCCGCCACACAGCGGTCACTGCGTCACTGGCGTGGCTTGTCGCAGATCTACCTCACCCCCCCCCCCCCACGCCCCCCCACGTTCTGCCGCTGCGCTCTCCGTGAATTGTCTATCCTGTCGGCTTCAGCGGCTAAACAAACAAACAAACAAAAACATGAGCGTATATATTAAAACGAAACAAAAAAATGCGATCCCACTTTACGTACTGCGTCCCCTTTATGGCCTCTTTTCGAGAGGGGCGGGATGTTTCATTAATATGTGTTGCCTACCCGGTGTTTAATTAATCCATCGCCTTACGACTGTGTTGCTGCATTATGAACTGCAGCGTTTAGACTATAGTTATATTAAAACAAAGTATCCATTGTAACCAGAAGCAACATTATACCGACATATACGAAGTATCGTATCATATCATCGTGAGTAACACACCTGGTATTAGACTACAGTTACTACCTGGCGGTGAACAGTAGTGGCCTTTTCGTTTACTGTCATGACTACGTTTTCCCCCCCGTCCTGCCTGCATGCTGCAGTTTTCTGGGGGACTTGCTTTTGTCTGCCTGCCTGCCGTCCGGCTACTTGTCTTTCTGTGTATCTGTCTGTATGCCTGTCTGTCTACCTATCTGCCTCTCTGTCAAATGTTAATAATACATATCTGCAGTCTGTCTGCCTGTCTGTGCATCGCGGCAATCGTCACGCCATCAACATTTTCTGCTCTTTATTTTTTTTTCGTGCTTTTTTTTCTGGTTGGTGTGTGCTCTGCGTTTCGGTTTCAGTAGGATGGATGACGGGTGCTACAATAGGGGTAGAACGTTTGGGCCTAAATACTTATGACCGCCGAGGCTCCTCGGCTAAGGAACGCCTCATTATTATTGGACTTTCCTTTTCGTGTTACAGCAGTAGTTCCTGGGAATCTTCAGGAGTGAGTGGCATTGCATAGAAGTGATCGATATGAAACTCATGCTACTCATTGTCGAATGGCAAACATAACAAATACAATACAAGTATTGATATTAATATTTTTTTCTTTCCGACAATGTGGCGTAGATATCGTTCCAATATTAATCGAATATCCTTCCGTAAAACAGCAGTATTTCTCCTAAGACTATCTGCCAGACATTTCTTGACTTCTCTTCCGCACATTTATTCTTTTTTAGCTACACTCTATCCTATTCCTCATCATTGTTCCATCCTCAGGTCATTGGCCACAGTCCCCCCGCTTTTTCCACCCTTCCCCTAGCGGCCTGGAGGTCCCTCAGGGCTAGCTTATACCTGTGCACTCGGTGCGAAATCGTGACCTGGGTGGTCACAGAGATAATCTGGAAAAGGCGTTCCTTACAGACGCGATTCCGTGTCACGGACGATCCATCCGTCCCACCGATGATGCTTGCCGCTACCTGGTCGATCAGATCGCTACCTTCCTTTCCGAGGGGCCCAACGCTTTCCACCGCAAAGGTGGCGAGTTCGTCGCTGCGCTCGTCCAAGGACACCTGTCTCAGACGAGCGTGGTAGCCGCGCTTGCGCGCCTCAGAACAGGAAGCTGCTGATCCGTCTCAGTCAGCGCTGCCATACCTCGAGAGTTACCTAGGCATTTCGATGGTTCATCGGGTTGCACTCTTTCTTTTTCTCAATACCTGTTTTTGGATGAGATACACATCACCTCTGTAAGTATAAATAGTGTTAGTCCAAGCATTAGACGCTGCTGTACCGTGGCTACGTTGGGAGGGTCAGTTGTGGGGCCTCTTTTTGAAGTCGCGCAGGATCACTCGCGCGAGTGGCCCTCTCATTCCCTTGCGATCGTAAGCTTTGGTGCTGTTTTTTGTTTGCCATACGAAACCATCCTGGAATGGTCAGCTACGCCGCGCCAAACAAATCGCCGAGGGTCTGTTTTTCATTGATATACAAAATCACTCAGGCGATGGCCTCAAACCCAGTAGTGAAAAATGAGGTACCATCCCTACCGTAGCCAGAGCCGCTACCCCTAGCATACAGTAGCATGCGTCGAGTGCATTGGCCGATCGGCTTTCTTTGCGATGAAATATTAACATTTCAATAATTCAGTATTTTGTATCCCTACCTCGTGCTTTGCGCACGCAGAGCTTGTGTGTAATATGTATACCTCCTACAAATACTCAGCATGGACAATGGGCACTGGGCGTCAGGTTGTCAAAGGGTAGAAATAACCAGGGCTTGTCACGGGGTCAGGTCAAGTCAAGGTAACCCGTCCAGACCCGCGTGTTTAAAAACCTCTTGACCCGATCCGACCCGTCCCGTGATATTTCAAACACCTCATGATCCGACCCCACTCGGCCCGCGAGATTTTGATGAGCTCCTAACCCGATCCGGGGACCGGATTACGACCCGTGAAAAGCCCTGGAAATAACGGTTTCGTGCCAAGAAAACACACACATCATAATCCGTGTACCGTCATTATCGCCATCGTCATATTCTCGACTCAGCGCCCCAACAGTTTGGGGGTAGGGTTAGGTCTTGAGTGCAAGAGATTGAAGTTGAACCCCAAACTACGGACAGGAAGTTTTTTTCAGGTTTTTTTGCCGGTCGGTCCTACGCTAGGACGAGCCCATCGTCGTCGTGGTCGTCATAAGAATACTCATCGTCGTCACCATTATCATCAGTGCCATCATCATCAGTGTCATCGTATCATCATCATCACCATCACCGCCATCACTGTCACCTCTGTCACCCACGGCGCCGTTGTGATCTTGGGCGAAATTCTTGGAAACTTTCTTGGACTCTTCTTCGTAAGACTTGCGACCTAGTTGTCAGGCTCGTACATAAATATCAAGTGAACGTAGATCCTACAAGTAGTGTGTCGCTCGTAACGCCTAGTAACGCCTAGTATAGGCATTAACGGTGAGGAAGAGTTTCTTCATGTACCCCATGGTGTAACGCCTATATGGTTTATGATCGTGAGAAAAAAAACATTTTTCTTACGAATCAGAATTGAGGGCTCCCAATAATGCCGGTTGGATAGTGCCACTGCTCTCTACACTGCCAGTGAAACGGACTGATAATGCTCAAGCTCACAAGAGGAGTTATGGTAGTCCTATTCCCAATAATAGTGCCGGTACCCTGAATAGTGCCGGAATATTGGGTTGGTGCTTACCGGCACTATTAGGAACCCCCCACTTTGGTGCTGTCATGGCCGATAGTGTAGCGCCTCAACGTAAATGTCGGCTCCTGTCGTAGCTCATGGCTTGCTGCCGATCCATCAACCGTGTACCCTAGAATTTATAATGCCGCCGACGGATCGTTGTCGTTCTTTTATTTTTCGATGAGTCCGTTCTCATGGTGGACCGGCGGGCTTGTTTTTTTTCCTTCCAGCCCATATACCATACCTGGTACTGCTGTATCTCGTTGCCCTATAATTGTCCGTCTCCCTCCCTTTCGTAACTTAGATCCGGGGTAACAGCGGGCACTCCTCCCTCCCAGCCGCTGCGGTATGATATCGTACGCATCTTCGTTTCCCGCGGGGAGAATTGCACTTTTTTTCCCGTCGTCTACTTGCGCCGAATTCGGCAAGTTGTTTGATTCATATATTTTGCTTATCCCATCTACTACTATCGATGGACTGCTTCTTTCTCGATCTCCGTCTCTAGACGTAACTCAGAACCAGGGCCACTACATAATGCAGGCTCCTTTTCCCCCTCCCCACCACGGTACGCGTCTTACTTGATATCGCGAGAAGACTTCGATCCTTTCATCCAGCGTCGGCTCGCATTGAATTGCGCCTACCCACGCTGCTAGACGTTATCAGCGGTTGATCCCATTCTATGTTTTTTAATCTTACAAATAAACTCAGGAGGTCCAATCCACGTGGGAATGGAACTCCAGAACAAACCCTAGTAGCAGTCGACGGTAAACACTAGACCACCGGGGCGACCGGCACTACACACACGCGCTATTAATAGGCGCTACCTGTGCATTGGAATTTTGTGGTGGATTCGAACTCACGAAGTTGATGTTAGTGGCTGCCAGAGTTAACCAGACCACCGGGGGCGTCATGTTCCTGGTGTGCGATGTGTCGTATGTCGGTAGTATGTTTTTTTCGTTTGCCTTGTTGTTGTACTCAGCACTATTGGTGCATGATACCTAGGGTCATGGGGAATTTACTTGAAACAAGGACTAAACATTTTAAATGAGCGCTGCACATATGCCGGGTGGTAAACAACACTAATCATATTAATTAACCTCGTCGTCATTGATCGGGGTGTCCCTCCGTCCACCCATCCATCCATCCATCCACCCATCCATTCACCCATGTACGTGTATAGTACAATATTTATGGCAGAAGTGCTACTGGCTGTGCCCTGACGCACTCTATTTTTTCACTACCAAACTGAGTGGCTGAACGCTCATCACTCATCACCCGGTAATCCAGTGGTGTTCACCACGCACACTATTAATAGTGTGTACTGCTGTGTAAACGACGACTAAGTGGTAAGATTCACACCTTTTTTTTTTTTTCTCTTCATCCTCCGGCGGATGGGGAAAAATAAAGCTTCAGCTCACCACACTTCCACGTATTTTCATACGCGTCGTGTGTCGATTTAACTCAGTTGCTTTCGCAGCCCAACGCTAGTTGGCGCACCCTTCGGGTCCCTTTTTCAACAGACACTCCGTTCACCGGGAAACATATAGTCTACAACAGGGGACGCGCATATTAACCATGCGTCAATATGGATGTATGTAAACTACTGCTGTCAACACTGCTATGATATGAATATTATGTACACTTACATACTAACTTACTACGAAATTATTAATAGTATAACCACAACATATGAAATTCCTACTATTCAACCCATGTGACATGTGTTGGATCCCGCTGTGGACCCTTCCGGTTTGGCACCCAGACGCAGAATAGGAACCCCTTAAAACACTTTAATCCCGCAGGGCCGCCGAAGGCCCACCCATCATCCTGTTCCCGAAGGCCCACCCATCAATCACCCTGTTCCCGTTTCTACGCATTGGTCGATCACCTCCACCTTTCGAATTCTTCTTGTTTTTCTTCATTGTAAGTAGTATGGTGTATTAGCTTGCTCATGCTCCGGGTTCACATCATCAGTTGCGTCTGGCCTTGCATGGCCAAGAAACTTTGCTGCTGCTGCTGCTGCTGCTGCTGCTGCTGCTGTATTTGCGGTGTATATCCCTGTGTTGTCGTTCGTGGCCACAGAGCTCGTCTCTCTAGAAGGAGGCATCGCCACGGACAATGGATGTGCTAGATGTAGATGGGTGGAAATATCTGTTTAGTGTGTGAAGAACACACACCATCATCCATCATACATGGTTCCTGGTCGTTCTTGTATTTTTCTGTTGCAGCTTTTTTGTCTGCCTTGTCCCTTTTGTCGCTGCAACAATATGTCTATTTCAATTTAAAGTGATTTGCCCCCAAAACGTCGGTGCGGTTCTAAAAGCTTCATGCAGCACTGGCACCGCATGCACCTGGTGGGTGCTGCAGCTAGGTCTGTTGTTATCGTTCTGATCGTTGTGGTCGATGCAGTTGTTGTTGCGCTGTTGCATTTGCCGATGCACGTCTGGGCGAGCGCGCGCGAGCAGCCAGACGAGACAACCACTGAACTAGCCAGCAACAACCAACAAATTACAAAGCAAGTATGAATAACCAGTCAGACAATCACTTTAACCAAATACAAAAAAAGTTGCATAAAAATAGGCTACTAGGTTTTCTAGGGTAAAGTAGACATCATGGTTGTCCAGCAGGATAATGACCTAATACATGAAAATTTAAATACGGCTGTACTATCGCTCGTCTACGAAGAGCAGGGCACAATACAAGCGCTTGCATGCATGTGCTCCGCGCGCGTCGTCTGTCTCCCTACATTGCATCGGTCACACACAATAAGTCTGATAGGCTCTATACCCCAGCAACCAGGCAGCTTTGAGTGGTCGAAATACAGCAGTCGTCAGTCGTATCCGACGTGTTCAACCCTAAAGTCACCAAGTCCCGAAGGCGCTATTACGATATGTCAGGGTATTATAAATATAAAAATACACTTAAGCTGTGAGATCGAAGATTTCGTCGAAACTCATCTTTACAAGCTGTGTGTGATACTCCGATCGCGCGTATTACTGGGTGTGTGTGTCCTCATTAAGGATACAGGTCGGCGACTCCCCTTAGAACTACAGCAGAGTAGCTTGTACCAGGGTCAACAGGGTGATGTTAATCAATCGGTGCGCGGATTATATAACCCATTGTTGAGGGGGACAAAAAAAAACAGACGGCTGTGGAAGGAATGCATCAGTTTTATCATATATATCCTGTGAGTCGGTGAGGGGAGGGCGGGGGGGGGGGGGGGAGAGGGGGGGGGGGGGGATGTAAAGGTAAATTAGTGCTTTCGTATTCAACCGCTTGGCTGGTTCATTGATTAGTTAATTGATGACGGCCACGACGAACACGACGAACAGTATGGATGGTGATTGGGATGGTGGTGACGGGAATGGGCAAATGAGACCCGACTGGCGTGGTCAACGGTACTGGAAAATACAAATAAAACTGACTCCTGTGTATACAGCAGCAGTGCCCACAAAAACATATTTACAGGATAACCAACTTAATGCATCTTCATTATTTTAGAATAAAAACTAGTGGCAGGCTGATAGGCCGCCGTAGTCATATACTAGGTATTATAATTATAAAAAAAAGTGTAAGATAAAGTAAGAATGTGTATGAGCACGCTTTTTATTCTGTTACTGTGTTCTTCACATTACCCGTTCGTTCCACCTATCGACATCCAGCACTTGCTGTGCGATAGTAAGAAAAAAATACTTCACCGTTATAGGCCATCGCACCCGGTGTCGGTGCTGACTCAGATGTCCATTCATACTGGGTGCCTGTTTCTAACACGCCCCCTCGATCCTAGAGATATACCAGCCCTGTACGATGTAGTCACACACTATGAGACGCGGAAGCCTTATCAAACGTAGAAACGAAAATAATAACCTACTGTAATTGCACAATTAAGACGAAACAAATTTCCTTATGTATCGGACTCGTAACTAACTTCAGAGAGCCAGCTCTTTGATCACGAACTACGAGACAGAGGTGTCGCATCTACCAAACGTACACAGGTACAAAAAAACGGCATAGATGCGCAATCGGGATACTTAATTTTCTCTCCCACTCGTTCGTATATCCAGAGCGGAGAGAAAAGGTTCGGGTACTTGGTGGGACACACAGAGATGTGGAATGCAGTGTGTCGTATCACATTATACGAACAAGGCGAAATTTGAAATTGATTGCAATCATGCGGCGTGTGCATGTGTTACGGCGGGCTTCGTCGTGTCTCATGTGCCGTGCGATTGTGCCATGTACCACGTGCCACAATTTGTTTGAGCTCCGCATACTGTTTCCAGGTCCCTTCCTCTCGCCCGGTCTCCGTTTCTTACTCCTACCGCCCTTCATAGCATCTTATAACGTCTAACCAATCATCTTAGCATCTGAATATCTTCCTCTGGTGTTACTCCGTAGCAATTACCTTACACAATCGTTTTTAATCATCTCTCATAGTGTTATCGTCTCATTATTAAACTATTAATAGTACGACATTTTTATCTTACCACCTCGTCATCCAATCACTTTTTATGAATAACATTTACATCATTTCCGTGTTTTTTCCATCCCATCATATTTGCACTGCTTCTCCAGCCCCCTCTCTTTTGGTACTCAGATCCGAGGGCAACTAGCAACTCCCCCGCCCCCAAACTGTGGTGCGTGCTCTCATTTTTTTCGTGAGAAGGGTTCCGCAATATCTTACCCTGTCAACTTGAGCCCAAGTGTACGTTCCACATGTCTATTGTTGCACGAGAAAACGTTAAAGAAGGTTCGAACTCGCGAAATGGACCTTAGTAGGCGCGACGTTTACCACTAGACCAAGCCCACCGCCGAATTAATACTGCACATGTTACCATCTTTTCATTTCTTTTCATTTCGCACTACAGTCCTTGTCACCTTACAACATGTTATCATTCACCGTCGCCGGGGCACGTGTAAAGGACAGGTAGACGGGAGGGGGGGGCGGTTATGGACGCACCGGGTTCTATGATGCGTTTTGACATACCATTGCAGCAGTAACTATATGACGGTATTTATAGGAAGGGACGGGGACGGGGGGGGTGCCGTAGAAGTAGTAGTAATGGCAGCGGTAGTAGTATAATAGTAATTTTAGGTATCGCAGGAAGAGGAACCCCCTACACCGTACATAACCATCACAATAGAATCCATGTAAAAGGGCCAACATAACACATACCAGGGGATTGAGCAATACTCGGAACGATAGGTGGTCTTAATAAAGCAAACATACCACCATCACCAAAGAAACAGCATTTTGCCGATCAACCGCGTCTCTGCAGATGGACAGATAGATGGATGTACGCCACAAAGCTGTTCCGTAGCAGCTGTTCCGTAGCAGTTGAGGATTTTCTTTTTAATTCTTAACAGTAAACCAGTTGCATTTTATAACATGTTTTTTTTCAGATATACTACCGGCCCTGCTTATAAAAAGAAGAGCCCCAAAATATATTTAATTCAAGTACGTAGTACGGGGAAGTAAAAAATTTGACAGCTGATATACTTGAGTTAGTGTAAGCCACACCCACACCCGTTCTTAAATAAGAAATCTAGCCTACTGCCCATATATCGGTTTCTTATGAGGGGGCCGGTACTGTATACCTTCATTCAAAATAGTCGACAGCGACTAACGAACGTCTGGGATGGTGTCTCTTGCCGGGATAACACCACCGCCGCCGCTGAAATATGAGCATTATAGTACTAATATCATGTTGGTGTCCACATGTATAGCAATAGTGTAGTGGTACAAATAGCGATCCTACTAACTCTGTATACAGCGGTAGACATGCCGTGCGTGCCGTGTGCTACATGCCTGTACTGTGGCAACTACCGTCACGCATGCACAGACCTGCGCCTTTAACTTTTAAGAAAGGCGGAGGCAATCCTTGACCATTTTGGCATTGTAGCCGCATTTTTTGGAACAGAAACTGCTTCAAGCGTGTGGGATAGTTTATTCAGGACTTCACACGGATCGTTATTCCACGCGCGGACGAAGTTTGACATTTCAAATTCGTGGGCCAAGTCCGGTTGGGTCAAAGGGTGTTGAACGTATCACGAGTTGGGTTGGGGTGGGTCAGTCTTTTTTTATATCTCAAAGATCGGGCCGGGTCACCCTGACCTGACCTGACCCGACCCGCGAAAAGCCCTGTATTTTGTCGGTAGCCCAAGGGTTAAGCTTAAGCTGTCCTTTCCCGGGGGTGCCCTTCCGATTGTTTGTGCGGTTTGGAACGAATACTGACCGGCAAAATAAGCACCCGCCACCCGCTTTGGCGACGTTACGATTACAACAGTAGTATCATAACAACTGCAGCAGCATCCACAACAACAATGACACCAAAACTCAGCAGTACCGGCAACATCAACCACAACAACAACAACAGGAACAACGACGACAACAACAACAACCACAACAACCACTACAACAACAACCACAACAACAACAACAACAACAACAACAACAACAACAACAACAACAACAACAACAACAACAACAACAACAACAACAACAACAACAACAACAATACCCATACGATATTGATGTAAACTTTTAATTCTTCAGTTGCTCCTTAATTCCTTGTACTATGGTATCGTCATTTCTGATTATGCTCCCCTAATGTTACGGTAACCTTAATCACTTATCTGCATGTGTGATACGACATCGGTATAAATTAGAAAAAGTGAAAATTGCACTTCACCTGTGAGATCGAAACTTTAATCAAAACTCAACTTTGCAAGCTGCGTGTAATGCTTCGATCGCGCGTGTTACGGGGTGCGTACACCCTCTATGGATTACATGGCAAAAACATATTTTACGGGATTTTGCCCTTTCGCCCTTGACTCATGCCTTTGTCCCGATGTGTCCCGATTTTGCCGTAGCATTCGCCCGGAGAATAAAATCCTCTTCCCCCGCCCCCCCCTGCGCGCTCTGCACGGTACCTACCTCAATTTAAATGGGACGATGACCTTCTTCGATTCACGTCGAATAGTCCAAACCCACACGTTCTATACGAAAAGAGAACGGTTCAGTGTGAAAAACAGGCACAAACATAATATGCGAAGCTAAAAATCCACATTTTATGTGCGATTTTCGCTCGGCACAGAACGCCTCGACAGGTGGATGTTCCGCGTAGAAACGGCCGAGTTTGGAACCGTAACCATTGAACCACGGTGCTACAGTAACTGCACCCGCGTTTTCGGGTAAAAATTACTCGGAGGTAGTTTGGGATAATGTGTGTGGTTCTTTCGGGGACCCCCACGGTAACCATTGGAGCGACCTGCTCCATCTTTGCATACATGACATAAGGGTATGGAGAATATTGTATTAGCTGGCGCTAGGAACTCGCGCAGTAGGGTATTCTGTGCCCGTTGTCAACTTGTGCGCTTGGGTTGATCATTTAGATAATGGTATTATAATTTTAGGTGAATTCTGGTCGGCGGTAGTGGAGACCGACCTGAGCCAGCTTGAAAGGAATCTCTGTTTTTGGCGCGTTGTAAGTTAGAAACTGGTGTTCACTCGAAACAAATACCCCACTCTGTCCGAAAATATCACGACCGTTTGGGCATCTGCAGAGATACTTAATCGGCTTTTACATGCCCAGACAGAGTGCTATGTATGTATCATTGCGTTCCCCAATCAAATCCTCAAGGGCTCGTGTGTTCAGGGGTAGATGGCTCTGCTGGTTTCTGGGCCTCTCTCGTGTCTTCGAGCGTTCGATTGCCCTTGGCGGCTGTTTTCCCCCCAACCCCAACCTTGGCATCACGCCCACTCCTAACCCCAACAACCCCAACCTTAACCCTACCCCCACCCGCACCCCCAACCCTTCCTCGAATACCCTATCCCCCGGCCCACCTCACGCAACCTCGCTCATTCCCTCGATGTTGCTGTTTTTTTTATCTCGTACTCCGCACAATTTTTACCGACCAGCCCGATGCTAGACGGGAGCTGGAAGCGTTGCATCGCGAGAAGGCCGCGCTGACGACGGAGATCTTGCAAGTGCTCGGTCTGCGGTAAGGGTCTCCCATCTTCCCCTCCTTACCCCTGCCTGCCGTGCGGTGTTATTTATTTTATACTTGGTACCACTCTGTCCGTCAATGTAAGGGGTGTTTGGTACCTTTTGTTATTGCCGAAATGATCCTTGAATTTCCGGACACGATGGTATGCCCTTGGGGGTGAGCATTGAACCGAAGAACGCTAACAGCAACAACGAACTCCAGCGATGTCGCCACTGCGCGCTTGATTTGGCGTGTTGCGCTACTGCTGCTGCTGCTGCTGCACTGCAGTACAGCTGATGGGCACGAATTCACGTGATGATAGTGATGGTGTCGATGACGACGGTGAAAATGATGAAAATCAAGACGATGTCGATGACGACGTTGATTACGACAGTAATGAGGAGGGGGATGACCACGATGACGATATTCATGATGGCGATGGTAGTAATGATGATGATGATGATGATGATGATGATGACGGCGATGATGATGACGATGAGGATGATGATGATGATGATGATGATGATGATAATGATGATGATGATGATGATGATGATGATGATGATGACGACGATGATGATGATGATGATGACGGCAGAGATTATGATGGTACCTGCGGATCATATGGACCAAGAACAAGAGGTTTTCATTATTATCGGCCGTCTAGGCAGAGGCGGCAGCAGTACGAGTGCCAGAACGCGCTGCGTGCGGCCGTATAGCTCCTACCTTTACCCACTCTCTTCCCGGCGTTTCGGGCTGCTTCGTGGGATCGATTCTCGAATCGTTCGTTATTTTGTCAAGTTTTCCCTCTGAATCCCCAAAGGGGTCAAGGCTGTTAATCACAAAAGGGATTACAACGTGCTCCTCAGGGGAAGAGCCCCATTAGTCAGGAAAAAATTGGCCAAGGCATTGCGACCTTAATCTTAGCTTAGCGCGCCAGCCATCGTGCTCTAGTTCCAAGTGGTTTGTTCCCCAACCGTGGGGGTGTACTCGATGTTCATGCATGGCCGTAATCATAGACCCTCGTATCCCTACAATGCCGGGACGGAGCACGTCGGGTTTTCACCGACCGGGCAGGCTTTGCTTGCACTAAGCACGAAGCGCCGTGAAGTGTTCGGCGAATCGCATGAAAGGTGAGCTGCATCCTACTAAGAACCGCTGGTGAGGCGGACTTGCATATGGATGAGGTGCAGCCATCATATATAGCGGTACCTTGAGACCACGGCATGCAAACGAACAGGCCGCCTCTTTAACTTCTCCAGGACGCATGCGATGGCAGAGGTGCACCAATAGTTTTTTGAGGCTTCTCGCATGAGCTCTATACACCCCAAAAACTGGTTTCAAGAAAAAAAGAAAGTGAAACCCGATGGAAAATATCATGGCCTAGGTTTGAAACGACCAAAAACGCGGAAGAAACGACATTCCAGCGTTAGGAGTTCCGAAATTCTAGAAAACACGGTTGCCTAAAAGTGCTCCCTCTATCGAGGCAGGCGTTCCCATTTCCGGTACCTACTGTCCTTTTCGGGGCCCAGGAGAAGTGTCTAAAAAATGGGAAATACAATCGTGCAGTTTTTTTTTCAAGTATAGGACACCTAAGGATTATTCCTATAACGAACACTAGAAATGCCAGGAACAGCGACGAAAAACAAGAATTCTCGCGGATCGTGACGTTTTGTCAGGAATCCGGCCGGGGGGTTGAATAGTTTTGACATTTTCCGTAAAAAAGTTGACGTCAGGATTCCTGAACAAAAAGAGTGTTGTTTTTTTTCAACTTGACATTGCAGAATTTTAAAATGTCTCAGATCGTTTTTTTTTTTGTGGAATCGTCTTTTTTGTGTTCGTTAAGAATGAACCTAATAAGACATAAATTCTGACCCACGCTGGGTTTCTTGTTTGAGGAAGGATGCGTTCTACACTAACTTCAGCATAATGGCTCCCGAATTTATTATTTTCCTGTAAATACCAGCCTGACTTTCTTTTTACGACGTTTCTTATTAGGTGTCCTGTGCTGTGCCACCCGTCGAGCTTGAGCGAGCAGTACTTGGAGTAGTCCCAAGCAGCGTGCGTGCCATATACGCCCGGGCTGCCTCGTGTGACCGGTGCTGTAACCGTCATTTATTTTCGTCGGTATTCCGTTCTGAAGCCCCAAACGGGTTAATCCCTTAATAGCTGCAACACCTATCTTGGGAAAAAAAAATGGGTTTATTGTAGAATCATGTTTGCAGTGGTCAAAGGGTTTCCAATATAACACACTATTAATAGGCGCTAGAGAGCGCCACACACTGGTTAATAGTATCACGCACCACACGCTAGAGAACGCCGCACGCTAGAGCGCGGGATCATCATCTGCAAACGCGTTAATATTCCAAGATAAATCATGTCATTCCAAGATAAATCATGTCACTTCTTCCCCCCCCCCCCCCCCTTCCCGACACGCCTCTCTGTTCCTCGAAACGTTTTTTTTTTCGTAAAAGAACAAACGCCTCCTGGTCAGAAGCTGAAGTAGCTGCCGCCGCCGCCACCGCCACTCCCACCCCCACCGCCGCCTCCACTTCCACACACACCACCACTTGTGCTACCACTAGTACCAGTGCTAACACCAGCACTAATAGAAGCATTGAGAGCCCAATGTCTAGGCGATTTGGCTCTCCCGGGGGCAGTCGCCATGCGGGGGACGAACGGGCGTTTCCAAGGCCTGATAGGGTGGGGACGCTGGAGCGGAGTAACCGGAAACTGAAGGATGTGACCCTCCCTCGCCTTGTATCACCGGCCGACTCAGAGGTGTGGAATGGAGGGGAGGGGGGGTGGGGAGGAGGAGAAGGAGGGAGGGGGCGAGGAGGCGATATGAGAGGGGAGAGAGGGGACGGAGGGAGGGAGGGGGGTTGTACTCAGTTCGTGCATGGCCGTAGTCGTATGACCATAGACCCTCGCATCTCTACTATGCCGGGACGGATCACGTCTGGTTTTCATCAACCAGGCAGATGGGGGAGGGGGGGTATTAGAGATTCCTGCAGTCTGCAGTCGATGTAAAATCATGGGAGATTTATTGCTGTGAGTGGTTGCCGGGCATAGTTTTGTGTGGTTTATAGTTTATTTTCATTGGTGCACGGCTGGCTCACGAAGGAACGGTGGCATTGTTTTCCAGGGGTGGATGGGGGTGGTGGCTTGGGCCGGAGAGGAGAAGGAAGGGTAGGGTAGTGGTAGGTTCGTTCTGCGCCCAACGGACTAGAGCTAGGTAGTTACAATATGGTATGGCTAGCTACACAGAGACTCTCCCCTTCCCCTTGTCGTCGCTTGAAGCTTCACTTGCTCAACCGTGTTCCCCGTCTCACACACTTCGTCCCGCCGTCCTCTCCCTTACATCCCCGTACCCCCCTCCCCTTCCTTTCCCTCTCGATGACAGCCCCGGTCCCGTCTGCCACGGCACGAACCTTCACCCCCGCGGCCGTCATCGTCGTATCGATCACCTTGGCAATCGATGGACCTCGCTAGGGTCGCCAGAGACAGCGGCGCCGCCGCCGCCGTCGCCCTTGGCGACGATCGCGACGGTAACGGTGGCGCAAACGTCGATCATGCCAGCGAAAGACCTTCCTTCTCGAATACCCCGACGGACGCCCCCCCCCCCGGCCCCGCCGCTGCCGCCGCCGCCGTCCTCCTGCCCCCGCGCAAGCGTACCGTCTCGTCGTCCGAGAGAGGGGACAGTACGGCGGTCGGAGCTTTCGACCGCGACCGTCCGCAGCATCCGCAGCAGCAGCGGCGCCGCGCGTCGCTCGATCCCGGCTTACCCCGTATGTACAGCGGCAGCGGCGGCGGTGACAGCGAAGGCCGTCACCCGCCGCGCCTTCACCCTGAGTGGGGCTCGTATCCTGGATCAGTGAAACCTCACAGAAGCCACACCACTGCTGCCGCCGCAGCAGCAGCAGCGGCAGCAGCAGAGTCTGCTTGGGACGAGGGAAGCGCGATCGAACGCTGGCAGGTGATGCGGGATCGTCATGCATCTCCCGCCAAGCGAGCAGAGGGTGTTGACGGGGGAGGAGGCAGGGGTGGTAGGGAGGAGGACGGCAGAGAAGAAGGGGAGCGAGCAGCGCCCGCGTGGGGCCGCCGAAGCCGGGTCGGCAGCGGTAGCAGCGGTGGTGGTGGTGATGGTGGCGGTGAAGGTGAAGGTGGAGGTGGTCGCGGCAGTGGCAGTAGTCCTCCGACGTCGAGAGATAGCACTGAGCTTTACGCCCGGAAGGGGGGCGTGCGCGATCCCATTTTCGCCAACAGCGGCGGCGGAGGCGGCGGAGGTGGCGTCAATGGTGGAGAACGAGGCTTACCGCTGACGGCCGTGTTCTCTCGGCCGACCTTCCCCAGTGGCGGGGAGAGCGGCGAGCACCGGGACCACGGCGACCAAGGCGACTACCATGGCCACCGCTACCACCCCGACCACCACCACGACCAACGGCAACACCAACAGCGCCGCGACCGCGACGACCGCGGGTGGGCGGTATCTTCGAGCGATGGACGGTACCGAGAGGTGGAAAAAGGCTATGCGCCGCCCGGTCGAGCGCCGCTGCGACCGAGTCCTCCGCCGGCGCGACCACCGGCCCCGCCGCCTCCAGCGCCGCCACCGCCGCCACCCCAAGCGGTGTATCTCAGAGCGCCCCTATCGCCTCCCGCAGCGGCCGCTAGGGATAGCGGCATCGGCAGCGGCGGCGGGGGTGATGGTGGTAGCGACGGAGCCCGTGTCCCTCCACCGCCCGATGAGGTAGCTTACAGGCCACGCGGGCCGTCTGCCAGGCCTCGCCCGTGTGCATGGGACTCGAGACCCGGCGAGGATGATGAGAGATATCGCGCTGACCCTGTAGGGCGTGGGGGTGGCGGCGGTGGCGTTGGGCATTGGGAGGAGGGAGGGGGAAGAGGAGGAAGAGGAGGAGATGGGGACATGATGCAGACGGACTCGGTCGATTTTTACCATGGAGGACAACAACGCAGTCCACAGCGCGACCGCCATCACCAGGACCATCACCATCACCAAGATCACCATCAACACCACAGCCAGCACCAGCAACACCTCCACCAAGAGCAGCAGCAGCAGCAGCAGCAGCAACAACAACAGCAACAGCAACGTCATCAGCAGCGGGAGGGGGATCATCACCCTTCTCGGTTCGACTCTTACGTCCCTCGGCATCTCTCGCTCGGCACCGACGGCGGCGGCGGCGGCGGATCGTCGTTGTTTTTTCCGTCGCACAGGTCCGGGCTTGCCACCGGAGGCGACCACAACGCCTACGGTACCTCTTCTTCTGCGTTGGCCGTTGGTGCCACGAATGCAGGGAGATCGCCGTATCCCGCCTATAGAAAAGGAAGCGAGGCGGAGGCAGGCGTTGGACGCGGCGGTGGTGGTGGTGGCGGTGGCGGTGGCGGTGGCGGTGGCAGTGGCGGCGGCGGTGCCAGTGGTAGCGCCGGCGTTGGCGCCGGTGATGGCGGCGGTGGTGGTGGCGGTGGTGGTGGCGGTGGTGGTATTCCTGTCGGAGTTGGGGCACGCAGAGAACCACAGCGAAGGTGCGCGTCGTTTTTTTCCTTCGTTTTTTCTTCGTTTCCAGTTGAAGAAGAGGTTGCGTTTCGTTTTCGCCGCTTTTTGTGATGTCAAGGAGGTGGGCGTTTGAGTGAAACCTTGACCTCCGGCAGGCCATGACTTCTCCGTAATGATCGGTGTTTTGGTCGGGACCGGGATGCGGCGTTGTGTAGGGTAGGGTAGGGTAGGGTAGAGAGGGGGATGGGGGCGTAGAGTAGGGTGTCTGTGGGCAGGGTAGCGTAGGGTGGTGTAAGTTAGCCTATGGTAGGGAAGGGCAGCGTAGGGTTGGGTAGCGCACGGTGGACTGTTCAGTCATGTCCTTGCGGCGAAAGGGGATCGGTGGGGACCTGGGTGGGCAGTGAGAAGTTGTAAGAGGGAGGGCTCGTGCGCTGTACTGCAGTGTACTATATTGGCACTGGTATAGAACTGTACGGCTGGCCACGAAAAACAGTGGCTTTGTGTTTTTTATCCAGGGTGGTACTCGTCTGTTCGTGCTGACCGTTGCCCTCCCCCTCAATCGTTCGCACCTGTCAATGACGCGTGCTATGGTATGGGCAACGCCTGCAAATACGAGGTTTGTCGTCTGAAACACTGAATACTTCACCCTAAAAGTTGTTTTAAAAAAGTAATGAACAACCCCATGGCCTAGGTATATTTTTAATAAAACATACATAGAACAAAACATTGGAATAAAAGTGAGATTCGAAGGATGTTAGGTTGTTGCTCAGCTGCAGAGCCCCATCAGTCAGAAATACATATCGCGAAAACGTGCTATAGTAGGGGTCCCCCAATAAGACGGTATCCCTATATAAGGCGGTTCCCCGATATAAGGCAGTCAATATCGCTTGGCGCGACTGGGAAACTGCACTCGTTTTTATTTCACACTTGTACTTTCCAGCTTCTGGATAAGCCATGGTCACAGGTGCCGTCCCTTCTCCCCTCCGGTTCTTGCCTTCACTTGTTATCGCGCATAGGGTTCAGCAATCCCGCTGCTCGTCAATTTTTCATCAAGTGTTGCTACCTCACGCTCTCGCGTTTTCCGCAAGTCAATTTGTGCACATGAAAAAGTCCCTACGAGTTTATACGAGTATGCACTCGGGGGGATTCGAACTCACGAAACTGACCTGTACCAGGCTCGAGGATAACCTGATACGCCACCGGGGCGACCGTAGCCCGGCATGAGTAAGGCGGCTTCTCAGAATCAGGTGGTCATATTACTCTGGCACACCACCGCACAACACCGCCTACTGGTGGATTCCTACTGTACCCCTGTCGTAGCACACTGGCCAATGGAGAAGGGGCCGTCGTCGTCGTGGCTGTCGTCGTTCTCTCGCGGTAGCAGCTCCATGCCACCTTCTGCCGGCGACCGTTTTCCGCCGTGATCCCTTTTTGGCCTGGTTACCGCATACGTAGACACATGCGAGCAATGGTCACCCGAGAGATCGCGCTATTGCGGTTCTACACCGCTTGCGGCGGCGGTCTCGACCTTGATGAGCAAAAATGACCCTTACCACCACCACAACTTTTCCCTCCCCGCTTGGCTTTGACTCGCGTTGCCACCAACCGACGACCGACCTAACCCATCAGGCAAGACACGATTGGCGCGCCGACGAATTTGGGGAGGGGGTGCCAGCAGGAGGGGTGCGAGCGTCGGCCGATATACGCCTACAAGGGGAGCAAGAAGGCCGCCTACTGCGCCAGACACAGGTACAGCAGTAGGTGCCGTAGGTACGGTAAGCACAGCATTATGTGCAGTATATAATGTGTGCAACGTAGGTTCTAGTGTTGAACAGCGTATCGAAAATTTCGGTGTATAGCGCTCGATGGAAACATGTATTATGGAACCGAAAAAAGTTCGGTATTTCGATATGCTTTCGATAATTCCATGAACGCTACGTAACGATACGATAAATCTATAACAAGCCGCTCGAGGGGACAGGGGATGCAGCAACACAAAACCAGTAACGAACAACAGCCATTGGTGCTTTGTCAGAGGATGAGCGTTGTATTCTTCCGATGGAAGGTCTGAACAGGTTTAGATACACTGGTGGACAAACCTCCCCCCTTAAAAATACATATATAATAGCTGGGCCTCGGTTGGTACCGACGCTGCAAAACATTATGTGTATTGGGGTTGGTGTTGGTTGGCAACGACGCTGTAAAACATGCCAATCACTGCGTGAGCTAAACAACCAGGGTACCTTTGTTCTTTTTTTGGTGGTCATCATGATGGCTATCGAGTTAGATCAGATTGTGCGGGGTGGAGAACCCTTACTCCGCATAAGGGGAATAATCGCATCACATAGTTTGAATATGGTCAGGCACCCGCGAGGCAGATACATAGTAATACCCATTGCTGTCTCTGGAATGGCCACACCAGAAAACAAAGTAACTCATTGGCGCTGTCATCCGTAAGCAAGAAAGTAGGCACAAGGTGCCGAAGTCCGTCTTACGAGCGGTTCTTGGAAGAATACAATTCACCCTTCATGCGACTCGCCGAACACCTCACGGCGCTTCGCGCTTGTTGCAAGCAATGTCTGCCTGGTTGGTGAAAACCCGACGTGCTCCGTCCCGGCACACTAAGGGTGCGAGGGCGTATTGTCATACGACTATGGCCATGCACAAGCTGAGTACCCCCCCCCCCCCTCTAAAAAAGGGTTGCCAGCCATAGCTGATAGGGTTGTATGGGAGAAAATAACAAAAGGGCGAGCTGGAACAAGATGGGATAACGTAGTCGAGAAAATATGGAAGGATTTAGGGGGGGGGGCAAAAAGAGGTTTTGTCTATAAAGAAGTTTGGCGGGGACAAGACAAAAGTAGAAGAATAGAAGAAAGGAAAAGGCAAGCGTTAAGAAATAAGGTGGAAGAGGAGAAGCACTTACAGATATACTGGGGGTTTTGGGAAGATGTTGGAATGGAAACATATCTACGCGACAAAACTGAAACTGTGATTTCGTGTAGGGGACCTGGACCTACCAGAAAAAAGAAAGAGATATACCAGTAGTCGGGAGGAGGAGGACGTGGCTACAAATATGTGCCCGTGTGGCACAACAACAGAGAGTAGGACTCACATAGTACTCGTCGGAGAATGTGAAATATACAAGAAGGAACGTGATGCGTTAGAGGAGGAGATGAGGAAATTAGACGTATGTGACATGGAAGAGTTTGGAAGACTAGGGAGTAGCGAGAAAACGATCGCTATCCTAAGAGATAGATGGTGGCCGCAGGCGGCGAAACAGGACGGGGATAGGATAAGCAAACAGTTTTTATGTAGTATATGGAAGAAGCGTAATGAGCAGCCAAATGTTGGAGGTGTTTCTATTAGGAGTAGGAACGGTGCTCCGTCTCGAAAGGGATGCGTGGTCAATAGTCAAAAGACTAAGGCAAGCAGCAAATGAGTACGCCCCTCCCCCCCTCCCTCCCCTGGTGGGGTTGGCGTCGATTGGCAATAACGCTGTAAAACACACCTCCCACTACGGGAGCTAGACCATCAGTGCACCGTTAATTTTTTTCGTTTGTATGTTTTGCCATATATATGTAACCAGGATGGTGGTCGAGGTAGATCCTATGGTGGAGAACTTAACTCCGCCCTGGGGGGATGATATCACGTAGTGTGCATATGGAGAAGCACCCATGAGGCAGTTACATGGTATCATTATTGCTGTCTTTAGAATTGGCCGCACCAGGAAAAAAAAATGAAGCTGCTGTCGCTGGGGTTGGCCACACCAGAAAACAAATTAACGACTTCGAAGCTGCTATCCATATGCAACGCACACGGGACGGAAGTCTGCCTTACAAGTGGTTCTTAGCAGGATGCAGCTCACCCTTCATGCGACTCGCCGAACACTTCACGGCGCTTCGCGCTTGGTGCATGCGACATCTGCCTGGTCGGTGAAAACCCGACATGCTCCCTCCCGGCATTGTAGGGATGGGGAGGTCTATAGCCTTGATACTACGGCTATGCTTGAAATGAGTCCCCCACTCCCCCCTCGCTTGCCACAACGTAGGAGAGTCCCCGTCCTTGACGCAAAGGAGGAGATCTCTTCTCTTGCCATAAGGTCGGGGACCCCTCCGTTTTGCCACAAGTTGGGGGGGGGACGGGTGGGGGGGGGGATCGAGTGGCAGGTTCAGCAGGCTTAGTAGGTGTTGTGGGTACGATATCTACTGTAGGACCAGCTTGGCCAATAGCCGCGATACAGAAGTAGGTGTTTTATTCATAGGTTCAGTAACTGTAGTAGGTACGGTAGTGTACTGAATGTGTACGGAGTGCAGCATGTACAGCAGATTCAGCATACCAAGGAAACAATAGGTAAAATCGGTCCAGTTGATAGAGTATGCACTTCGTACAGTAGGTGCAGTAGGTTAAGCATGCGATTCGTCGAGAGGGCGCAAGGGTGCAGGGATCGATACATTCCCGGGGTACACGGGGAAGCGAACGACGAGCATCCTCTCTTTTTTGTATCGAAGTTAAAAAATACACATCGGCCGTGAGATCGAGATTTTCGCCGAAACTTGATTTTTTTAGCTGCGTGTGATGCTTCGATTGCCCGTTCTATGGGGTGTGCATGCCATCATGAAAATTAGCAGTTGGTGACTCCCCAAAGCGCTAGTACCAGAGGCAACGGGACAGTTTGCTCAGGCGGTTTTTGTGTGTTTTCTGTTTGTAAATGAAGGTGTGCATATCGACTGATTATCCTCAGACTGGGCATGATCGATACAAGGCCCTTCCCCCCCTCCCGCCCGCACTTCCCAACCCTGCGCGTGTGCTCCCCATGTCTAACCTTCGGGCTGTGGATGGTTTGATGGATTGATGCGTTGATTGGTTGTCTGCCAGATTGGCGGGCATGATCGACACGAGGCATCCGCTATGCAAGAACGAACAGTGCACCAGGCAGCCCAGCTTCGGGATGGAGGTCAGTGCACAAACGCCGCCGTCACTGGTGTAGTACGGCAGGGATAGCACTTTTCGGATTTTTTTTTTGTTTGCTCATCCCTTCTATTGTCCTTGCACTTGTCTTTTTCCTTCTCCCCCCAGCCGTAGCTCAGAATTCGGGGTCACTAAGCAGGCTCTTCTTCCCCCTCACCACCACGGGTACGCGCCTTCATTTTTTCGCGAGAAGACTCGAGCTATTTCTTCCCTCGTCGACTTGTATGGAATTGCGCTAGTTCGGACTGGTGGCGCGGCCTAACTGAGGACCTAACCTATCACATGCGCGTGTGCTACGACAGGTTTTAACATAGATTTTTCTGGTGGAGAAGTATGTCTTAACTGACGGATCTCCTAAAACTGAGCAACTACTTGTACCCAGAATGGTTTGGAACACGCGTTTGTATATTTTTTCACATGTTATTTTGTAATGTATCGCCTAGGCCTTGGGATTGTTCGGCGGGATACAAGTTCATAGTTTCTCAGACTTTTTTTTGTTGTACTGCATATACTGAGATATACAGCTCCTCAAACCAAAAGATGGGTAAAGTATTTTGTGCACCCATGTCACACTATGCACCGGCTGCAGCTGCCTCGATAATCTACTAAATAACGATTACCGTTTAGCCACAGCGTCGAGGGGAGCAGGGGGGTGGGAGGAACGGGCGGATGGCGACTTAAATGAATCACACAGCGGACAATGCGGGGTTTTAATTTTCCTGGAGTAGGTCATGTAAAAGTTTGGTGGCCGTGTGATTCCGGTTCCTGCTTCAAGCTCGGGTACACAAAGGCTATTTTATTTTTGTATTGTCCTTCGGCCGATGGGAAAAGATAACACTACATTTCCACGTATTTGTGTGTCAATTTAAGTCAACTGTAATCGCAATCCAGCGCTAGCTGGCGTGTCCTTCAGTTCCCGTGGTAACGACTGTGCGAGCTGTCCCTACCGGCGGTCACCGTTGCTACTCCAGCAGCGCAAGCTGCCGTTGTATACGGGAGCATGAGTATGCCCAATTCACCTGATCCCTGGGGATCAGGTACGGTGGAGATAGCCACCTGGAAAGTCATCCCTGCGGATATTGTGGGACTTCCGCAAGCTCACCCACTAATGAAACCCCTGTTCATGATAAAAAGCCTTCGGCTGGACTTGGCCCAGTTACGGTCCACCCTGCCCATTCGGGCGTATGGTCATTGCACCAAGGTTTTTATGCCGGACGGGAGGGGGGTGAGTTGTTGGGGACATCGTCAGAAGGGCCTCGAGTTTATACGCGTATGGTAGACCGAACGGCGAGGCGTTGCGGATGCTGTTCGCGTAACCTTTAATGAAAGCAATAATGATCCCAGCCTAATACCAAATATATTGTCGCCCCAAATGACGGTGCAATATTGAAGAGGTTCATCGTCGAGTGTTGCCGAGCGTGACGCCAATGTTCGGGAGATATATGTATCGCTGTGGAATCTTATGAGATCTCGCACGAACCGTAAATGACGGGCTGTTGCTGGTGTTGCTGATGCTGGCGCTGTTACTGTTGTTTTGTTCTTGGTGGTGGTGTTGGTGTCGTTGCTACTGTTGTTTTTACTGCTGCTGATGATGCTACTGCTCTCTCTTTCGTTGAGTGTATTAAAAGAACAAGCCTGCAGAGTAAGCACATTCTACCCCCACGCCCCTCCCGCCTCCCCCTTATCTTCCCGGTGTGTGTGAGGAAAACTGTTCGGATTATAAATATCTGCCTGCCCGTCCCCTGTTCCCGCCTTTCCTCTCCTATCCCACCCCCCCGCTACCCCCCTCCCTCTCTCCCCCCCGATCTCGGGTTTGTTTTACCCTGG
Source organism: Undaria pinnatifida (assembly GCA_012845835.1). Classification (NCBI taxonomy): domain Eukaryota; class Phaeophyceae; order Laminariales; family Alariaceae; genus Undaria; species Undaria pinnatifida. The sequence continues at coordinate 5,815,815 of JABAKD010000015.1, read as the reverse complement.
GCCGGGCTATAGGGTGATCGACGAGCTTCCTATTGCGCGGAACACAAGTTGACGGGAATGATCAACGTATCCAGCCGACGTTGTCAGCACACGGGATGCCTCCGCCACCCCAACTTTGGATTTCCCGGGGACCGACGGGCGTCTTACTGCAGGTGACTGACGGCGAAGTATCCCACGCCTGGCGCGCGGTGTGCACTATGTTTTTTCTTTACTTTTTACCCCCTGGGATCATAGAAGAAACTTTCGACGCTGTCGTGTCGCGTGTGTGATGCGTGCTACGATAGGGGTACAGTTGGGGTCCCCATCTAGAGCGGTATCTCCATATAAGGCGGTACCCCGATAAGGCGGTACTCCGATATAAGGCGGTCAAAATCGCTTGGCGCGACTGGGAAATTCACCTATATCTTGGAATGAATAAGGCCGCTTCCCTCTATAAGGCGGTCATATTGCTCTGGCGCACCACCGCTTCCTTCCTCCAACAAGGCGGTCATATTGCTCTGGCACATCACCGCTTTGCTGGGAGGCCCCCACTGTACGAAGTTTCTACCAGTATATATTTTTTCTTGTCTGGCGGCCCAGAGGACGATAGAGGTAGGCGCATGTTTTTTTCTCCTGCAAGGTTATTGACTTCAGAAGCTCTGCTGTACCTGGTATATCTCACCCAAAAACGGTTTTTAGTTAACTGAAAGTGCAACCATTGTGATGAACAAACCCGTGGCCTAGTTGTTGTTTTTTTTCTTCATCCCATTTACTATCCTCGCACTACTCTTGCCCTCCCTCCCAGTAGTAAATCAGATCCGGCGTCACATAGCGGGCCCTCCTCCCCCTTCCCCACTACGGTATGTGCCTTCATTTTATCGCGAGAAGAATTGCCCGTTTGTGTTTGGCGTTGTTGCTGCCTGCGTACCCGGGGAGACTGATTGTTCAGCGTAATATTTTTCTCGAGAATCGAATTATTGTGCGAGCAAGGTATAGAGCTCCTCAAGTGATGAACATTGAAACATTTTCAGGTGGTCCCCTGCCGCATCGCAGCGTGGGTCCCCAGCTAGCGCGAGGTGTAGGCATCACTCTTTTTGTCCCCAGAGATAACAGAGGCAGCAGTCGCTTACATGTTTGCCAGGTGAAGAGCCTTTTTAGCTACTGCTGTCATGTTTCGCGTGTCTGACGACATGTTGTCACCCGCTCATCCCGCGACTGTATCTCCTGTCCGAGATGTCTTGTGCGCTGTCACGGCAACCTCTGTCCCATATTCCCCGTCTGGCATCCACTGTCTCGTATGCTCGGCCCTCCAATGTTTATCGATCGGCGTAGACAACAGACCAGGGGACTGCTGCCTTTGGCGATGTCGAAAGCCTCTCGAATCAGCCTATATCCCCATCCTCCTCTGCTGTCCGTATTCTCTATTCTGTATCCCGTGTATACTTTTCCGCGTTCCCTATCCCCTACCCTTTATCCACGCGTCTTTACGCGCACCCTCAACGTTTCCGCATCAAATCATGACTAGTAAATGACAGTTTTATGTTTTACAGTGTCAAACAACAGGAACAACCTCCCGCGTCCCCTATCTCCTACCCACTCTCCTCCTCCTTTCGCGCACCTTCAACGTTTCGGCATAGAACTATTACGAGTGAACGGTAATTTTTATCATTGACCGCGCCGAACTACATGGACTCATTTCGAGTGCCTGACGCGTGCGCCTACCACGAATACACACGTTGACTACAGGTTTAAACATGTTGCTGCACGACTTCTTAGCTGCAGCTGTGCTACCCCTTCAGCCCCCCCAACATTGGAACGGTTTCCTATTTCAGGGTGTGTGCTTTAGAGTCATCCCTCGCTGGGGGTACAGCATATTCTAAGAATTTTCTGAGCCCCTAACATGAGCTAGCTCAATATTGTCACCCGAAACATGACTTCGAAGGCATTCGTTCGCACAACCCGACCAACATTTCCCGCGCTAGTCCTAAAACAAATGCACTAGTGTAATTGGCACACTAACCCATTCCACACTTCAGGAGGTCAACCGGTCTGGCACATTATTTGTTAAACCAACAACTGCAACCCCTACCGCACTATAGAGAGATGACTCTCTAGTGGTCACCCGTTCCGCGCCGAGCCGTTGGTATCAACCCCTCTTACCATAATGAGTTTTTGTTCTTTCAATTGTTTTGCGCTCACACCAGTCATTTAAAGTAGTTGTTAGAATAGGTGAGGCCTCCTGCCCCAGCAGGGCGCCCCCCCCCCCCGGGGTAACTCCGCGTTGAGTGCGCTCTCAGCGCCCCGCCTGCCCAACCAAGAAGAAGCACAAACTTGTAAACGAAGGAATTACTGCGTGCTAAGCTGGGTGGGTGAGATGGTCAGCATGTATCCCACAGCCTCTGTTCTCCTGCCTTGGGTTGCTCGGAGCAGTGCAACTCGGCGGGGGTTGGCACTCATTTTGCAAGTCAACATTGGATCCAACTCACGGACCCACCTCTGATCCCGTATTTTGGTCGTTTTTATTGGTCGTTGTTTCCGAAAAAAAATATCAAAATATCAATGCCTCTCTCACGGGAGCATTTACCCTGCATTTTTTGTTCATTTTCAGTGGGCACCGAGAGAAGGGCATGGTGGATATCGTGTCGAGGCGCTGCAGGGACCCGTCGTGCGGAAGGCGCCCTCTTTATAACTTCGACGGGCTGCGCCCTGTCTGCTGCAGCCAGCACAAGGCTCCTGGGATGATCGATGTTGTCAGCACGCGCTGCCAAGAACCGGTACGTACTCGTAGTTGTAAATACAATTTGGGTTGCAAGTGATCCGGGACGGTATACCTCACCCCGCGGTACCATTAGCTGGCGTACGGTGGTGTGCGTACGATTTTTATTTTGCAGTTGTTTTTCTTCCGTCGAGACCTTTTTTTTATGTTTTGTGACCACGAACTAGATGTCACGGAAATGAGCTAACCTGACAACAGCACAATCACCATAATCAACTTGTTACTTTTTTTGCTGAGTATGGGCTTTTCGGGTTCTGGTGTTGTTGTTGGTGGTGGTGGTGGTAATTCCAATGGTTGGTGGTGGTGGTGGTGGTGGCAGGAGCGATAAGAGTAGGATTCAAACGTCGTGTGATGTTTTGGTCTAGAACGATTTGTTTCGTTTCTTTTCATTCCATCTTGCTTTGCTTTATTGCTCTATCGGGCGTCCAACAAAGCGTTCCGGTGTGTTTTGAGGTTTGCCCGGGATTAGTAAGTGCGTCCATGACCTTTGTCGTGTGTTTCCACGATTTGGGTGTGTACCAGGTATTTGTTTTGTGTGTTGTTACTTGTATGTGTCTGCATTCTCGCTGAGGACAACTGTGGTGCGTTCCTGGTCTCACTCCTTTATCCTTGCTCCCCCCTCCCGCCCCCCTTCTCGAAATGCACCACGCGATGTTTTGGCTGTGTGTATGTCCCTGCATTCTCGCTGAGGCCGACTGTAGTGCAATACTGATCATCTCACTCTTACACCGCCCTTCCCTTTTCTAATCCAACTACGCACGAGCTAGGGATGTTTTTGCCACCCGTCCTTCGGTTACGCTTCGGACAAAAAGGCTCGCCGGTGCGCCAGACACCGCCTGGAAAACATGGAAGGAGTGAAGGGGCACCGCCAGAAACGCCGCCGCGAGCTCACGTCCGCCACCACCACCGCCGCCGGTTCCGCCGCCACTACCGCCACTTCCCCCACCGCCGAAACTACTGCAACTACCGCTGCTGCGGCTGCTGGAGGCGCCGAAAACGCTACCGCTGCGCCCGCTAATACCGATGCTTACTCTTCTACCCCTTTCTCCAGTATCCCAGCTGCGGTTGTCACGGCCAGTGCTGCCGCCACTACTGTCTCCACGGCCGCCGGGGTTCACACGAGGCCCTCGAGTCGTGCCGTTATGCCCACCCGCGAGGGGGGCAGGGGCCACGGTGGTGTAGTGGTAGGAGGGAGTGGCGCTGGAGGCCATGCCACCGTCGCTGCCGCTCCGAGTTTTGCAGGGGGCGGGTCGGCGGCTGGGTCGTTGGTGATGGCAAGAAGTTCGAGCCCTCCCTCTTTTGCCCATGCTTCTAAGCGGCGGTCTTCTCGCGAATCTTCCTCCTCGAGATGATTTTGTTGTTTTTGATTTTGATTTTGATTTTGATTTTGGTTTTGTTTGGTTTTTGGCGTTTTTTGGGGGGTTATTTTGGTGTTGAGATGTTTGTGTTTTGGTTTTGGTTTATTTTAGGTTGTTTTTTATGTTGGTTTGGTATGTTTTGGTTTCGGTTCTTTGGCTTTAGCGTGGGTGCTGTTCTGGTGCATTTTTTTTTGTTTTTTTGTTCACGTTTGCATACTAGGGTTTGGTTCTGGTTTAATTTGAGTTGGTCATGGTTATTTTGGGTCACAGGCTGGACCGGCGTGTGACCCGCTCGATCCGGTATAATGTTTTTGGGGGAGAAAGAGAGGGAGAAGTGACAGAGAGACTGAGGTGGGGGAGTGCCGTGCTACTTGATCAGCCACTTGACATATTTTACCTCAACTTTATTTCGATGGTGTCCAGATAGAATCGGTAGACTCATTCTGGGAGGGGGGTGCAGAAAAGAGGGGAAAAAGTGGGGAAGCATAGTCGGTTTTGCCAGCTTACCATTCGAGTAAGCCTAGGGAGAATTGGTCGTGCTAATGCAACTGAAATTCGTTGGGAGTTTTGGTGTACCGCCTTGTATTTTCAGGGTTCAACCAACCAACCGGCCATTCACCCCGCCCGCCGCTTGGCCAATCTGGAGACAGGCGTACTGCCCGTGCGACGGTTCTTACCAGCAAACCGGTACATTTTTTCGTGTTCTGCCACCTTGTTTCTTTATTTTTTCATATTTTTATGTTTTGCCCTTTGGAAACGGGCGGGACGGGGAGGGTGGGGCGACAGGTCTTGTCTAACATCTACGTGAGGAGAAAACGTGCGCACGGCAGGCGTAAATCGTATAGCGTAGAAAAAAGGAGAAAGGCGTTGGACGGTATACGGGTTATACATGGGTCGGGGGGGTGGGGAGTGGGCTCGTAGAAACTGTTGTTGGCGCACCGAGGCGCTTCCGCGTCCCTTTCTGCGTTGCTGTGGTACCCTGTCTCCTCCCTGCCCTCGCCTCCTTATTTTTGGGTTTGTTTTTGAGAAGGAGTACCCATGCTGAAGGCTTTTTGGTCCTTTCGATCTAATGTTGTGCTCTCCCACCCAGATGATGTGGGGGGCGGCCGGAAGGAGGGGGTGGGAAGAGGTGGGGCATGCCCGCCTCGCGCTGTACCGTGCGGTGCAGGTGACGCGGCGGAGGCTGGAGGGGGGGGGGGAGGGGGGGGAGGGAGAAGAGGGAAGGGGGGGTGCATGCCATTTTTTTTTTTGCGTCGGAGTCTCTCTCGCAATGGTATATACCAGGGTGGCGTTGAGACGTAGAACATGGAGGGGGAGGATAAGGAGGAAGATAATTATTGTTTTAGACAGATAATATTGGCAGAAAGTTCTGGAGCAGTACTCTAGAACACGCTGAACTAGGCAGGATATATCTACACAAAAGCAGAAGTATCTACGCAGCAAAAATCAACATGCAGAAAGATGCGACGATTACATGAGAGATTGAAATGGCGGTAGTACGCGTTATGAGTACGGGGGATCGGGAACATTCAAGGGGAAGGCGGAGCGGGGCGAAGGAGGGAAAAGGGGGAATCACATGTGGCGTGCCGGTGGGAACGTGTTTTGAGCACTGTAGGAGCTGATTTTCAAGCTGCCCCCCCTTCCGACAACCCACCTAATCCCTCTCGGAAAGGTCTGTAGTCGCCGGGCGGGTGGTCCAGTGGCGAAGGTGTGGGGGGGTTGATTCATACGAAGTGTGCTTCCGGTTCTGCTTAAGAGGAGAGCCTCGATTGAGGCTCTCTGATTGGTTAAAGGCACGCCCTAGACGTGTGTGTAAGTATATATGTGTGTACATGATTTGCGTGTCAGTGTGGCGTGTTGTGTGTTTCGCTTGTGTGTGTGGTCGTTCGTTGTGTACACGTGTGTCCTCTTCCCCTCCATTGTGCACCGTTTCGGGTTAACCCTTTTTCTACCGCAACAATGAACCCACGATAACCCCAAGTATTGTGTTCTCCAATACGTGGTACAGTTATGAAGGAGATAATAAGGCTGTCGGGTAAAACTAGCTGAATTGAATGCATTCAATGGTAGATACCTAGGAGGCGGTGTAGAGGGGAAGGGGAGGGGGGACGGCGACTGTGCCGCGTGACACAGGCGCTGCTAGATTGGCAGCGCGAGTTCAACACTTTGAGCAGACTGGTGGAACCACAACCTCGAGACCTCTTGTGAACATTACAACCTCGAGATCTCTGGTGAACATTCGGTTCCGAGTTTCTAACAGGCCATGGAAGGCTTTACTCCTATAGGGGACAAGGGAGAGGGAGGGGTGGCAGGGGGCTAGCCGGGCTTACGGGCGCCTTATGATCAGTGCTGCATGTTCTGGGTTTCATAGAGCACGCGTAGGGGCAGCGGCGACAGCACTCTCAGTAGTCGTTCATTTTTCTGTCCATGAAGTAAAGACAAGATTTTTTTAGAGTGGCGTTTCGGAAGGGGTGGGGGGTGTACTCACTGGGGGGCGGGGGGAAGGGAAAAGCCTTGTATTTTTGCAGCGTTGGGTAGTAGTTGAGCAAAAAGAACAGGGGTCGTGGAGAACATCGAGATTAAAAAGATTGTGCATTGTTTGTGCGTTTTGGCGGTGGTGGTGGCTTGGGGGGTAGTGGTGGTGGTACTTGAGGCTTGGGTTGGTCGGTTAATTGGTTGGTGGTGCTGGTAGCGGTTGTAGTGAACGGAGATACCTTGTTCAAGCTATCTCTGCCATCTTGTGCAGCGCGTGTTGATCGATTGGCGCGAACACGTGATAGCTGACTTGTATCGAGCGGCCTAAAACGCTTTCGATTCGGTTGGCGCACACGAGGGGCGATAGGCGGGGCAGAAACGGGTGGGGAAATGGGAAGGGGACGGGGAGGGGAGTGCGGCGGCGGCGGCGGCGGTGGAGAGCTACGGCGACAGGAACGCTCACGCGATAAGACTTGTGGTTCCGGGGTAGTAAATTTGATAAATTGAGCGTCATCCGGGAGGACGTACGCACGTACATGCGCGTTGAGCCACAACAGCCTCAAGCGGTGAGTCGCCATAAACGGCCAACTTGAAAAAACAGAACATATTAGGTGGTAGCGGTGTATGTGTCATAGCGAATTTCTGAAACGCGTTCGTGTGTGTACGTGTGCGCGTCGTCGGTTTAGTGGCTAGGGTCGACTTTACGTTTTTTGTGAGGGCGGGGGGAGGGGGTATTCGTGACTATTGTTGCGTTAATACATGTCATGCTCCTTCATGTTATTACAATGCCCTGCGACGGAGGTGACGTGATGATTATCCCTAGCCTTCTTTTTGTAGATCTCACTCACCCGCTACGGCGTTTTGAAAAAAGTTGCAGATTTACTATTTCGTGTTTTCTGGTTGCATCCGTTTAGAGATGAAACCAGGGAATGGGAACAGGAACGGTGTTGGTAGTGGACGTGGTAACGGTGGTGGTGGTCGGGAGCGGGGGGGTGGCAGGAATGTTGCATCCGGAACAGGTATTGGACACGTTTGGGCAAGGAAGACATTTTTTAGCGATCGACGCGCACGGTTCTTTTCATTTTTGTTATGGCTCGCTGTTTGTTCGCTGCAATTAGTTGTGTAGTCAGAAGGAAGAAAAAAAAACAATGAGGCATACAGTAGGTTAGCCTTTTGACGGTGTTTGCTCGCTTTCGTTTTCTTTAACGTGGTACTAGCACTTATAAGTGCCTTTGGTAGTGCTTCCAAGAACGTTTGGTAGTTCCTGGCGGAATTGCGTTACTGTTTTAGTACTCTTGGCAGTACGTTTTTGCAGCGTTTTTGGACCTATGTTACTTTCCGAGATGCGTTTAGAAGTACATTTGGAAGCATTTTGGGAGCATCGTTTTAAGTACTTTCCTGCTAGTAGTGCCTTTGGGAGTACCTTTGGAACTACTTGTGATGGTGCCTTTGGCAGTACATTTGGAGGTACTTGTGACACTAGCGAAAGACGTCTCGTGCCCGCAGTTTTATGAATGGTCAATGTTTACGGACACGAAATGTCTTCCTCTATAAGTATGGAAACACTTCCGATGGTGCTTGAAGAAGTCCTCTTGGTGGCACTGTTGGTTGTACTTTTGGTAGTGATTTTTGGTAGTACGCGTAGTTCGGTTTGATAGCACTTTATTGTGAACATTTTGCGCGCTTCAGGCAAGGCGGTATGTATCCGTGCCGTGTCGACGCCACTTGCTCGGCGTCCGATTCGGCGGTGGCCGCGTCAGCGACTCAACCACGCTAGCGCGGTGGGGATTTTTGGGATTCATCGGATGCAGATACGTTTCAGCAGTTTATTCACGAGCGCGAGGTATCGTAGGCACTTAGGTCAGGTCAACTAATAGGTCAACATGCAATAATAGAATATGGTTAGCATGTGTATGTGGGCAGGGCGCGCGGACCATCCTGCATGTTCGCTTGCCGTTGTTTCGGTACCGTTTCCAGCTGCGACAGAGTGAGCAAGGTGACGCATGCAGTGTGAATGCTTGGGGGGAAGGGGGGTCCTAGCGGAAAGGCTGGGTTTTCTCCTCTCAGTCTGTTTTTTTTGCTTCGTCTGTGACGCACGACATTGTACGCCCCGTCAACCATTTGCGTTGGCGATGTCGCGTCCCCCGCGCTACCGTGCAAGGTACCGTTATGGGCAGTCTGCGTACAATGCGTGTGTGGCAAGTAAGCTCGACAAAACCGTTCGGCATTAGTTCGGCAGGAAGTGGGGGTGGAGGCGAACGAGGGGGGGAGGGGGGGAGTGGTATATTGACACCCTTCGTATGATAGCGCGGTATGAACACCCCTCGTATAGCACCCATAGCAGTCGGAGCACTGCTCGCACTTATTTTGTATTCCCTCTCGTGTAGGACTACTTTATACCAGGCAGAACGTGTAAGTAAGTTTTTTTTTTTGTACTGAGATGTCCATCGTTGCAGTCCGTTCGGTCAGTCGGTCGGCCGTTCATTCGTCCGTTCGTTCGTTCGTCGCACGGCTTTGCGTTTCCGCCGCATATCGGTCGCCGGTTTGTGTGCACCCCATTCCACCCCTCCTCGCGCAATGTTCGCGATCATCGCGATTGTGCGCTTTTATTTTCTTAGCTCTTGAGCTAAACGGAGGTACGACGGGGACCGGCGTTTTGAAGTTTTTTTTCCGCCCATATCCGTGATCGGTTGTTGTGTGCGCGAGGGGCCACAAGGTGTTTCGGTATACCTGATATGGCGTGTTTTCGTGTTTGATTTTTGCCCCCTCTTTTTGGAAGAAGGGAGAGATTTTGGCAGCGCTGCTGCTCATGGCACATGGCATGCATGGCAACATGGCATGCTTGGCACCAACTTGGCAAGCATATTTTTTGCTAGCTGTTTTGTTTGTGGTTCAATACGTAGGCAGTAGGTATTCGATTCTATCACTCTTGACTGAATGGTAGTAAAAACTAGAACAGTTACGAGTACGTACTTTATGTGCGAAGCTTCAAGCTCCACGAAATGTACGAGTAGAGTCTAAGAAGACAAACAGCTCTACGGTAGTGCATCGTGGTTTTCCTCTTTTGTCGTCATTTATTGCCTCTTCCTTATTTGGGGATGGACAAGCGGGCAGCGCATAGCGCATTTTCTTTTCAGTGCAATTTCGAGATATTGTGATAGGCTAAATAAGCAATACGGTGTGTGCAGCGCCCTGACTATACTTTTTTTTGTGTGTCGAGGTGCATACGGGTGTTCCATGAGAAAAAATGGGCGTGTTTTTTTTAGGGATGCAGATTGAGACACGTCTTTCTAGGGGGAAGCGGGAGCCAGGAACCAGTACGAAACAACAACAGAGACACAGCAATGACAACATTTTGGAGAAATACGAGGAGGTGATCCCTGCTTTCTGACCCGGAATAATTATTCCGTTTGCCATCCAACATTTTGCGCAAGATCAGTGATTACTGATTGTTCCTCCTGTACCTCCCCGCCCTACTGCTTGCGGCAGACATGGTACTACTAATAGTAGTAATAGTCGGTACCAAACACAATGCTTGGTCAATAGTAGTAGGTAGGCGCAAAGCAGGACGCGCGTTCCATCTCGAAAACGTTCCGGCTTTCGGCGGCCCAACGCGTGCTCTCTCTTATTCCTCTTTCTCAAAAGGCGAGGCGCCTGACAACCCGCGTCTGAAAGTTCAACATTTGCACCCATCGCAACACGTACGACGCAACGAAACGTCTTCGATCTATGTCATGGTTCTTGGTTTGGTAACATTGGGAGACAAGGGGCGTCTGTCTGTACACGCGTATACCTCTCGGTGTTGGCCAACATTTTTCAGCTCTAACTCGAGAAGGTTTTTTTTCCTGTGGCGGCCTTCTGGGCATGCCGCGTTGCCACGTTCGTGCCACCCCTTCTCATTCCTCGGTATTCTACCACGTTTTTTGTTGCAGCGACTTGCGCCAGAATGCAATACAGCAGTAGTGGTCCCTCTATAGTGCCGGTTATCGCCATAGTGCCTGTGAAATTGTTTAAAACATACGGGATCAACCAGTAGAGTGCCAGTATATTGATTAGCGCCGGTGGCCGCTGTAGTGCCGGTGTTTCCGGCTGGCACATATCGGCACTATGTGGAGGGACCACTACTATATGTTGATACGTGGCGACTGACCGGGCCAGTGCCACACGAAGGGGCCATTGTGTAGGCAGAAGTGAAGCGGTCGGAGGGCTCTCGGTTACAGCGTTGGAGGGATAGAGGATGAGTCCCGGAGGTGAAAACCACCACAATGTCCATTATCAATTGATACTTCCCCAGTTTCGTATCCACCACGCATCGCACCCGTGTATCGCCATGCTTCGCAATTGATGCCTCATCAATCGACCGCGAATATGCCTGCTCCAACTACCGGGAATACGAGAACATGGAAAATCTTATGGGTCGGAGGAGGCTATAGCCTGGCTGACACACTTTGGAACTCGTCGAATCTCGCCGGCTTCTTAGCATTGATCTCCGGGTCTAAGCCCTCACCACGGACCGATTTGAAATCAGGAACCTTCGAGCTCTTTTCAAATCAGGAACCTTCGAGCTCTTTCAAATCAGGAAAAATATGATGATTACGGGACTTGAACCCGCGCACAACATGCTCAGAAGCGGACGATCTACCCAAGCTAAAGTCACTTGACTGAGCGATCTAGTGGATAGTGCCCCGGAAACCAACCAACACTGGCAAATGCTCCAACTTTCTACTCGAAATCCGAGAGACTAAGGTGACACAGTCTCGGCCGTAAAAATCGTGGCTTGAACCCGCGCACAACATGCTCAGAAGCGGACGATTGTAAGGTTATAGGGTGGGGACACAGAGTGCCCCCTGCAGGTCCGCCAATTGAGCAGGTCCTTGGAGAGTACTCACTTTATTTGCCTTCGTAGAGATGTAGCTTTATTCGATTCCACCAGAGCCCCGGATAGCTTCTGAGATCGGAGGCACGTGCGTCCGATCTTTTTCCTAGCTTTCCCGAATATAAGACGCTAACCTTATCACACAAAACCCATCCAAGTGATCTCAAATTAATATAGTTACAGGCCTCTCGAGGCCGTGTCTTAACACTAGCCGACCCTGATTAGCTGCAAATGCAGAAATATGGGAGATTCGGGGAAACTCCCGTTCTACGAAGTAGACCATGAGTCGATGATGCGGCTCCTCAATACCCACTCCCACACCTCTAACGGTCTGGCTATGGAGCCAGGAACACGCGAAGAAAAGCAGTTGAAGGAAACGCAGGCCCTACAACAAGGAAAAAGTCACCCATAAAAAACCTGCCGCGTGCCGCCGGTGTGGCGAGGGGGGGCAGAAAAGGCTCTAGAACCTGCCGCATACCGCCGGTGTGGCGGGGGGGGGGCAGGAAAGGCTCTACGGCAAACCAATCGCAAAAAAGGTACTATGACGAGGCGAGCCCTCGTCGATATGGAGGGGAACACAGGCGCTAACACAAGGGATAAGTCATGCGAAAAACCTCCCGCGGGCCATCGGTATGGCGGGGAGTTAGACGAGGAAAACGACAAATACCCGGGATGGAAGGTGGCAACACCTACAGCCCCGCAAGGGGGGGAAGTGCTTAGTCGATCAAACAAAGTAGAACAAATACAACCCACGAAAGATAAAAAATGACACACAGACCCGTACATAGCTCTGTACCACGTGACGCGCGAACAGGGTACCCTGGTCGCCCCCGGGCTCTGAGCTGAGGAGGGCGTCGGCAGGGCGAAATTGAACAACGACGAAAAAGCGACAGCCCTGCGCCTCAGATAGCGGCGTTTTACCCAAACCCTGGCCCGGCACTGAGCAGGGGGTTCGGTAGGACAGAAAGAAAAAAAAATGGAAACAACCGCCCCGAAATCCGGCGAAGACTCTCAGGACACTATGAACAACCCAACGACAAAGACTCAAACCTCATAACTCCAAAAAATGAAGAACTATCGAGGAGCGGCGGCGGCTTGAAAGTCAACTGGCCACGGCCGCGCCTCAAGATTCGTCTACGTTGCGTTGGATTCCCCGAGGAAACGCACTGGCGATGTGAACTTGCAAGCACCAAGAGCCTCGTACGGCTCCCGTCGAAGTCGTGTAGCGCGCCGGGGGAAGAGGTAGTTTAATCGGTCCCGGGTCGTCCAGAAAGCGGAACGGGTATGCCTTGTCCTCGGTAGTGCTCGCGCTGATTTTTCCAAGCCGCCATAACCCATCTTCTCCCTTGTACCAAAAGTGGGCTCGCTTAGGAAGTACTGTGTCGTGGTAGCGACGGAGCCAATCGGCGCGGGGAACACAGGCGTAGCCCGGCGCTAGGAAACGTTCCCCGTTGTTGCGGGAGAGCTCGCGCTGTGCCGCCCCGATCGGCATTTGGCGGTAGAGGCGGTTGGTTTGGCGGTGCTGGTCCGGGGTTCCGGCCCAATAACGCAAGATGTGGGAGCGGGAGATGTGGAGGTCCATTTCCCGCTCCCAGGAAGGTTCGGGGAGTCCCGCCCAATGCGTCTTGTATAGCACCGCGATGACGCCACCTCGCCCCCGTGCCGACTGATGGCCGGTGATCTGCTCCACCTCCAGCCGTTGGAGGGGAGTCGAAACGCAGTCTTGAGTGACGTGATACGGCGGGGACTTCTTGGAAAAATTGTTGAGCACGTACTGCGTCAGCCCCGCCGGTAGGTATTTGGGCATGTCCCCACTGTCGTCGGGGTTGGCGCAGGGTTTGCAGCGCTCGATTGCCACACGCCGACGAGCGTCCGAACCGGGCAGGTCGGAAGGGAGATCCAAATAGAGGAGGTTGCTCCCGAGCGGCGAACCGTACGGGGTCTCGGAGGCGGAGCAAGGACCCACACCCTGACGGATGGTAGAGGCAGAATTGTACACCCATGCCCAACCACCCACAGCGAAGTTGGGTGCTGGACGCAGCACGTCGGCGAGGGCGGTGCTTCTGCGGTTAACACGGAAAACGGTGAGGGCGTGGTGTGCGCGGACAATGTCGTTCGCGCGCTTTTGCCGGTCGGTGGCCAAGTCACAATAGGTCAGGTGGTCACGGGCCAGACTTTAGTGTCCCACGACACCAGTGCGGTCGAAAACCGTCAGGGAGAGCCGTGGGAGTCTGCCCATGTGGACCTCATTGGGCGCCAGACCCGTCGCCGCGCTGACTGAATTGTTATAAGCAAATTCAACGTGGGGCAGACGCAAGTCCTAATCGTCTTGTCGATTGTTGACGACCATACCCAGCATTTGGACTACAGTGTGGTTTACCCGCTCGACGCCCCCGTTACAGTTGGGATGACAGGAGCTTGTAGCAAGCTTGTGCACACCCAACAGCTGATATGCAGCTTGTGAAAGCTTGGAGCAGAACTGCAGTCCGTTGTCCGAGAGTATGGTGCGCGGGCACCCCCACAAGGGGATGTATTGGTTCACCAGGGTATTGTCTGTACCCTCCGCGGTGAACTCAGCGGCAGTGACGGGGAACATGTCGGCCCGACGAATAAAGCGATTGGTGAACAGCAGGATGTAGATGTTGCCTCGTGGTGTGACCGGAAGGGGCCGAAATAGTCAACACTGACGGCGACACCTGGACCTTCCGGTAGAGGCATTGAGATGATGGGCCAGCGGACAGTCAGCCGTGGGGTTCCGCGCTTGGCGCTCAAGCAGTGGCGAAGCCACCACCGGGTGCACACATTTATTCCAATCCACCAATAAAACCGCTCCAGCATGCGCAACGTGCGCGTGGTGCCAAGGTGACAAGAGGCCGTCGAGTGACAAGCTTGCATGACCCAAGGGCGCATGAGCAGGGGAACGTAGCTGCGAATTGGCTCGTCGTTTAGCAAGCAAGCAGCTCGCCCCACAAAGTTGGGTGTGTCAGACCTTGTTGGCGGCAGTGTCGTGTTACGGACGAGTAGGGCGATGTTGTCGTCGGTTGTATGTAGTCGACCCTTACCCGCCAGCTCCTTGATGTCTGAGAGGGATGGACGCTTGTGCGAGAGGTAGCACGCCAAAAAGTCGGGCGGCAGGACCAATGGCCGGCCGATAGAGACGTAACGCATCATGGCGTGGCACATAGGCTCAGCGTGCTGCTCTCGCTTCCAATCGGCATGTGAATAACGCGCGACGGAATCAGCGAACCGCAATTCAGCAGCGTCGCCGAGGGCGTCCGACCTTGTATAGGCAGTCGGCATGTCACCAGGAGAAGGCGTGAGCCGTAAGAGAGGAGTTCCCATATAGGCTCTGCGTGGTCGCGGTCGGACGGTAGTTGCACCGTGCGGACCGGCGAGTCGACAAGAGCAGGGGTCGCAGTGGCGGGCGGAGCCGGCCGCGGCCGTGGGACTCGCGGCGGGGTTGTACCTTATCTCGAAGATGGCCGAGGGGCCCCGCCGGGCCCGAATCCATAATCTACGGTGGAGGTGCATTGCCCGTTGCTGTCGCTGTTCGTCGGCGCGTCGTCGACGACGGAGGAGCTGGAGTGCCAAGCAAGGCGGAGACGGACACAGTCGAACCGGTGGTCGCGGCGAGGGCCGTCTCCTGTGTAGAACTCCGGGATAGATAAGTCGGTTGTGCGATGGGCGTCGCTACAGCCAGGGTTTCCGCGGAGCCCGTGCCGCCCTCGATGGGTATGCCAAAACCGAAGCGAAAACGGTGTCAGCGGCAGGCGAAATCGACCCGCGGCCGGTACAGCTTTCGGTAGTGGCGACGGAGGCAGAAACACGAGCGACGAATCTCCCCGGGGAAGCAGAAAGGCCGCCAATCCTTATACGTGGCTCGTGTGTGCAAAAATCGTGAAATGCAGTGCATTAGGGGTGACAGGGAGCCCACCCAAGGCAGCATGTTCAATGCGGAGCACGAGCCCACCCAAGACAGTGCTTTCGGCGAGGGGTTCGAGTCCACCCAAAGCAGTGCTTTCGGTGTGGGGCACGAGCCCACCCAAGAAGTGCTTTCGGCGAGGAGTGCGAGTACACCCAAACCGACCCCTGGGATCGGCGAAGAGGGAGCGCGCAGCCCGCGAGTCCATAGGAGGTAGACACCGCGATCTCCAACGGGATTGGGGCTTGTCAACCCCACGGGGTTGAAGTTTGTAAAGCCACTGCGGTCGTAATCCGTAGCAGGCTCTGGAAAACGGGCCGGAACAATTGGCGATGCCGTTGGCGCTGCCTTTGCGGTACTCGAGTGTGCAATCGAACGCCGTGACGAACTCAAGCTACCGCTGGACTCGTGCATTGAGGGTCCCCACTTTGCCAATGCTCTCCTGTGTCTTGTGGCCGGAGGATATGCGGAACTTTGTTCCCCAAAGTACCCTCGGAGGCGTTTGGGAGCCCAAACATTGCTGCCGGTCCTCGAATCTAGAGGAGTCCAGTGCCTCCCCGAGTCGAGCATTGCTCGACTGATATACGCGATTTTCATGGTGAACGAAACGTCGTTCAGCGTCACAGTACCCTGGACGAAACAGGGGCCGTGTTCTGACAGCGCAAGGTCAGGGCCGACGCCTGAAGCTATCTCCAAACCTCCACGGTATTCAATTGGCCAACGCGCCCGAGAAATAGATCGGAAACGCCGAAGCGGAAGCTTTGCGAGCGCTGGCCGCTGTTAACGGCCCGGTCGAGGCGCGGGCGAGATTTCTTGGTTCTTTCATTCGCAGTGCAGGTGCGCAACCGACTAGGGGAGGCCGGTTGCGCCGACCCGGTCTCATTGTCGCGAATGGCTTCGCGAACGGCAGAAAGTGGCTCACCGAGCAAGTTTTTCCTCTCCCCTGGCATGGGTTGTTGGCCCTGGTACCATCCGTCCGGAGACCAATGCCCCACACTGGGTCCAGAGGGCTGGATTCAACCAGAAGCTTGTTGTCAGAGCTCAAAAGGTGATTTTTTTATGGCTGGATTCTGCGTGAATTTGGCGTAGGTGCCAGATCACACGGCGTTTTGCTTCTCCCTGTCCCCAACACCGGAGTCAAAGTTACGCACGCCTCAACCGATGCGTTTGCGTTTGCTTGTACTAATCGGCGACATGATGAGCCCCACTGCTCGATGGTCTTGGAAAAGCCTGGTCTTTTCGGCCACCATGTACTGCTCCGCGCAAGAAGATGGCACGTCGTCAACGGCAAACGACGAAGGGGACCACGGTGGAAAATAGGATGAGGCTGCCAGAATAGCACCACTTTGTCTGCGGAGTATTCGAGAGAAGGGTCAAAAGCCGTATTGGGATTTGGGCCTGCAATGTCTCCGTCCGGGAACACAAGGCCTCGGGAGCACGACGCGAATCCGAACCCGTGGTTTCTCGCCTTGGGTGTTTCTTCGCTCGTCGGCGGAAAAGCGCGAGAATCCGCTCTAACTACGCCCGAAAAATGGCGAAACCCGAAGGTGCCAACCTGTCGGTAGCCTCGTTGGACATTTGTGGGTCTGCAATGTCCCCTTCGGGGAACACCAGTCCTCGGCTTTTTGGGCCCGTAGTGTCCCCTTGCGGCAGCACCAGGCCTCGGGAGCAAGATGCGAGTCCGAACCCGGGGTTTCTCGCCTCGGGTCCTCCTCACTCGCTGGCGGAAACTCGTAAGAAGCCGCCCTCACTGCACCCGAAAAAGAGTGCAACACCGACGGTGCCAACCCGTCGGTAGCCTCGTTGGACATTCGGGTCTGCAATGTCCCCCCCTGGGAACACCAGTCCTCGGCTCTTTGGGTGTGTAGTGTCCCCCTCAGGAACACCAGGCCTCGGAAGTAGGACACGAATCCGAACCCACGGTTTCTCGCGTCGTGTCCTCTTCGTTTTTTGGCGTATAATCGCAAGAAAGCTGCTTTAACTGCACCCGAAGGGGCAGGGGCTCTGAGCTGTTTCTGCTTGACGAGAGGCGCAATTCTTCCGTAAATTTATGGGAATAGCGTCCAGTTGATCAGGCTGGAGGCCGTGGCGTCACCACTGGCCCGTCGCGCAGTGTCGGATCTTCTTCCTGTGCCACTGGGGCAGACGTAGCCTGAAACACGTGGGTTGGCGTGTTGAAAGACGAAGCAGGGTCCGTAGACCCTGTGGGCGTCTTTGGAGCGGGGCTCGGGCAAGTGGCAACAATGTTTTTACCCGAGGAGGCTCGTTTCCGTTATGCCTCTTGGAGAAGGGAGGCGAGGTAGCTAATCTTGTCGACTCCTCCTTGATGGAAAAAAGGACAGAGCAACCGCTGTTATCGCGAGCAAACACCGGATCGAGCCTCGCAAAAGATCTCGGTGTTTTAGTGTTGGCCTTCCCACACCTCAAATCGACCGCCACCTCGTGGTCAGAAAAAATGTTTGAGGGTTGACCGTCCAAGACCTCAAACCGACCGTCACCGCCTGGTCAGGAAGAGGGGGGGATGAACACGTTCGCGCAAAAAAAGGCGGCGCGTCGTCACCGCAGCTATATTGCTGCGTGACGCATGCCTGGGGGGAAGCGCGCAAAGCACAGGCTCCCGTGCCATGGTTGATGGGGGCGGCGTTTGGAGCGCATACCCCCATTGCCGAGTTTATGCCGCGGCTGAGGGAAACGGCGCTGGAAGCGCGGTTCCCGTCGCCTAACTCAGACCACGGCCGAGGGGAACGTCGCTGGAAGCGCGCGTTCTCGCCGTCTAAAAAAAAAAAAAAAAAACATACCGGGCTGGGGGAGAACTACGCTCGAAGCGCTAGTTCCCGCCGCCGGTACTACGACGTGAGAATCGTCCGCAGACGGCGCAGGAGCCCGTGGGCTCTTGACATAGGCAATCTGTGCTGCGTTACTGGACAGGCTAACAACAGGAACACGAGCGTCTTCTGGAACCAGAAGAGGTGTCCCCGACAGTGTTGTCAACGGTGCCGTACCACCGTCGAGCTGTCGATCGCCGGTACGGAATGTGCAAGGCTGGCGCGCGTGAGTATTTCCGCCCGGGTTATGGGCGGTTTCAAAGCGCAGTTGGGGAGCAGGAACGGGGGCAGAAGAGGCGGGCGAGCGCGGGATACCACCATGGTGATCCGACGTGTATGTGATATCGTTGTGACAGTTTACCTGGCCCTGATCCTGGTGGTACCCTCGCAATTGACCTAAAAGATGGCGACGATTTTTCATATTCGGGGGAGAAGATTTGTCGTCTCGGCGGTAGCAGACCATGTGTGTTTGTCAACGTCGGTGTGCGTCATTGTCGCCAAGCTGGCCAAGTTCAGGGTTCAAGCAGCCACTCGCAGCAATGAAAGGATGCCTACAATGCTTGAAGAAATGGTTGTCTTCGTGGCAGTTGAGGCAAAGCCCCCGGTTTTCTCGGAGGGCATCAGCGCGAGGTGAAAGGAGGCCGCTCCAAAGGGGAGGGTCATCTGTCTTAAACGAGGCAATAACGGCGAAAACTTCTGCATAATGATGCTCTTCTAGTGGCCGGCAGTTCGATGTGTGATCAAGCCAAGGGTCGGGTGAATCATCGATGGGCATGACAGTTGAATGATGGCTCGATCCCGTCTGCCACGAAAGCGACTGGGAAGGCACTCGACCCTGGCCACGCCCATGATCGGCGGGCCGGGGTCCCGACGGGGCGGATGACTGCGCTCCCGTCGAAGAAACAGGGAGAGAAAAAAAAAAATCGCCGTTGACGGCAGGTGTCTCATTATGCGCGTAGTCACTAAAAGCCCGCCACATAGCATCCAACGAGGCGTATGGCCGCGGGTCCGTCGTCTTCAACCCAGGGTACAACGCAGGCAAGAGTGCCGGAAATTGCGTATTCGCCGCCACCCGAACCACCTCCAACACCACATCCGTCCCCGGAGACAAAACACGCTCACTCCCCGTAGCGGTCGGCACAAGTACGCGAAACTCCCGACTGAAATCAGAAAAGGTATGCCGTTACACATTCCAAAAGTATGCAACTTAGTGTAGCCATCCTCCGTGTCAACCCCGTCCAAGTGCGTCATCAGCAGACGCAACAGGAGGGTGAAAGTCTCAGGCCCAGATGCTCCTCCTTCCATGGCTCTTGACACCTCTTGCCTACTGCCACGGCCACCTCGCTGTGGTCCGTGCTCGAAGACGAAGACGAGCGGGAGGAGGTTGACAAGCCGTCCCACGCTGAACTTCCTCTCGCGCCATTCCTCCGCCCTCCGTTGCCTCTGCTAGAGCTGCGGACAACTGCCCCGGTTGTTGGACCAACGTTGCTCTTCGGCAGCGCCCTCAGCCACACCAGCACCCGATGCGCCTCCCCCGCCTCCACCACCGCTGTCACCCCCGCGACGGTGGTGGTGGTCGCCACCACCACCATTTGTGCCGCCACCCCCACGGTTGCGGTCCCCGCGGTCGCGACTGTCGCTGCGTCGCTGCTTCCCCCGGTTTCGTTCTGCCAACTCTTCCTCCGGGGTTCGGCCAAAAGACAGGGCCGCGGTCCTCGTCGTGGGCTATCAGTAGAGCCTTGACGAGGGCAAGGGTCGGGGCGGCTCTCGTCTGTCCAGCATAGGGCGTACAATCCACGCGAGTCCAGGCCGCTTCCACTGAACGGACGTCCGCTTGCCGCGACGCCGGCCTCTATGACGAGAGGAGGGGGCAGGCCGTTTCCACCACCACGGTCGCCAACGCTGAGGAGAAGTCTACCCTCGGTGCAGACGCCATGCACGCGACGATGCCCTTGAAGAAGGCGTCGTTCCCGGGTCGTGGTCGCTGGGATGCGACACCCTGCGGGCGCGACGAAGGCAAGGGGGCCGCGGTAGCTCCCGCCGCAGCCGACGCAACTGATTGGGCGAGGGTTTGTTGCGCCCTCTTCGCTACCAGGGACGCCTCCCGCGCAGCGGTCTTTGCCTGCTCGATATCTTCATCAAACCGACGTCGGCGTGCTATCGTCTGGTTCGCGTCGTCGAGCGCCCGCTGAGCCCGCGCCGCCGCATATACCAAGTTCAAGGGGGCAGCAGGGGCGCCCCGGTCCTGGGAGCTCTGGGGGTGGCGCTCTGTCGAGCGCGGAGAGCCCAGGTGGCGGCGGTGGTGCCCTGTCGAGCGCGGGGGGGGTAGCTGGTGGCGCTCTCCCGGGGCTGGCGAGAGCTGGCGTCGAGACGCCCCCGAGTCCGGTGGAGGTTGGTCCGTCTTCTTTTCTGCGCGAATCGGCGAGTCGACCCTCTTGGTTGGTGGGTCCAGGTGGAGGTATGGTGCTCCGTCTTCTGTCTCGTCACCGGAACCCACGTCTGGTGGTTCCCCCCGTCTCGAGTCGCGGGATCTTGAGCGAGCTCTCCCTGTCTCGTGGGCATCCAGGTTGGGGCACGCGGAAGACCTCAGCCTGCCCCGAGTAGCCCGCTTCCTCACTAGTAGACATGTTGATGCTTGTTGTCTGTAGGGAGGGCAGCAGAAGGAGGGGGTGTGGGGGAAGGTGGCGGGATGGGAACGACGTGGAAAGAAGCTATGGAGGTAGATAATTGTTGTGGTGTCCCTGCTGTAAGTAGCAATATATCTGTGTTTCAGCAAAAGATATGGGCCTCGACTACGTCCAGCATCAGTGATGGTAGCCGCCAGGCCAACTAGCCGTATAAAAAGAGGACAGCGGCAAGAATGGTACCGTCCACCAAAACCGCAACATAAGAGCAGCGCCCAGTCTGACCGTAGGGTATACGGGTAACGCCCGCACGAACCGCAGTAAAAGCAGCCAAAAATGGGCAGCACTGACCCTAACCGCAGTGCAGGGGGTGCAACACAGTAAAGGTACGTCTGCACCCATCGCACTTAAACAGGCATCATTTAACCTAGGCGGGGGGGGTAGCACAGGAAAGCGTCGCCCATACGCCCACGCCCATCGTACCAAAACAGGCAGCATCTAACCTAGGTACAGTAGAGGGAGTGGGTAGCACAGTAAAGGGTTGCACAAGAAGCCCATGCCCATCGCACCCAAAACAGGCAGCATTTATCCCCTGCACAGTGTAGGAGGGCAGCACAGTAAAGGGTCGCCTAACACGTCGACGCTCATCGCACCAAAACAGGCAGCATTTAACCTAGGTGCAGTGTAGGGGGTAGCACAAAAAATGTTCGCCCAACACGCCGACGCTCATCGCACCAAAGCAGGCAGCATTTAACCTAGGTGTAGTGTAGGGGGCAGCACAGTGAAGGGTCGCCCAACACGCCGACACTCGTCGCACCAAAACAGGCAGCATTTAACCTAGGTGTAGTGTAGGGGGTAGCACAGTGGAGGGTCGCCCAACACGCCGACACTCGTCGCACTAAAACAGGCAGCATTTAACCTAGGTGTAGTGTAGGGAGGTAGCACAGTGGAGGGTCGCTCAACAAGAGTGGAGGGGGGGGGGTAGCACAGTGAAGGATCGCGCAGCCAACCGCAAAAAAAAACGGGCAGCATCTGCCCCAACGTAGTGTAGGGGGGGGTAGCACAGTAGAGGATCGCGCAGCCAACCGTGAAAAAAACGGGCAGCATCTGTCCCAACAGCAATGTAGGGGGGGGGTGGACAGTAGAGGATCGCGCCGCCAACCGTATAGAAAACGGGCAGCATCTGCCCCAACAGTAGTGTAGGGGGGGGTAGCACAGTAGAGAATCGCGCAGCCAACCGTAAAAAAAACGGGCAGCATCTGCCCCAACAATAGTCTAGGTGGGGGGTAGCACAGTAGAGGATTGCACATGTGCCAATCAGAGGACAAGGTCAGTACAACGCTTGAACAAAGTAGTTCCCCACCGACTGCACTAAAGGGGGACGGTCGCGCCTACAGTAGTGCTGCTCGCTGCATTATCGTTGCTGTGCCCATAGGTACTGACAATACCAACCGCACGAAGATGAGCAGTATAACCCCCGAACAAGGTAGTTTCTCCACCGACCGCACTATAGGGGGGCGTCCGCGCCTACAGTAATGCTGCTCGCTGCATTATCGTTGCTGTGCCCGTAGGTACCAACCGCACGAAGATGGGCAATATAACCCCCGAACAAGGCAGTTTCCCCACCGTCCGCACTATAGGGGGACGATCGCGCCTACAGTAGTGCTGATTACTGTAGTATCGCTGCTGTGTTAACAGGTAACGGCAATTCCAACCGCACCAAGATTAGTAGTATCGCGTCCGGACAAGGCAGTTCCCCCACCGACCGCACTATAGAGGGACGGTCGAGCCTAGAGTAGTGCTGATTGCTGCAAGATTGCTCCTGTGGCCACGGGTGACGACAACACCAACTGCCTTTAAAAGGGTAGCATAATACCAAGACCAGCTGTAGAAAAGGTGTGTACGCCCGCAGCCGAATAGAAAGGCCGTTTGCCCCCAAGTACCGAATCAACGGGCTGATCTCCATTTGCACTATTAAAAGCTGTAATGCGCAGTATCTCCGCGAACTATAGTAAACGCTCTGTAACGGGCAGTAGCTGTCCGAACATGCGCAGAGAAAAAAAAATGCCAGCATAGACCCCAGCAGCAACATGAAGGGCAGCACATGTACCAGCGGTAGGAAGACGGCCTGATAACGTCTGGACAGCTGAAAAAAATTCCGTACCCACACCGACGGCACTATAAAGGGACAGTTACGTCGGCAGCAGCGTAGAGTGCCGCACGATCGCAGCTGTACCCGTACAGAAAGTGGCATTAGCCCCGCGTACCCATGGATGGTGGAATATAGGGCATCACACACGACGACAGCCAAAAAAGCCAGCAGAGTTTCAGCGTTCACTAAATTCAAGTTCTGGTCACGGGGGGGCCAAGTCGAAAAACCCTCTCGAATCGAACTTGCAAGGAGAGCTCGCACAGCAGCGGAGGGTGTCAGAGCTGCAGTGCTGTAACTGTGAACGCTGGGGCAGTGAAATGTCGAGTCATTTGGTGGATGGGCAGAAGCAAAGTAGGCGGCTCGGCTGCTGTACAGTGACTTCTACAGCAGAGAATCCGGTGGTATATGGCATGTATTGACAACGAACCCATTATGCTTCGCTGTAGTTGGTAGCGCTGCGAACATGATGGTGGTTGAAGCTACGTGACGCAGTGGAACGCTGTTGATCGCGAAAGATCGGGGAGGGGTCCGAGTTGCATCAAATTAGTAGCTGTACTATTTTCAGCAGAAAGGGAGCACAGCAGTTTGTCCGACGCACAAGACGGATCGACGTATGTACCGAAACCCATACGACAACGCGTGTACTGGAAAAAATCGCGAAACGAGAAAGCCCAAACATTCCACGAGCACCGCTGTTCCTTCCCAGGGAGGACCACAATGAAGGAGCCCCAACATCTAGAGCACGGTGCCCGTAATCCAAGGGAGTCCCGCGAACGTCGGTCTGGCTCCGACGGCAAAGGTGTATGCAGGCCGATGGGCTCTCTCAGCAAGCGAAGTCCCCGTCGATGGTCCTTCGAAGAGTTGATTCCAGTATGCTTGTCCGTGGCGCGTCGTGCATATGCCTCAGCCCCGAAGCGCGAAAAAAAGTACAGGTCGACGGCCGATCTTGGGGCTTGTGCTGGCAGCTCGCGGAGATGTGCAGTGCAACATGCTGGCAGAGCGCGGAGCAAACAAGTCTGATGGGTGGGGCTTGGGCAGGTCCGCTGCGGAGTGGTCTATATGACACAGCTGGCGGGGAACTGATGCGACCAATAGCCGAGACGAGGAGTTTTCTCCGAAGAGCAGTGTCGTCCGCACGTACTCGGAAGGTGTGGTCCGTGCGGTACGTGCCCGGCGACCAACAGTAGGGACCAAAAGCCGAGACGAAGAGTGTGCTCCGAAGAGCAGTGTCGTCCGCACGTAGTTGGAAGGTGTGGTCTGTGTGGTACGTGCCCGGCGACCAACAGGAGGGACCCCTGCTATCTCACAGCAGCTGTTGCGGTCGCCGTTGTAGGAGGAAGGGCGCTCCCTCCATTGAGAAGCCACCCGAGCAGGAACAGGGGTTGTGGGCTCGATGGAAAGCAAAAGCAAAAATGTTACGAAAAAAAACATGGGAGAGATTGGAGGAACGCTGCCACAATAGCAAGTCAAGCTTTAGACGACACCATTTGTAAGGTTATAGGGTGGGGACACAGAGTGCCCCCTGCAGGTCTGCCAATTGAGCAGGTCCTCGGAGAGTACTCACTTTCTTTGCCTTCGTAGAGACGTAGCTTTGTTCGATTCCACCAGAGCCCCGGATAGCTTCTGAGATCGGAGCCACGTGCCTCCGATCTATTTCCTAACTTTCCCGAATATAAAACGCCAACCTTATCATACGAAACCCATCCAAATGATATCAAATTCGGATAGTTACAGGCCTTTCGAGGCCGTATCTTAACACGATTTACCCAAGCTAAACGTCACTTGACTGAGTGATCTAGTGGATAGTGCCATACAACCAACGATGGCAAATGCTCCAACTTTCTACTCGAAATCCAAGACACCGAGGTGAGACAGTCTCGACCGTAAAAATCCTGGCCCGTATGTTGTGCGGAAATTAAGTCTCACTGAAAAATGGTGAACCCGGGGAGATCTCATGCAAGTTGCAGCGACGCTTACATGAGTCGAGCTGGGGGGCCGTTGCAGCGGCGGGGAGCCGAGGAAGAACGGAAGACCGTTTGGATGAAATGCGCGCAATCTTTGGTCGTCGGGTCGTGATAGGGACGCTCGTTTTCCACCGCAGGTAATGATGCGTCGGGCAGGGGGGGGGGACGCCACGATGTCATACATTAGTGCGTCGTGACTGACCGGGCTAGTGCAACGCGGAGAGGCCGTTGTGTATTAGGGAGGACAGAGACTAAGCTGTCGGGACGCCCTTTATCATAGCACAAGAGGTTTACAGGATAGGATAACGAGATTAAGACGCCTTCTTGTGATTCCGGAAACCCTTAAAACCGCGAAGAACCAAGGCGGTTTTAGTCACAACTCTACAAAGAAGGAAGCTCAAAATTCACACACCAAGTCCAGATCCAATGGTATACCCCGCAGTCATGTGTCTACCTGTCTTGAGTATGTGTCGCCACGCAATGCCTCGTTTGTCGACCGCGTGCCTGTTTCAACAATCGGGAATCTGAATTCGGGATATTATATCCGGTGGATCGGAAGAGCTATAATATAGCTTGTGGTCTCCAGGGGATACCCTAGATGAATCCCCGGGGTTAACCATGGAACACAGTTGTAATTCCCACAGTTGGAGAATTGAACAACCTCCGAAAGAGACGGGGGAGGAGATGTTGCCCCAGCAGAGTGATCGAGAGGCATTGTTCATACAGCAGCCAAAGCAATTTGTTATACCCCGCCAGATCCATATGAGCCTGACAAACGCTCCAACTCTCTACTATAAATAAAGACGCCCAGGTGAGCCGGTGTCGGCCGTAATAATGTTGGCCGTACACGTTTTCCGAGGGGTCCGTCTTGCTTCGTCCTAGGTCGTACCGTGGTGTTCGGTGAGACGTCGAACTCATACGTTTGGAAACTTGTTTAATCAAATCGTTGTTACCTACCTGGTATACTTGAAGTCTGAAAAATGAAAACCCACGCCTCGACCCAACCTTAAGTACAAACACCTAGCAAGCACCACGTATACCATAAGGTAACTGGTATGGCATTTTTACCTACAACACTCTTCAGGGCTGGCCACCGTCCACACCTACTGGGACCCAGCCGTGGTTTGGTCAGTCGCGGTTTCGGTGGAACGAATGACGATAGTCCGACAAGCCGCACCAGCCAGCTTACTCCGTTGAGTACCTACAACTTCGCACGCACCAACCACACACAGTCAACGCCCTCCAGACCCAGTGTTCGGCATTCAGGCAATCGCTCTTAGTACCCTTGCTCACATGCACTTGCAAACATGCAACTGTTTATACGTATCACACCACAAGAAGCGAGTTACTCTACTACTGCTGCAGCTACCGCCGCTGCTTGCTGTACAGGCTCTCCGACGGGCAAATAAACTTCCACCCACATCCTGCCAAGAAGGTTCTTAAGGTTTAGGTTTCGATGGCCGTAGCGCCCCGACGATCCGGTTTCTTAATCGACCGACTCTCCGGCTCTCCGTGTTGCTGCTGCTGCTGCAGCTGCTGACGGTGTCGCCAGCACCCTCTCTGGTGATACCGTTTGCGTCAAATTAATCGCTACACTTCCAATCCCAGCAAGAAGAAACTAAACAAGAAATAAAAAAAAGGAAATATATGCGCGAACTATAACCTCCTTCCTCGTGTCTGCACCTACTTCCGGCTTAGCATCGATCTAATCCACCCGCCACCATTGTCGTTGTCGTTGTTGCCGTTGCCATTGTTGGTATGTTTGTCGGTTTTTTCGCTCTTGCTGCTGCTCTTTGCATTGCTAGCTGTGTCACCGCTCCTAACACCACCACCACTCTCACCAACCCCACCGCATGCAGCAGCGTCGACATCGCAGTCGATCACGGTCAACGGAGCAAGCTTGGACGAAAGCACCTCTACCACCGCTGTCTCCGAAGCATCCTGTGAATTCACGCTTGGGGGGGTGACGCGAACAGCAAAGGTGGCAGGAGCGTTGCCCTCCCGAGCAGTGCCAGGAATCTGCGCGACACGTGCCCCGCGCCAGGCGGGGTTATGGGGCGGGAGGGGAGGGGCGGGGAGGGAGAGGGAGGGGGCGTAATCGTTTGTTGCTTGCTTTACTCACTTGACCATTGACCACGCATCCTATCCGAGGCGGAGCATTTGGGGGCGGGGCGGGGGGGGGGAAGGAGAGGGGGGGGGTTACCACAAACTGCAGCGTGTATCTCTGGTGTTGTCGGTCAAGCAGTCTCGAAAAGCAGCGAACGCGGCTCGGCAATACAAGGACAACAGGCCGCAAAATACACACAACAGGTGCACGCCATCAATCGCATCTATCACATCGATCAAGTCCACCACAGCGATTAAATTTACCACTGCGATCAAAGCTACCACATCGATTAAACCTACGGTATCGATCAAATATTCCGACACCACATCGACCAAATCTACCATATCGATAAAAATATCTACATCCAGCACACTTACCGCATCGATGAAAATTCTCGCATGGATCAACATCGATCTAATCTGCCACATCGATCAAATCTACCACATCAATTAATCTGCTGCATCGACCGAATGTATCGCACCAGTCAAATCTATATCGTGTCTATCAAGCATGCCACACCCACAAACAAAACTTGGTGTACCATATCAATCAAACATTTACCTCATCGACCAAACCTACCGCATCGATAAAATCTACCACATAAAATCAAATCTAACGAATTAAATTAAATTTTCCACATCGATGGGATCTACCAGAGATATCACGTACCAGGTATGTATCATACCACGCCGGACAAACTTACTACACGTCTAAATCTGCCACATCGATTAAATCTGCCACACCGATCAAACGTAAGGGCGTTTGAGACTACCAAATTGGGTTAGGTTGAAAAAAAATGGAACCATAAACCGCCAAACCTGATTGGGTGCTGCTCAATTTTAGTGAAATGTGCCGGCTACATATTATTAGTTGGGTTGGAGTTATCCCGGAGTTATCTCGACCAACCCATCCCAACTAAACGTTTTGGGGGCTGTGGGTAAAAGGACATTTTTGGGCCGTTTTTAGCGATGTTTTCGTGGGTTGGGCTGCCCTTGCTCTACAAAAAACGATCGTCGGTTGCAATACTAATACTATACTTCGCGAGATATGTTACTTCGAACCAAATTTAATATCCCGCAAACACCCCTACACAACGAACCGATTGATCCCCTCTACATACATACTCGACCAAATAAACCTGGCATTCCACGTAATCAACAATCGAATCTGTTCCGCATTGGGCACATCTACCGCATCGATCAAATCTACCACATCGATTAACTCTACCGCATCGATTAACTTTACCACATTTATCAAATCTACCACATCTATCAAATCTACCACATCTATCAAGTCTATATCTCGATAATTAAATACACCGCATCGATCAAATGTACCAGGTACCTGGTACGCCACATCGATCAGGTATGCACCACATCGACCAGAGCTACCGCATCGAACAAACTTACCGCATCGATCAAACCTACCGCGTCCATCAAACCGGTATCACATAAATCAAACCTACCGCATCGATCAAGCAAACCTTGCACAATACCACACCAAACATACCCGTACCACATCAACCAAATCTACCGCTTCGACCAAATCTACGGCTTCGACCAAATCTACCACATCGACCAAATCTACCGTTTCGACCAAATTTACTGCACCAATTATATTTGCCGCATCGATCGGTTGTGTCACATAAGTCGAATACCACGCATGTACCTCATCGATCAATTACATACCACATAAACAAATCAGCTCTACGTTTAGATGAAGGCACATAGATCAACTCTGCCTCATCGATCAAACGTATACCGTATCGATCAAATCTACACAGCATCCATAAAATCTACCACACCGACTAAAGCTACGGCATCGTCCAAATCTGCCACATCGACCAAATCTAACAACATGCGTCATCGATCAACAAATCACAGCGTGTAAATCGGAAGCAGGTACATAATGGAGCTAGCTTATACGCACACCGGGTTTTCCTTTGTATTTTGTTTTTGGTGTCACCTGTTCTTTCTTTCGTTCTTTTTGGGGATGCTTGAGAATTATCGACGTTGAAGTGCATGTTGAACTTAGTCGGATGGTAGGCCTAATGACAATATTACCTAAGAAGGAAATAGAGAATTGGTGGGCGGAGAATCACGCAAGAGGTACTACTGCTACTATACGGAAGGGTGTTCGATCAATATTCCGACGACATCTACGAAACATTGTGGGAGGGCCAAAACGTATTGACGGAAATAGGTCTGCCTTGGTGCTTTTCTACTTTCTAGGAAGGTTGCGGAGTGACAGGCGTTTAGAAGCTCGTTCCTTTGCGATGCACATTGTCCGATGGCAAAAATAATGGTATACTTCGAAGTAGCAAAATAATGGCACCATGTAAACCGCATCGTACCTTTACCGCCGACTCATCCCCGGCACAGTCCGTGATCCGGCCCATCACCTTCCCGTCGGCTCCCTCCACAACCGTAAACGTCCTAAAAGTATCCAATGGACGCGGGCAGCAGTGTTGACGCGGGCAGTGTCAGCCGTCGCACGATACACGTTTGCTGCGCGATGTGCAGTGATTGTTGTACCACACATTTGCGCGGTGTAAATAATGGCTTCATTTTGCCTTCAGGCAACGTACAGATGCGCAGTAGCAATGCACATTGAACAGGGCTTTTCGCGGGCTCTTGACCCGTCGGGTTAAGAGGTTCCTGAAATCTAGCGAGTCCAGCCGGGTCGGGTCAAGAGGGGCAGTTCGGACTGTCACGGGCCGGGAAGGGCCGAACCAGGAGGTTTTCAGATTTTTGAGGGTCGGTTCGGGTCTCGCTGATCCGACCCGGCTCGGCCTGCGAAAAGCCCTGGGAAGTATTGATTACAGTCTAGACTACCCGTAGAACAAATTGTACGAACACGCGACAGCACTTCAGAATATGGCGGTTAAACAAATCAGGCTCTTTTGATTGTGCTGTAGACAGTGTAGGACGAAAATAAGAACATGGCCTCTTTTGTACTAAAAACAGTGTAGGACGCACCCTGCCGTATGTACGAATTCCAGCCTGGCCAGCGATACAAAATTCTTAACTGGTGTCGCATACTGTAGTACCGGTGTTAGGTTTCCACGGCACGTAATGTGGCACCTGAGAAGCACCGTACCTGGTACCGAATACTAAATAGAGCATCGAAGACATACCCTATAGATCATTATCTTGACAGCAGATCCAATAGATCATGTCACCACTCGCTCTCACCCAACCACTTCCCCTCCTCCCCTGCGTCTGTACTACGTATGGATGCACTCCTTACGTAACAGGAATCGAAGACACCGAAGGAGTAAATAAAGCACCTTACTAGTTGGACAGATGTCGGAGGAAGGCACTTTGACTCCCTGACAGACAGCGTCAGCGTCCACACCAAGCGAAAACACCTTTGCAGATAGCCCTGCCGGCCAAAACCAGGGGATGAGAAGAACCCCCCCCCCCCCCTCCCGTTATTTTCGAGGAAAACGCCTGGTGAAACTGCCGAAAACAACAGTCTGGACGGCCAAAACCAGGGGATATTGACTAAACACAATGCTCCCCTTCCATTTTTTGTGGAAAACGCCTGACCACATTTATTAAAAACAGCAGCCTTGACGGCAGAAACGCGGGGATCATAACTAAATTCCCCTCCCACAGTTAGAGGGAAACGCCTGACCATGTTATTAAAAACAGCAGTCTAGGCGGTGGGAAACCAGGGGATAAGAAATATACATCCCATTTTGGGGTGGGGGGGAGACAGGGTGTTTCATTGGAATACCCAAGATACGCATTTTTCCTGTTTATTTTTTTTTCGCGTATAAATAGTATACGACAAGTACCAACAACGCAGCTTGCAAAGATGAGCATTGACCCTGAATTCGTCGAACTCACAGCTGGCGTCCTTGAAGCTACTTTTATAAAATACCTGAATCGAGGCCGTAAGCCGGGAAAATATCCGCGCTCACACTTTTCCAGGAGCACGGTGACGTGGCCACTGCCGCCTGTTTCGCTCCTGGCGCCAAGATGAAAACCGGTGTTTAAGCCGGCACTGAAGTTTGTGATAGTCGTCAGCGCCAACACGCCCAGGAAGAGGGGCAGCCAAAATGCCACAAACCCCTCCCCGACCGGCAACAGGGGAGGGTCGCTTTGGGCCTCCGCGTCGACAGCGACCGTCGGCGACGATCCACGCGGCTCTTTTCTCGTCTTGCCTCTGGACCGTCTCCCTCTCCCCCCTCCCGCTCTTCCTCCTCCCCCTCCTCCCCCTCCCCCTCCCCTCTCTCCCTCCGCCATGCCTTCCCCCCCGACGTCCGCTAGTGCCCGGTCGATACCCCCCTCCCCATCCACCTCCTCCACCTCCTCCACCTCCTCCTCCCCAGCTTCCTCCTCTTCCTCGTTCGCTTTCGCCCCACTCTGAATCGGCTCCCCGATAGCGTCGCCAGCCCAGGAGAGAAAGTGCACGCTGTAGCGGAGCAGATTCCCAGCGGTCGACACAATGAAATCGTTTTCTCCGCCACCACCTTTTTTGCTCTCAGTCGCTTGTCCATTGGTTGCCACCGGATCAGCTGCCACTCCATCAGCTGCCACCGGATTCGTGCCGCCCACCGCCATCCCCGCTGACGGTGTCGCTGCTGTCGCCATGGCCGCTACCGCTTTAGCTTCCGCCATGTTTTGGCTGATTTGCTGTCTTTCTTGTTTATTCCTGGATAACAGTCAGCTCCTTTTTTTTCGCTGTCTCCGTGTAAAGGGGCGGGGGGGCGTGATCGGGTACAGCGGGGAGAGATCGGCCATGGGAGGTAAAGTAAAAATGACGAAAATCAGGACGTGTGCATGCCTTGTTGCCCTGTGACATACACGTATTATTGTTCTTCGGCTGTCGATTGGAACGACGACCTGGTTTTCACCGTGAGCAGTGTCTAGATGTTCGACTACCCAAGGCAGCTATAGCAATCACGTGAACAGCATTTTTTTTTTAGTATTCCGACCTTTTGGTAACGTTGTGGTATACTTTTTTCAAGGTCGGATTTTCACAGAGGGGGTGTGTGCCAAAATTGTAGCAGGTGTTGTTCCTTAATCCTTCGCTGATTGTTATGTGCACAGCACGCTACGGGAGGGGGTTCGCCTTAGGGGTCTTTTTTGGCAGGGGCTCGGGGTCACTCGTGCGAGCGACCGTTCTGCTTGTTTGTGTTACAAGGCTTAGTTCGGGTAAGCTATTGGTTAGCCTTTTGCAAGTGGTCAAACGAACTAATACCCCACTAATACCTCAACATTTGCGGTCTGAACCCCTTCAGAGCCCCCAAATCCCTCCCTATACCAACTTCAAGTAATTTTTCCCTATATAAGGGTTTCCAGTTGTATAGGCGTTAAGCTTTCGTGCTCAATCAAGTTTTGCGATGCGAACACGCAACGGGGATGGTAACCTGCTGGCTGCGCCAAGCAAATCGCCTACAATCATAACAGTATTTTTGTCGCGGAGCTACACTCCAGCGTTACACGTGCGGACGGCTCAACGCCGACAGTGAAAATTGGGGTATATCATAACATCCCCTTGGTCTAATATTGACACCTAATCAGCAAGAGTAAAATGCACTTATCAGTAGTTGTGTGCCGCAAGGCCGGCGTGTACAGCCTCGGCGGAGTCTTGCGCTGCTGTGACGAGCTCCACAGCAGCATAGGATAGAATCGAAAATAGTACTGGTATGTACTTTCTGTGTTTTTTCAGAATTAGTTGTAGATCCAATAGCCCACGAACATGATGTACACTGTACAAGTAGTACCAGGTATGTTTTTTCTACGAGCAGACTCTACACTCCTCCAATGTCGTAGCCCGTAATAGACTGCGTCCTAGTCTAGACTACTTACTGTCGTCTAGACTACCTATCGTCTAGTCTATTTAGTAATAATAATGTAGTCTAGTCATTGTGCTTTTTCTACAGTAACTATGGACACCTGCCACGTACGGTAGAGACGCACCAAATTTTCCGAGGGTGCTCACTTTAGAATCCGTCCAAACGAGGAAAAAAAAAACGAAAAAAAAAAGCAAAAAAAGATTAAAAAAAAAAGGAAGATCCTTTCGTTTTGTGGTTAAAAAAAACATGTTCATTCGAAAGTCGCCGACATCCAAAAATACCTGAAAAAAAAAATGAAAAATGTTCATCTTCCACGCTAAAACATCGCGGTGCAACTTGACAGAATACTTCAACCGCCACAGCACACCGATTCGCGGCGAATGCACCCAACGACGCAGCTGAACACACTCAACTCGCACGCCCGAGGCACTCCTGAGAGTAAGCCGTGCTTGTGGTCCAACCCG
This sequence comes from Undaria pinnatifida, assembly GCA_012845835.1. Taxonomy (NCBI): domain Eukaryota; class Phaeophyceae; order Laminariales; family Alariaceae; genus Undaria; species Undaria pinnatifida. The sequence continues at coordinate 5,782,484 of JABAKD010000015.1, read as the reverse complement.
ATTCCCCGGGAGTGCTCTAGAAGTGTGTTGTGGTCATGGTTGTTTGTCGGCAGTCGTTGGATTACCGAGTGGCACCCTCATCGAAAAATATATCGCCACAGCCGCGTCCTGACCCTCTGGTTTCTTGCATAGCCACCCCTTGGTCATACCCTACCCATAACATGCTGGCTTCGACGGCGGACAAGCGCTGTGGCAGCCTCACGCACTGCCCCCACCCACCGTGTGCCTGCGAATCGGCCACCTTATGTTCCTCTTCGTGTTGTTGCAGATTTCATAAAAAATTGAAAAACGTCAGCTGTGAGTACGACCGATTAAATGTATGTCCAGATTTGGAGTAATGTTCGTTTTTTTAAAAAAGTTGATCACAGCCGCCGCTTGACAAAAAGGACGCAATCGCCGAGTGGTATCGTAGCTGTATACGTAAGTCGCAAAAAACGTGCGCCGTCTCGCAGCCACCTCCACCGCCCGTTCGTCAACATCTTCTCGACGGCTCAAGGGCGCGCGCCCATCGCTGGCGCCGGATGGTTGATTGATCGCACGAGGCTCCCGTTGCTATAAGGTCAACACTATATGTATGTGTAGGCTGCGTGTCCGAGTAGTTCTCCATTATTTCTGCCCAGTACTTGTACCCATCGACATCTTATGCGGGCCATAACTTTTATCCCATTTTCTTGACGCGTCGAGAAAGCGAGCTGAACGTCGGACTCGGCCAAGGCACGGATGTATTTCCATCTCGTGACTACGAGAGACACCTCTCACTCGCCCTCTACCCTCACTCGTAAATCAAACAACTACACACCCTCTACCCGCAGAGATCTAAACCATGACCGACTAGGCAGCAGCGCCGGAGGCGGTGCGCCGCTCGCTGTGCTCGGACGCTGGTTCAACATCATCTTATTTCGCGGTTTTCTCCGTTCTTAATATTTTCCCAACATTTGTTTTTCAAAGATGTAATTTGTGAGCTCGCCAGAATTGGCCGATAGTCAAGCTTTGCAAGCTGCGTGATACCCTGGCGCGTCGATCGCACGTTCTACGTTCCTCGGCGAGGGTACTGGGCCGGCGACTGCCCTTGATCGCCAACCCCCTGGGATACTACTACTACTACAGTGGTGGAGGGTCAACAAGAACGATGCTCGAATAAATAGCAGGGACGATTTCGGTATATCATCTCTTTTTTAGTAACATTGCTTGTATCGAGAGAAGGCCCGTGTAAAGCTTGGCGATGGCAATCGAAAAGGGAAACATTGAGGTACCCACAGGGACACACCTTCTTCCTTGACTCGAGGTCAAGACTCCAGCATAGGCCGTGCAGCTAGAGGGAGATCAGCCGGGACGACTGCTGTTGTTGTATACGCGCAGGACCCGGCTCGAAAAGTGGAAATGCGGCGTAACTGCAAAAACTGCGCCGTGTTTTTCATTGGCTCTGAAAATGCGGCGGGATTTCATTGGAGCGCTGTCGTGGGTTGTAAAAGGCCGTACTATTAATATCTGCATACGAGCTTTGGATTTTGGATGTGTATGCTACGAAAGTACTATCAATAGCATCAGAGAAGAGACCCGAACCGCGGACAGGGCGATTCGGGGGGGTCATGTTGCCGTGTCCGTGCTCCGTGCGGTTTCCTTTTCCCTGTGCGGGGTTGGGGGTTGTTACTAAATTAAAGGAAGATTGATGTGGCGGTTGCGTTTCTGATTCATCGTGCCACAAGGGTGTATCCCAACTTTCTTCGCTTGCGGTGGGCCTCTGTCCATGTGCCTGGATACGTTTTCGATACGACTTGAAGGTGCTTTTCATCAAGGGTACCCATACTCTCGGCCGTGCCCGTGCTCGTTGTTACCGGCTCTGTCTGTGGCTCAGCCCAACAAGCAGAATCGCTGGGCGAGGTGTTGCATTGTCTGGACGGCTGTGACTACCACCAGGGAAGGCGGGGATGCCTTTCCAGCTTCTTCTTCTCTTCCGTTTTGAACTTTTCGAAGTATATGATTTAGGATGGACATGGTTTTTCTTGAAAATGGCATGGTGATGTGGTATTTTACAATACCCGGTATACTCTAGATATGTTGCCTAAATACTGGTAGGATTTAGCATGGTATCGTAACCCCCCCCCCCTCCGTATAGCAACCCCGCCCCCCCTCCGCCCCCGCCCTTTTGGCCTTCGCTCAAAAAGTTTAAATATAGCATTACATTGTCGTTATATATCCATGCATGTGCACTCTTCTCTGTCTTAGGCTCCTAACATGAACAGCTCTATAAATACCTCACCTACAACCAACCACATTCTACCATATAAAAAGAAAATGAAAGTAAAAAAGGTCAGCGAGCAAAACAACCCTGACCAAGCCATCCATCCACCCACAAACCATCCGCCATACATATATAGTGGAAAATACAGTAATATATTATACTCCGTATCTGTTTTATAAATGACGTTTTTCGATTTTATAAAACAAAAAATGTACTCCAAAAACAGATATTTTGGATCTATTAACAACTCGAAATTTGCCACCAAGAGCAAAAATGCCAACACCAGCCATTATAGTGGAGAAAAACAAAACTAATGGCATTCGTCAACGATTGTGAGTTAACCCTATTAGCACCTTTGAGCACCGCAGTCCCGTCATGGGGACAAAGCACTTGGAGTTATAAGACTACAGAACCATAGGAAACATTTTACGACTTTGAAATGTGGGTTAAGGATGCCCCCCGTTCTGAAAAGATAAAGCCAAAATGTGCAAAGTGCTACCTATATCGTATACCAGGTATTATTATAGAAGCACGCGTCTATTCTTGTGTGTCCCTGAGTGCCCACATAGTAGATGGGACAGATCACAGCTCGCCTTATCTATATACCTTCGCGGAGCTAACTATACGTACTGCTGTAAGTATTTAGTAGCTCATTTGGCGAGGAAAGCAACGCCTATCTGCGAGAGGCACACACAGTACATACATCGTTTGACGAGCTATTGCATATTTGCCGAGTATGAGAACTACGATACAAAAATATGTCACGTGCCTCTGCTACATGCTTGCCGGGTTTGAGCTATGGAGAGACGCTACTATTAATAGCCCTTAGATCACTGTTTCCGTGGATGAGCTGCTGCATAATAATATAAATAACTGCAGTAAATGATAAGCTATGAATGTTACACATATTTACACACACACGCTGTTTGGCGGGTGTGAGCAAGCTCAGCTCAAACGGAATAGCTCTCATAGCCCACCGATTGGGACAAGGCGTAGCCGGGCATCCCGACATGGTTTATAGTATCTAAATATTCGGCTCACCAAATCAGTGACGTTTTCAACCCCTTCGAGTCCTACCTGCGCATGGTGATACGAAGATGTACGACTCTTCATAACTCTGCGGCTGGTGTTGAAACAACAGCACATTACGCCCAGATGTCGGATGGATACACTAGCAAAAAAAACGATCTTTAGACCCACAGGAACTGCTTATTGTTTATGGACCTGCAGACAAGAAAACAGTTTTGACTCGTACCAGGTATATAGTCTACAGCAGTATGTTAACATTCGCCCAGGCAGCCAGATGCTGGACACCTTCGTTTCGTTCTTGCGTCATCCCCCTAGGTACTTCCCGGAGGGGAACCTTGCAATCACGTACGTACGCGTTGGGGCTCAAATAATGTGGTTGAATAATTGAAATCAATGATGACAGCAGCATGGCAGTGTTTGGTTGATAGCGTGAGTGGCAGCAATACCACGTGGGTGCAACACGGGACGGTGCTGACAGACTGGGAGGATACGCAAACAGGCAGACAGTAGCAGTGAGCTGTTGCTAGCAGCTGGCCAACGTTGCGCAGGCGATTGATCCAAAAAAAGTTATTCAGTCGTTGTGCGCTATTCGCACCCTCTCCGTCACTATCCGCCCGAGGCAATCGAGCCCTACCCCCTAACCAAGTACAGCAGCTATACTAGTGGTACGAAACAAATGGATCGATAACGGAACCCCCTCTCTTTTTCTCTCACCGATGTGGCCACTCTGCCGGCGACAGCACAATGAAAAACAAAAACCATAGTACGAAGGGAGAAGGGGCGGGGGGGGGGGGGGGGGGGCGCATACAAAAATACAGAGACAACGGCGACGACTAGTGCTATACGACGACGACGAGAAGAATCAACAGCAAAACTTCAAAAACAACAAAACGCAGAACTTGAGGCACTCCAAGAAAAAATGAGGAGAGCACAAAATAAAAAAGAGCTAAAAGGGAAACATAACGCAGAAAACTAAAGAGAAAAGCGGAGACCGAGACGAAGAACGCATGTATGCATGTGTCGGTTTTCGTACTGTATAATAAGTAGGCCAATAAACCAAAGCCTACGCTAGACGACCAACCCCTCGCACATCAAAGGACGACCGGAAACAAACCAAACCAACAAACACACGCAACCCAGGAAAGCACACCGCGACCAACCAACCCCCTGCACAGCGCTTTGCCGCAATTCCTCAGACCCGACACATAACCACAAATCAACCAACTAATCACCCACCAAACCAAACCAAAGCAAAAAATCAACCAACTATCTCCGTCGGTCGCGCCCTATCATGCGAAAACAACGCCCGGTAAAAAAAGCATTTTACGTCTCCACCACCACCTCATCCACCGAAACCCCTTCCCCTCCCTCCCCCCCCGCCTCCCCCGCCGCTACCACCGCCGTGCCTTCCGCCGGCGCATTACCCCCCTTGCCTTCCCGAACCACCTCTCTCCCCCCACCCTCCGTTTCCCCCACATCCATGCTCCCACCACCTTCACTACCACCGCCGGGAGCTACTGCAGTTGGAGATAACGGGGAGGAATCCTCAACATCCCCCAGGGGCGAATCGTCAACATCCCCCGGGGACGAATCGTCGACGACTCCGACTGCCGCGGCCTCCTTTTCGGCGCCTTCTTCTTGGTGAGGTTCAGGGCCCGGAACGATACCGAGAACGGTCCGGATTAGCATCCCCGCTAGCCCACCGACCCCGCCCCCCCCGCTCCCCTCTTTGTCCCCTCCCAACTCCCGATCGGAAACGCCTAAGGTTTCCACCGCGGCGTCGCCGCCATTATCCTCGGCTCCGTGGTCGACTTCCGCCGAATCTCCAGAGGTTTCCTCGTGGGGTTTGCTTTCGCTGTTTTCTTCGATCTCCCTAACGTTAGCGCTGTTGCTGTCGTCGTTGTCGTTGTCGTCGTCGTTGGAATGGCTGGTATTGCTAACACCAGTGGTGACACTTTCTCCCTCCGTGACCCCGCCAACGCCGACAGCCTTCCCATTCCTATCTTTAACAACGCTGCCGCTAGAATTTTTCGTGGCGGTGCTAGCCGAACCGTTACTACCCCCCCCACCCCCCCCAGCAGCCAACCAACCAGCACCAACAACAACCGGCGAAAACAAACCAGGGTGCCGCTTAGCAGTATCCCTAATCTGCGCGCGCAATCTCGCCGCGCCCGCCTCCCTTGCTTCCGCCGCGCTCTCCAGCACATCCAGGTAGTGCCGGAGACGTTCCACAGGAATCGCCTCCTGGGACTCTACCAAACCCTCCAGGCCAGGGATGACCGCCATCTCATCCTTGAGGGTTTCCACAGCCTGAAAAGGCCGCACAAGACGTGTCGGGGTTGGGGTTGGAGTTGGGGTTGGGGTTGGGGTGGGGGTTGGGGATGGGGTGGGATCGGGGGTGGGCTTCGGTCAAGGTTGGGGTGGGTTCGGGGTTGGGGCTGGGAATGGGATTGGGGTTAGGGTCGCGGTTGGGTCGGGGTTGGGCTTTGCTATGGCTTGTGGGTTAGAGTTGGGGTTGGGGTTGAGACGTTCCGCGGGAATCGCCCGCTGAGACTCTACCAAACCCTTCAGGCCAGGGATGACGCCATTTTATCCTTGAGGGTTTCCACAGCTTAAAAACGCCGCACAAGACGGGTTGGGGTTGGGGTCGGGGTTGGGGCTGGGGCTGGCTATGGATTGGGATTGGGGTTAGCGTCGCGGTTGGGTCTGGGTTGGGATTCCTTTGGGTTTTGGGTTGGGGTTGGGGGTGGGCGTAGGGGTGGGGTTGGGGTTGGGGTTGAGACGGTCAGCCGGAATCGTCAAGTGAGATTCTACCAGACCCTCCAGACCAGCGATGGCCGCCATTATATCCTTAACGGTTTCCACAGCACAAAAATCATGCACGCTACGGCTCGGGGTTGGGGTCGGGTCCGGGGTGCGGTTGAGGTCGGCATTGGGCATGGAATTGGGACGTTCAGCAGGAATCGCCTGCTATGACTCTACCAAACCTCGAGACCGGGTATGACTGCCATCTCGTCTGGGGCTTCAGAGAGAAAAAAAAGACGATTTCAGCGCCCTTCCCACGAAGCAACGCGGGAAGCTAGAATAGATGACGACGATGTTTCCTGTCGAACTTCCACGCAACTGGCTGCATAGACACGCGCATATGCCTGCACTGCTGTGTGCTGCATGCACGCGCTGTATAAGAAGGCGTTGATAATTTTGTTCTATCGCTGGATATGAGCCCCCAAAGGGGAAAGGGTTTCCACAGCCTGAAAGTGCCGCACAAGAGGGGTTGGAAGGTTAGGTTAAGGTTGGGTCGGGTTTAGAGTTGGGGGTGTGGTTGGGTTGGAATTGGGGTTGAGACGTTCCGCAGGAACCGCCTGCAACCAGGGCTCTCTACCAAACCCTCCAGACCGGGTATGACCACCCTCTAATCTTTAAGGCTTCCCACAGGCGACGGGTTGAGGGTTCGGGTTCAATCCTTTCAGGGCCCCAACATATCTCCCTATAATGGCTTCAACTAATTTGTCTCCCAAAAACGGATTTCCAGCTAGTTGTAAAGGCGTTAAGGTCCGGGTTTGGGGTTGAGGCTGGAGTTGGGGGAGCGTTAGGTTAGGGGCTTCGTTGCGATTGGGGTTAGGGTAAAGTTGGGGTGCAATCAGGGTTTGGGTTTGGATTTGGGTTCGGGCTGCGTCGTTGACAAGGTTGCGGTCGTAGTCGCGAAGAAGCCGCTGCGATCTTGACAACGACAGGCAGCCAGGCGCAACCACAACGACCAGCCTCACCCTGCGCCAGCAGCACCACCAACACCAGCATCAATCGGACAGGTAAAAAAATAACAATAATGCCGCGAAGACAACGAAAGAGGCACGCATTTTCGATAGCTCCTGGAACAGCACCAGCACCAGCGCACCAACACCGCCTGCTTGAAAAACCACATCAGCCAGGACGAAGCTATACATCAGTCCCAGGTACATATAGAAAATGTTCCCGAAAAAGTTACCGCAAGTCAATCATCACCGCCCCCCTCCCGTTGCCCTCCATAAATTTCCCCGACAAATGTCCCGCGGATTAGTTGTCACCGTTCCCCCCCCCCCCCCCCCCCCCCCCCCCCCCCCCCCCCCCCCCCCAACTCCCACCTACTGGGGTTGGCGTCGGTTAGAAACGACGTTGTAAACACGCCTCTCACTACTTGAGCTAGACCACCAAGGTACCGTCTTTGTTCCCCTCGTTTTTTATGTTTTGGCGGTAACCGAGATTGTGGTCGAGGTGGGTCACATTGTGTGGAGTGGGGGAACCTTAGCTTCGCGCAAGGGGGAGGATAACACGTAGTGTGCATATGGAAAGGCATCGACGCGTGCTACCACAGACGTACCACTTTTCGTCCGAAAATGGTTTCTGAATGACCGGGCTCCTTATCCCAAAATCGTCGGAAAATACGCCCCCTTAATTTTTGCATGATATCCTCGTTGTGTACCTAGGCCATGGGATTTTTCATCCGGTCATAGCAGTTTTATTTTTGTCCAAATCATTTTTTGGAGAGGTCTTGAGCTCCTAAATTGAGGGGTAGTATTAGAAAAAAAGTGGTAAACCTCCATCGTAGCACGCGTCCATCCACAAACCAGTTACATAGTACCCCCATTGCTGTCTCTGCAAGTGGACACACCAATAAAGAATAAAAACAATTCGAAGGTGTCATCCATACGCAAGAAAGTACGCACAAGATGCACAAGTCCGCCTCACAAGCGGTTCTTCGGAGAATGCAGCTCACCCCTCCACGCGACTCACCGAACACGCCACGGCGCTTCGCGCTCGGTGCACGCGATGCCTGCCTGGTTCGGGGAAAACCCGACGCGCTCCGTCCGAGCATCGTTGGGATGCGAGGGTTTACCGTCTTAACACCACAGCTACGTATGAAATGAGTACCCCCCTCCCTCTCGCAGACCCACGCGAGGCAACAAACTCGCCAAGACTTGCCTCATTAACGAAGAGCTTGTGGCATCGAAGGAGCTCAGCCCCTACATTCTTAACTTCCGCCTCAATTCCCCCCTTCCAAGGCGAGCCAGCTTGCCTGCTAGGATAAGTTCGACGCGAATGGGTTGAAAAAAAAAAAAAAAACAGGTGTTAACTAAGTTAACAAGACGTAGGCTTTAGACTGTCAAGACCCTCGCATCCCCACAATGCTGCCACGGGGCACGTCAGATTTTCACCTACCAGGCGGACAGCGCGTGCATCAAGCGCGAAGCGCCATGTGTTCGGCAAGTCGCATGACGTGTGGTCTGGTGGGGGTGGAGGGCGGGGGGGTGCTCATTTGCTGCTTGACTTCGTCATTTGACCAAGAGTTCTTAGGCATACTTGGGCATTTTGAAGAGCAAAAAGTAGCAAAAATGGATGTTTTTCAAGCATGACGAAAACGAAGGAAGACCGGGTGTCAACCAACACCATGTACGCTTATAGCAGGTACCAGGTATCAATTTATGCCCTATAACAATAGCAATTCTTTCGGCATAATTGGGCGTGTTTAAGAACGTCAAAAGCAGCATAAGTGGGTATGTTTTTCCAGTTAAACGGGGGACAATTGGGGGGTAACGCGGTAACAAAAACATATTTTCAAATATCCTTGTCCAGCGAAAAAACTCAAAACCAACGGAAAAGAGGACATTAGATTTACGCCCAACAACTAGGCAAAAGTTGCGGCAAACCGTTCCTTCGCATCACCAGGCACGCGGCAAAGAACAATTCGAATCGCAAGCGCTACCACCGCCACCACTCACCCCCCCCCTGCCGCTGCTCTCCCTTCCACCGCCGCCGTCGCCGCCGCCGCCGCCGCCTCTCCCACCGCCCCCCCAACCCCCTCCTCCCCTTCCCCCTCTTCCAAAGCATCCACCATGTCAGGCCGCAGGAAGATGCCACAATGCGGAGGGCACGTAAAGTATGACACTCCATTAACTGCTCCGTCGTTGTTCCCGGGGGGTTCGGATCCAGATGCCAGCTCTACGCCTACCCAAGTACCGGAAGCGAACTTCGTGTCACCGACGTATCGAACCACAGCGCTTCTCGGAGAGGCTCCCTTCAGACGCACCTGTTAAGAAGACGAAAAAAAAAAAATAAAAAAAATGGAACGGGGGTGGCCTTTTAGCTTAGTTTTTCTTTCGCGTTTCTGGCGTTTTTTTGTGTTAATTGTGTTTTATTTTTGTAGTACATAACTTGCTGAGTTACAGTGTGCGTACCTCGGGGGGGGGGGTGAACTTTCAAGTTTTGTGTGTTGTTGCTGGTTCCTGCGCACTACCTACGTCTCGGACCAGAGCACTCCGAGGGAAGGCTCCATTAAGGGGGTGTCCTACATTAATATGTTTTCACCATGGATGGAACAAACTCTAACCCTAACCCTAACCCATACGAAATACCGATCGGAATGCCTCCTAATGACGTCACTGGGGGGAAATGGTTAATAAGGCAATAATGTGTATCCCTGCCTCAAGGCGCACCTGTCGTATACAGATTTAGTGTTTAGGGGTTTGTGAGTATTGGAGATTTGAGTTAGATTTTTGGTTTCAACTTCCATGTATTTTTCTACATATTTTAGTTTGGGTTTTGTTGATCCCCCCCCCCCTTTCCTCTCCCCTCCCGCCTACCCCCCTCCCCTCCCCTCCCCTCCCGCCTACCCCCCTCCCCTCCCCTCCCCCTCCCCTCCCCTCCCCTCCCGCCTACCCCCTCCCCTCCCTCCCCTCTCGCCTCCCCCCCTCCCCCCCCCCCCCCTCCCCTCTCCCTTCCCCTCCCCTCCTTTCCCCTCTCGTCTCCCCTCTCCTACCCTCTCTTCTCCCCCCCCCCCCCGCCCCCCTGCCCTCCTGTCTACATATATTAGTTTGGGTTTCGTTGATCTCCCCCCCCCTTCCCTCTCCCCTCCCGCCTCCCCCCCTCCCCTCCCTTCTCTTCTCTTCTCTTCTCTTCTCTTCTCCTTGCTTCGCCCCAGCATTGTAGGAATGCGAAGGACTATGGCTTACGTATGGCCGGCCGTAACACCACAAACATGCATGGCAATACGAATGCACACCTATTGGAGGTGCTTCTGTTAGGAGTAGGAACGGTGCTCTCTCTCGAAAAGGCTGCGTGGTCAATGGTCGAAATGCCAAGGCGAGCAACAAACGATTAACCCCCTCCGTCCCCCGCTGCCCCCCGTACCTTGTCTCCAGGCACAAGCGTAGTCAACGTGCTATCGCTAGCGGCGACCGATCCAGCAACACTCCCACTGCCTTCCGGCGAACCACTAGCCCTCCTCCCCCTCCCCCCTCCTCCCGCTAGAAACCCATCTGGAGATACCAAAAGCGGGGACGAGCCTATCGTCGTCCCCACCTGCCTCGCCTTCGAAGCGGAACTCCCCAATGGCGTTCCAAAGGGGGGTCGCATCGCCGCCACCCCCGGGGTAACACTCCCCGACCGTTTCACTTTTGCGGCGGAGTTAGACGCCCCCGGAGATGTAATTGCGGTCGACGATCCGCCGCCTCCAAAGCCCGCGCAGCCGCTAGCGATTGTTGATGATCCGGCGGACGAAGGGGTGGGGTAGGGTCGCCTCACGCGGGCCGCGTTAGCGAGAACCTTAGGCTTCGGAGGAGTTGCGGCCATCGCAAAAGGCGACGAAGAAGGAGCAGCATTAATATTAGCAGCAGCAGCAGCAGCAGAAGTCGTAGCGGCGGGAGCAGCGGTGGTAGTGTTGGTCGAAAAAACGCCTCGTTTTTTCTTCGCAGATACCCCTGGCGCGGCCGCCCCCACCCCCGTCCCGGCTCCCGCCCCCCCAGTCGAAGACAGCCCCGCCCCTCTCGAAGGAGAAGAAGTAGCAGAAACCGCTTTTCTAAACTTTGCGGCGGCTTTGAGGTGGGGGGGAGACCCCACACTCCCGTTATCTGGTAACGGAGGATGGGGTGGGGTTAGCGTTGGGTGGGATGGGGGGGGATGGGGAAGGGTGGGGTGGAGAAGGATGGGGTGGGGAAGGGTGAGTTGAAGGGGTACGTTGAAGAGAAAGGTGGTTGGGTACAGTATAGTGTTTTAGAAGAAAAATCAACCTAAGAAAAAGAAAACATATCTACAAGGTTCCGCTTCGGAGGCGGGGTGACGAAAGGCTGATGATTTTCATCTATTACAGCAGCAGCAGCGGGGGGGGCAGAGGCGGCCGATGGCCCATAAAGGAACTGCGGCACAGCAGCAGTAGTGTCTACAGCGGTAGCCATCTGGCAGGGGGGGGTGGGGGGGGCACACACACTGGCTTGGCGAGCTCAAGACCACAGACAGCCGATTTTCTATTTTCAGAAACATACTCACAGGAGACACCAACAGCGGCAGCGGCAGCAGCAGCACAGCAGCTACACTACACAAAGAAACATGGTTTCATAAAAAAAATGAAAAACGTCAGCTGCGAGTACAACCGACTCAATAGTTGAAACTCAACTCTGCAAGCTGCGTGGTACATGGTTATATTAAAAAAACACAAAAAGAGACGAGAAAAAAAAAAACTAAAAACTGCACAGATCCACAGAGACATCTCTGACCATCTATGGAGCTATGGCATGCAAAGAAACCTATAGGGCTCAGTATGGGAAACATGAGATTTTGTGAAAATCCACGCACGGCATAGATCAGCACAACAAACACAGCACACTTTAGGAAAATGCACAAAAAAGAGTGAGAGCAGCACCAGCACCAGCAACACACAGCAGCAGCTGCGGCGGCTGCGACGGCGCGGGAGGGCCGGCGGTGGCGTTGGAAGCTTCGGCGACGGCGCTGTGGTACAGCGGTGAAAATTCAGAACGAAGTACGACACGAAATCTGCTGACGTTGTGAGCAGCAGCGGTTGCTGGGACAAAAACGAATGGGAGCAGCTGATGACACATTTGGAGACTATAGCCCAAAAATAAACGCAAGGCCAAACAGCAGGCCCGCCAGCTGGCACGGAAGCTTTATCGGCCAGCCGCATCGAATTAGTACTCAGTTCTACACCGGGAAAGACAAAAAGCACAATAACCAAAAAAGGTACACCTGTTCCACTTGAGTCAAAATCAGGTATAGCCTGAGACCACGAAAAACTTACGCACGCCAAGAGCAAAAATCACAATAACCAAAGAAAGGTACACAAGTTCCACTTGAGTCAAAACCAGGTACAGCCTGAGGCCACGAAAAACCTACGCACGCCAAGAGCCTTGCGACTGACTGGCTGTTAATCACTTGCTTACGGAGTCTGCGCAGTCTTTGCTTTTTATTCCATTTTACGAGTGGATGTTCATCTTCCGTTTTAACCTTCCCCGTAAGCGATGGTTGAGTAGTGAGAAAAAACGAAAAAATGAACACATATTTATATTTACATGTATACCAGGTATGTGTGTGTGTTCTTCACATTAAACCGTTCTTCTACTCGTCGACATCCAGCACACCCAGTGTCCGTACTGATTCTTCACCCTAGAAAGATCAGCTCTGTGGTCACAAGCTACGACACAGAGATAATGCATCGTAATGCATTCGACAACGCAATGTCATGCCCTAGTACTGGGTACGACAGGCACAACAGACATACGTCAGCAACAGAAATACATTGGAAGAGAGAAATACGAAATAAACAAAAACAAAAACAAACAAAAACAAAAACAAAAACAAAATAATAATAAGAAAACAAATAAAAACAAAGATAAAAATAAAACAAAAAATGAAACAAACAAAATGAAGGGGAAATCGAAGAAACAACCCAACCGGAAAGGAGAGCCAAAGCTCGGAAAAGAAACATAATAAAATGAAATAAAATAAAGTAAAGTAAAACCAAAATAAGATAATCCGAACACGAGCCAAAAACCTGGACACGCAAGGAGGGAACAAAGGGGAAAAAAATACCCCAGAAAAAGACGAAAAGTGCTATGTACCTACTAGTCGGCCTGGTACCTTGCTACCCTGTCTGCCATCTCCTTCCTGCCTTCGTCCACCGCGGTCTCCCTTCTATTCCTCCTGTTGCCCCCCCTGCCCCCATTCCCTTGAACGGCTTTCCTTCTACTCCTCCTGTTCCCCCCCCTCCCCCCTTTGTGTTCTTCTCATTAAACCAAAATATCTTGTAAAAGAGAGAAACAACGAAAGAAACCAAGACAAAATAAATAAATAAATAAATAAATAAAAAGGGGAGCCAAAGCTCGGGAGATAGAAACATACCCCGAGCATGAGCCAAAATGGACATGCAAGGGGGAAAGAAAGGGAAAAAATACCCCGGAAAAAAGGAACAAGTAAAAGAAGGAAGACTGGGAGGGCCAAATAAAACAGGCTCGTCACCTACCCACCATGCAAGACTCCCTTCATAAGGATAAGAAGGGGAAAGAAAAAAAAGAATAGCGAAATACGTTGAAACAGACGAGAACGAAATAATTACGTGGTGAGCAAATCATACATAGTCGCCCTGGTGGCGTATCAGGTTATCCTCGAGCCTGGTATAGGTCAGTTTCGTGAGTTCGAGCCCCGCCGAGTGCATACTCGTATCAATTCGTTGGAACTTTTTCTTGTGCAAAATTGACTTGCGGAAAGCGCGAGAGCGTGAGTTAGCAACACTCGATGAAAAATCGACGAGCAGTGGGATTGCTGAACCCTATGCGCGATAAAAATTGAAGGCAAGAACCGGGGGGAAGAAGGGACGACACCTATATGACCACGGCTTGCCCAGAAGCTGGAAAGTAAAAGTGTGCGAAAAAAAAAAAAAAAAGTGAAAAAAAAGGTAACTGGTACACTGTAGGCAAGTGAGTAGGCCTAAAACAACAACCAAGCACAGTTGAAACACAGTCAAAGTAACCATAGATACGGGTATACCTGGGTCATTTCACCTCAGAAACAGGTACGATGTCATTCAGGCCAATCGCGTGGTTCCTGAAGCGTTATTTTTACTTGATTTGAGCGTGTACCTGATTCCGGTCAAACGTCACCAGGTATACAATATACCCGTTTTTGGATATTGCCCCTAAAAACAAACCCGACAAAACAGAGAACATAAGAACAAAAAAATCACGCTATACCTACAATGGGATTCACGCTATACCTACAATGGGATCCGAAGGGTGCGCCAGCTAGCGTTGGGCTGCGAAAGCAACTGAGTTAAATCGACACACGACGCGTATGAAAATACGTGGAAGTGTGGTGAGCTATTAATAGAGCTTTATTATTCCCCATCCGCCGGAGGATGAAAAAAAAAAAAAAAAAAAAAAAAAAATTACCAAAACTAAAATTACAAACACAGAACCAGAAACTACAACACAAAAAACACAAAACACAAACACACAACAAAACACAAGAAAAGCGAAAAAAAAAGGTCACCCCACCTCTCAACCCGTCCACAGAAGACGGCCCCTTTTTCTTCGTCCCCTTCGCCCCACCACCCGCCAACGCCTTCGACAACCTGAGTGCCCCACCCCCCCCCCCAACCCCGACCCTTCCAGTAGTAGACGCCAACGCCGACGGTTTCGTCCCTCGTCCCTTCTCGTCGCCTCCCCCGGCGCCGTTAGCGGTTGCCGATAGCGATTGGTTTTCGTGCGCTTGGTTGTCGCGCAGACTCTTCGCCGTTCTTGGATCGGCCGCCTAAACGAAACAGAAACAAACAAAAAATCTGAGAAAAAGACTAAAATAACAACTACCATAGTAACATAATGAAAACAGCAATGGCATTAACAATAACTACTACTACCAACAACAACACCATCACCACCACCACCAAAACAACAACAACAACAACAACAACAACAACAACAACAACAACAACAACAACAACAACAACAACAACAACAACAACAACAACAACAACAACAACAACAACAACAACAACAACAACAACAACACCATCACCACCACCACCACCAAAACAACAACAACAACAACAACAACAACAACAACAACAACAACAACAACAACAACAACAACAACAACAACAATACAGCAATAGTAACAATGACAATTGTTGAAAAACAACAGTGGGTTTCACAAGAAATAGCGGAACTACTGAGGCGTGGGTAGCTTGCCGATTGCACTCCCTTGTCGCGCAGACTCTACCCTGGGCTCGGCCGCCTCAAGCCATTGCGCTTGAAACCATAAAAACAGTAGCAACTGGAATGGAAATAAAAAGTGGGTTTCACAAGAGATAGCGGCTGTACTGAGTGGGAGTACGCGACTTTGGGAGTACCAAAGCTAACCCTTTTTATAACCTTTCCACAAACTAGAAAAAAACCCTGAGAGCGGTCACTTTCGCTGGAAACTCAGCATTCTTGTTGGAATCTATTAATAGAATAAAATTACACCTAGGCCGGCGCTGGCCGGCCGGCGGATCAGAGACAGAGTTTTGGGCTCTTGAGGTGCTACTTCTGCTGGCTTCTGCGTTAGCCAGTGAACCTGCACGCTAGGCTTCAACACTACGCTCTTCCCACCTTTCCTCAGGCCTAGGAGCTAAGCTTACTGGACATGCCGTAGACATTGTAGGAAACCCACGTGACCGTGCGTGCATTATTGTGGTCGGCGCACAATACGAGTGTACCGGCATTTGCGACCCTACCGCTATCCGCATTTTAATCGCAGAATACATAGAATCGCTGCACTATTTTGGTGGTCCGCGCACAATACGCGACTATCATGTGCCACGTTTAATTTTTTCAGCTATCGAAAGTTGCTTGTCCGCGCACTCTAACGAACTACGTCTTCTCTACTCGATGGGCCCGTTCAAAGCTAACACTTTTGAGCATTTGTTAGCGGCGATGTGCTTGACTCTTTGCCGTTGTCGGCTCGGTCGCCTAACAAAAATAAAGGAAAACGTAAAAAAAAATAGAAAAATTGGGTTCATCTTGAAAAACGGCGATAAAACGCGGTAAGAGAGTAAGCTTAACCATGGCTCTAGATATCTCTTTCCCTATGATATGTACCTGGTACATAGTACATATCGCAAAATACGTTGCTGATTGCGCAAACGCTATCGCACAGAGACTCTTGAGCACTCTCGGCTCGGCCGTCCAACAAAAAACTAATATAAATGATGGCAAAAGGATGGGTTTCACAAGAAATAGCGGCGGTACTGCCGCGGGGGGACTACTCTTGCACCCTCTTCCAAACCATCCACATGCCGAAGGGGATGCTGGATACTTATTTTTTGTATCGATACGAGTATTATTCCATTGCAAACGTTGCCTTGATGGCGGATGCCAGACGTACCGCCAGTACTTTGTCGGCTCTTCTCGGCCAATGTTTGTTGAATATTCCAAAGCAGGCGCGCGCATCCGTCCTCGCCGCGCTGGAGGCGTCTTTTAGCAGCAACTGGCGAAGCATGAAACGGCCCACGAAAGAAGTCACGGCAAGTGTCAGGTCATGCGTCAGTGTCAGGTCATGCGTCAGTGTCAGGTCATGCGTCAGTGTCAGGTCATGCGTCAGCGTCAGGTCATGCGTCAGTGTCAGGTCATGCGTCAGCGTCAGGTCATGCGTCAGTGTCAGGTCATGCGTCAGGAGAGGTGGTGTCGTGTTGCGTCGCGTTGTGAGATGTTCACATTCGCGCAATTTCACAGCCATGCAACGTGTATTCATGTCGTAGCATGGCATGCCATGTCATGTCATGTCATATCACGTCGTGTCATGAGGTGTTCACAGGCGTCCTAACCCTAAGCCCAGACCAAGGTATGAGGCACCAAACAAACTGCACCCTCTCGTGGCCACGGTGCACGGACGCCTGTTGGCGGAGGCAAGGAGAGAGCTACGTGTGTGTGGCAGGGGGAAGGTCAGCGTAGTGTGGGTGCACCTGGGTGTGCCACGCGGCCCCTGTTCCATGCCAGAGACGTGGCTTTCGTATGGGGGGAATCCACGCATGGCCTCTGATGGGCTTAGAATGTAGACGAAGCCCTGTGATGGGCTTACATATAACCGAAAACGGTTGAAAACCAAGCATAATAAAACAGTAACGGGCGTATCGGGTCATCTTCACTCAAAAAATGGGTACGATTTGTTTTTTGACGAATCGTGTGGCTCGTGGGGTGCGTTTTGGACTTGATTATAGAGTGTACCCGTTTTTGATAGAAAACGGACCGGGTGTACCCTTTTTTGGCTACTTCCCAAACAAAACAGCTTAAGTACATCTACAACATATTTCACCGAAATAATTGACTCCAGATGTGCCGCCTCCTTCTCCATTGACGGTGCCGGCCAGGAGCCCAGCATGAGCAGCACGTACGATGCCACAGACTCCCTGAGGTGATTCGAGCGGCTGTTCCTCACGGTGTACTCCATTTCTTTAAGCTGACGGGGGAATCGAGTGTTCGAGATCACGTGCCGCATACAAGAGTCCACCTGACCCACGATCACCTACCGCGAGGAAGCCGTGGAGGGGGGGGAGGAGCGGGGGGGGGGGGGGGGGGGCAGAGGAGGGAGGGTGAGACGTGGAGAGGGGAGGATTGGGTTTATGACCTACCGCGAGGAAGCGGGGGAGGGGGGGAAGGAGGGGGGGGAGGAGGGGAGGAGGAGGGGGGGCGGAGGAGGAAGGAGGGTGAGACGTGGAGAGGGAGGGATTGGGTTTATAAGGGAGAGCACCCCAAGAGGGGCGAGACGCGGCAGCGGTGGCGCTACTATGCACATGCACACAAACCCACAATGCCGAAGAACTCAGACACAGAACACACCCACCCAAAATTAACAAATAAACACACGAACACACAAACCCCGCAAACGCGCACACGACACAAACACAACACAAACACGCAAACACACTCTTCGTGCGGCGTGCTTTATACGGGGTGTAGCTCTGTTCTCTGCTCCCTCCTACTCTCTCACCAAATCTGCCCAAAAATGTCAAATATCCTCACCGAGTTACCGTTGGCCATAAGCTGGAGTAGAACGTTGAGCATGTCCCTCATAAGGGCTGCCATGGAGTTGCCCGCGACAGTCGACAGTTTTTCCAGCAGAAGACACGCCTCTTTCACAATGGCCGAGCGAAGATCGTTCTAACAGCAAGATTTAATATAATTTCATTTTCGGAGGAGGAACCACGGGCGCGCGTAGACAAACGACAAGCGACAACGGACAAGAGATTAAAGAGGGGGGCAGGCGGAAACGTAAAACGGAAACGGAAACGCATTCAAGGTGACGAAAGTGTTACGATTTCGATCACCCCATTACCACCCCTCCCACCCCCATCACCACCATCAATACAGACAAACACTTTTTCATCACCAGCGTCTGCTTAAACGGCACGGCAACCACCACATCTCCACCACCATCCCCACCACCCCCACGACTGCCACCCCCGCCCCCACCTCAAACCCCCACCTGCACCACCACCACAACCACCACCAATACATCATTTCATTGGTTGCGCCTGCTTTTTAGCTTCATAACCTCCACCCGCCTACGTCAACAGCAGCAGTATCAGCCTGTGCCTTCTAGACCGGTATCATTTCACAATCAGGGCAAACAAACAGTTTCTCAAACACACCGTGTGCTTAAGCGGCTCCTTCAGGTGTCGCCACCCCCACCGCCCTCCCCGACACCCCCGCCCCCACCCCCAATACACGAAACCCACGAGACAAGCAAAAAAGAACTTTCTCACCAGCACGTGCTTAAGCGGTAACCCTGCCACCCCAACCCCCACCCCTACCTCCAATACAAACCCCCAAGAGGCAAATATTTTCTCAACAGCGTGTGCTTGAACGGCACCACCGCCAACACCACCTCCACCTCCACCACCACCCCCACCTCCACACCACCACCCCCACCCCCACTCCCACCCCATTACCACCACTCCCACCCCCAGTACCCCCCCCCCCCCCCCCCCCCCTCACCCCACTCCCACTGCCGCCATCGCCACCGCCCCCTTCACCCCAACCCCACCTCCAGCCTCACCCCACCCCAACCCCACTACCCGCTACCCACCACCCTTACCCCCACCACCAATACGCAAAACCCACGAGACAAAACACATTTTCTCACCAGCGTGTGCTTAAGCGGCTCCTTCAGGTGTCGCCATAAATCCGCTGTGAAAACCGTGGGTCCCCCCTGTCCCGACTTCCCTACGTCATCCACCGCCTGCTGCATGCTGATTATCGCCTTTCGTCGCTTTTCCCAGTCATCGGGGTTGCTGACGACTTCATGCGCCAGGGACTGCGCGACAGCCTCGAGGCCTCCCGCACCCCCAGCCACCTGCATTATGGAACATGAGTAACATGAAGGTAGTCGCTGATATCGTTAAAAAAAAGCAGCATACAGTATGCCACACCAGTTAACAATCCCTTATTTCTGGCCAGACTTTGTATCTTATATAAGGCAGGGTGTGTCCTACACAATACACAGTACAAACGAAGCCATGTGCTTATTTTCGTCCGCAACTCGAGCCTGAAATTCTTAAACTGACAAATTTCTTAAGCACTGTCGCGTACTGTACAACCTCGACGTATATCGCCATGTGGTCTATTAAGGGTCATATGGTTTATTAAGGGGGGCGGCGGTCTGTGGGAAGAGAGAGGTCCGTGGCACGCGATTTTGACCGCACTAAAAAGGGACCCCGCACTAAAGGGCATCGCACTAAAAAGGGACCCCGCACTAAAGGGCATCGCACTAAACAGGGACCCTGCACTAAATAATACCGCACTAAACAGGGACCACGCATTAAATAGTACCGCACTACACAGGGACCCCGCGCTAAATAGTATCGCACTATACAGGGACCCTGTACTGAATAGTACCGCAATAAACAGGGACCCCGCACTAAATAGTACCACACTAAACAGGGACCCCGCACGAAATAATACCGCACTAAACAGGGACCCCGCACGAAAGAGTACCGCACTAAACAGGGATCCCGCACTAAATAGTACCACACTAAACTCGCGACCAAGGCTACAGTAGGGAGAGGTAGTATCCCCGGTTTTCAGTAAGGTCGATGGCGGGCGCGGCTCAGTACCTCACTCAACAAAGGACTTAAACAAGTTCTCGAAACGGACTTAAACCAACATGTTCTCGAAAGTGGACTTCAAACATGTGCTCGGAAATGGACTTGAACATGTTCTCGGAAAATTGACTCTCACGCTCTCGAAAACGGACATGCTCTCGAAAACAGACTTAAAACGTCTCCTCGAAAATGGACTCTTGCGTGTTTTTTGTTGGCGCAAGCAAGCAAATCGATTCCATGGCGGTGCATATTGCGGAACCAAAACGCTCATACGTAAAAGCTACATGTGTGCGCTTGTAGCTCTTGAGTCGACGAAAAAGGAGGCCCCACAAGTGACCCCAGGGTCTATCCTAACGCGGGACCACACCACCGCGCCGACAACAACTACCGGTACAAACATAACCTTGTTGTGTACCAAGACCATATGGTGCCCTTTCTTGCTGATACAGGAGGGTACCCGATAGAACAGCTCAGAACAGGCCAGTCTTGCCACTATTATCGAGGTTGGGTAGGACGTGGTGTGTACTGCTGTGGCATGGAATATCCCATGCTGCATGCCATCCTATTCACGGAGGACCACAGTAACCAGGACCCATGATATACAAAAAAACCCATGTAATGTATTGAGCTATTTTTACTAACCACGTTCGTCCCAAATAATATAAATAATATGCCTCCCCCGTAAATAGCAATTAGACCGCAACTTCAAACTTCATTTACCGCCGTGTACACAAGGGTCATAAAGAGGGCTAAAAAACAGAACCAAACTTCGAATTGCATGCTGTCTTCGTTGTGGGGCGAGAGACGACGCGAGCGTGGTTTTCCGGTTCACAGAGTTGGATTACCGTTACACATGAGTTCCGAAGGGGCCCAATCAGAACCGTACTGCTTGCTGCCTCGTAATGGCCATACTATCCCAGCGTCGTGGTCCCCACATACCGTACAGCCTATCCGTAAAAAGCATCGAGAACAAGACGCACACAAAAAAAAAAAAAAAACTTATGTGTGCATCCAAAAAAAAACGAAAAAAACAACCACCTCCAGCGAGCGCGCTCACTCTCACGCGCATCTCGCTCGTGCGCGCATCCGCGCGCAGCAAACAATAACGGCCGCGAAGGTTACACCGCCTAGGGAACCGAGAGCGGGCTAACCTGTAGTTTATTTTCTGCATACATACGAGAGGATTATTCGGGGTTATCGTTCCATGATCTTGTAGAGGACAAGAGCACACCACTGGTGGGGGAGGTGAGGATTCCTCTGGAAACGTTTGCGCAAGCTAGGTAGGCCCAAATCGAACGGCGAGGGATAGAGCTGAGTAAGCTGCGCGATCGAAGCAGTGAGGAATCGTGGCTGGCCAGCGCCCAAGCGAAAGGCCAGACTGTGTGATCTCTGGCCCTTCTGGTGCCTTTATTTGTGGCCAAGAGCTATCTACCTGCCCTAATGTAACAAACTCACCCATATAGTATATTACAAGCACCAACAACGCGGCTTGCAAAGATGAGTATTGACCTGAACTTCGTCGAACTCACGGCTGACGTCCTTGACATTTTTTATAAAATATCTATCCGCACCACCGGCCCTGCCACAGAGAGTCCCACAAAAAACTTCACCGTAAAAAACATGGGGGAAGCAAGAAATTCTACAGCTGCCATACTGAATTTCGCGTTGGCTGCGCTCTTCCTCAACTAAAAAGTGTGTCCAAAGAAAGACGCCTGATACGATAGACGTGTCGAGGTATATATACGGTTTTTTGGCTAAACGCGTTTCTGGACGATGGGGCTCCTTAACCCCTCAACTGGAAACCCGTTTTTGGAGACAAAATTACTTGGAGTTAGTATAGGAAGGGGATCGGGGGCTCTAAACGGGTTAACCCACAATCGTCGGAAAGCCATTATTGCTTGGCAATATACAGAAACCACAGCAGTAGACCTATCCTCTGGGCCTCTCAATCGCCAGCGGGCAGTGCCGTGGTGCCGTCCGCTCGTTTGCCTCTGCTGCACTTGCACACCAATGCACGAGAAGCTAGATGCACGCTGCAAGAAGAGTGGGCACGTATTTTCTCTCCTCCTTGCCTCTGGTCATAATGCGCTACCCACGTCCGTAGAGCCCACGACTGCCAATGGTTAATAGTGTCGTATGTCATTAAAACTGGCATCTCATTTGTTCTGCGAACTTGAGGTATTATGTTTTTACTATACCTGGCCACGGGACTGATCGTCGGCTTGAATTTTCAGTTTACTCAAAAGCAATTTAATGGTGAGGTTCAGAGCTTCTCAAGTCACCACCCTTAGAAGACAAATGGCTGCACCTCGACCGTAGCCTGTTTCCGAAAACCATTATCAGTATCTCGGCTGTTTACAAGAGGGCCAGCACCGTACACTGTCGTGCGAAACACTCTTGAGCAAGAAAAACAAACGAACCAATCCATAGATCAACCAAAAAAAAAATCAACAGAACAACAAACAATACACGAAACGAGGTACACCACACATGGATAAAAAGAGGGACGTGTTTTGTCCTCCGTGTGGTCGATACGGTATACTACAATATTTTCGATGTTAGTGCGAGACGACGTGTTTTGTCCTCCGTGTGGTCGATATGGCATAATTAACTATTTTTGATGTTAGAGGGAGACGATATATACAAATCGTCAAAAAACGTCAAAAAGGCTTCGCCCACCATCGCGAATACAAGCATGTACATGGCTCAACGCTACGCAGCTTACATCGTCAAAGGAGCTGTGCCATGGTACATAGGCATGACCCTTGTGAGGCGAAAAGAAAAACTCACTGGCGAGGGGGGAGGTTCTCAATCCAGGAGCTACCACACATCTTAGAATTAGACGTGTAATACAGCAGCCGTAGAGTTGCGTTTTAGTGCGGTATCTTTTAGTGCGGGGGGGCAGCTTAGTGCGGTGATAATCGTTTATCATGACTTACACTACTACAGTACATACTTCGAAGTACAGTGTATACCAGCACTATCCAGATAGTGCGGGATGCCACTGTAGTGCGGTAACTGTCATCTGAGCAAGGCACCGCACGAAAACGAGGGACCAAGACCACACACAACAGACTTCGTTACACACCTATAGCCCACAGTACTTGGCATCTGAGATAGACAGCTTACAAACGTGTCTCGAGATTGGTTACTGGATGGCGTCTAAAACTCCCCAACAGAAAGACCCTTCACACAATAGTAGGCGCACCCGTCGTCTGGGAACCCCCACCGTGGCCCGTCTTGTCCAGCAGCTGTAAGAGTGGCGCATCGGGAGCCTCCCTCCGTCCATCGCGTTCTACTCCCTCCGATCTCGCAAAAGACTCCTTGCAGTGCAAGAAAGAGCTCTACTGCTGTAGCTCTACCCTACCAACCTTCCGTGGAAAATATCACTGGCCCCCAAGGTTCCAACGAGGCGTTGTTCGAAAAACGGCTTCGATCTACCCAAGTTTTTCGGTGGGAACAATAAAGTCCAAGGAGAATTATTTCGATGTGGCTTGACCCTTTCAGAACTGCGAAAAAAAACACACACACACAGACAGACAGACTAATTCCAAGTAATTTCCCCAAAAACGCGGGTGCAATCCTATAGGGCTTAAACCCTTTTTAACTGCGAGAAAACGACCCCGCTCAAACGCATTTTTTTGCCCCACTCTTACATTACTGCGAAAGCTACCCTACTCAAATTCCAAGTAGATTTCGTTCCCAAAAGCGTGGGCGCAGCTCTTAAGGGGTTAAGGTGCGCAGGCAGGCATTTTGGGCGGCCTCGGGAATGTATTACAATAATGTGGGTTGATTTATTGGTGTTGGTGTACGTGGTCTTTACATTAACCCGTTGATTCTGCCCAGCGACATCGAGCACACAGCGCACCCGGCCATGGTCCATGCTGATTCTTCGTCCTCAAAAGATACACATGCGAGCCGTGTTGCCACAAACTACGAAAGAGGGATAATACATCGACATCGTACACAAAATAGCAAGGCAATGCAATGCCATTATTCGTTGAGACATGTACACAAACCCTGTCGGCACAAAACTACGAGAGGGATAACACATCGCAGACACAACAATTGTAAGGATAGCTGGCAAAGCCATGCCAATATACGTTGTTGATGTACTTCGAAGTACCGATACAAGCTAGTTCTAGAGGGAATCGCCGAACTGCATCCTCAATGACGACACAAACCCAGTAACCGCGCGATCGGAGCATCACACACCGCTTGCAAAGACAAATTTCGACGAAATCTTCGATCTCACAGCTGTACTGTATTTTCTTCTATTCTAATAGTAACGACATTTGGCAATGCCATGCCCACATCTCACAGCTGTAGTGTATTTTAATTCTTTATAATAGTACTCGTAAGGACATTTGGCAATGCCATGCCAACATCTCATGGCTGTAGTGTATTTTAATTCTTTACAATAGTACTCGTAAGGACATTTGGCAGTTCCTTGCCAACATCTCACAGCTGCAGTGTATTTTAATTTCTTATTTTAGTAAGGACATTTAGCAATGCCATGCTAAAATAAAGTAAAAGATACACAAGCCCTGTGGCCACACGCTAATGAGACTGGGATAATCCATCGCAGACACACTACCTGGTGCCTGGTACGTAGTAAGTAGATTTGGCAACGCCGTGCCAATATAAGTTATACCTGGTATACCGTCAGCTACTTTTTTAAAATAAACAACATACCACTTCCGAATTTAAGGACCATTTGATACTCATATTATGAACCAAACGTTGCTTACATTTATTGACACAGTGGTATGTCAAACGTGAAAAAAATGGAATTTGAGTCGGTTCATTGTTCAGCACCTGGCAAGGATGTCGGTTGACGGTCTATTTTGGTGCCATCAAGGCGTCGTTAGACGTAAAATACTGGTTTTAGTATTGAGCGGTCCATGACGGTTGTCCGTCCAAAGCCACGTCAACGCCTCTTTAGCCGTAACATACTGGTTTTAATGTGGAGCGGTCCATGACGGCTGTCCGTTAAAAGTCACGTCAAGGCCTCTTTAAACGTAATATACTGGATTTAGTATGGAGCGATCCTCGACGGTTGTCCGTCGAAAGTCACGTCAAGGCCTCTTTAGACGTAATGTACTGATTTCAGTATTAGGAGCGGTCCTGGACGGTTATCCGTCAAAAGTCAAGAGTGCCGTCAACCGACATTTTTGGTACCTGGCACATACACTACAGCTGTGAGATCGAAGACTTCGTCGAAACTCTATACGATAGTCGAAAAGGGTCACCAAAGTTTGGAGTACAAGCTACTTGACATCAGATTTGGCTTCCAATATAAATAGCCAAGAGTCGCCCTTTTTTTCCATTGTAGTACAAACTACTCGGAATCAACGCTACTAGGAGTTAGATTTGGTCCATCTCCACAGAGCACAGACAGCAGTAAAAGGTTCACGTTTGCGGTGGTATGCGTACCGGTAGATAGGGCAAAAACATGTTGGATTAAAGTTGAGTACATTTGGGTTAACAAGCCTTTCGACGATCTTGGAATAACCCCTTCAGCGCCCCAAAAGAGTTCCCAATACTAAGGTCAAGTAATTTTTCCACAAACACGGGTTTCCAGTTGCAAAGGCATTAAGAGACCCCTTCGTTCAGAAATTGTCCCGCAAAAAAGGGCTACCTCTATCGTAGGACGCGTCTGGTAGGGGTACTCAAATAAGGGACTTCCCCATCATCGATAGAACCTCGTGTGTGTTCGGCACTGTTACCAGCTGTATACCCGCAGCAAGGGATTGTTCATAGGTAGCATCGGGTTAACTCCTATGGGACTTCAGAGGGGGGAAACTGACGAGAAAAACTGACGACGGTAGGATCAGCCACACGATGCTAGCGGGCTGCTAGCTTACGGGGGGGGTGATACTGCTTTTAATGCGGGACTCCAACGCAAGTCCTGAGTTGCACTTCACGCGCGTAGCATCAACTACAGTATCTATCGTGTGTTGCGCACTCATGCTAAGATATGCTACTCTGTACTGACCGCATTCCTTATGTCGCATTTTGTATTCATCTTATCGCTATGTATGGGCCCCTCAACGGTATAGTTGGTTCGTTTTCTCCAGAGTTAAGACAGCACCAGGTTAAGGTTTGAAGCTGATTAATTTTCAGTACATATGCAGCAGAAGTCAAAAACCTGTTTGAAGCTGTACATTTATCGGGGAAGCTACTTGAAACTACGAGCTGGGTCAGCCTAAAAATGGATAAAAGGTTCAAAAAGTCGTATCTCGTGAACCGATGCATATTAGACACAACTAAATACATCGCTGTAATCGGCCAATCGTCGTGCATACGCAGCACCACGTGGCCACCTGCTCCGGCGTCATTTGACAAAAAGTACTTGTATTCAGTGTGCATTAAACTGGGTTGAAAACGTTTTATGCGGCGGAATACCGCACACAAATACAACTTTTGTTGTTTCGAAGATGTTTCCGAAAGCTCCGTCGCCACCGCTTTTACGAGGCACCAGAACCGTCGATCTGTCCTAGGGGCCTCCTTTTATTGTGTAGGGGGTAGGGGACCGTTCGAGAAATATCCGCACCTCCTTCCTGGATAATAGGCGTATAGTATGCTGATACTCGTAGCGCTGCAGGCTCTTCCTACAGGAGACAATATCGCACTTTTTCGTGTTGTGGGTTGATACAAATATAAAATAGCAGGGCTTTTGCACGGGTCATGAGCCGACGCGCGGGCCGGGTCAGCAGAGTAATAGACTCTCGCGGGTCGAGTCGGGTCGGATCAAGATGTCTCACGGGACGGTTCGAGTCGGATCAGGAGGTTATGAAATCTGACGGGTTGAGTCAGGACGGGTTGGATCACCCCGACCCGACCCGACCCGCGAGACGTGACCTGACCCGCGAAAAGGCCTGAAACAAACAACCGTCTAGTGGAGCACACAAACATCATGCTGCGCGTGAGCCCGAGATCATGTTGCCTTGGAGCTCGCTCGGGTACATCCATCCCGCGCCTCACCAGTCCGGGCAGTTTCCCGCTGTAATCGTCACTGTTTTCCAACACGTTTCCGCTTCGAAAGCAACTGAGTTAAATCGACACACGACGCGTATGAAATTACGTGGAAGTGTGGTGAGCCAAAGCTTTATTTTTCCCCATTTGCGGGAAAATGAAAAAAAAAAAAAAAAAAAAAAAGTTTCCGCTTCAAGTCCAAAAGGGCTCATACCTACGCATATACATATATGGTACAGGACGCGTGCTGCGATAGAGGCACAAGTGCTGATGTAGCACTCTTCGGATAAACTATTTTCCGAATGGCGGGGGCCCAAAAAAAAACGTCGGAATCCCATCTTTGCTTTTGGGGTTCACCATGTTTTCGTTTCTATACCTAGGCCATGGGTTTTTCCATCGAGATGCACTTTCGGTGTGCTCGGAATAATGTTTTGCCTCAGAGGGCGTATACGCTAGACCCTCCTCAAAAGGCTAGGAGCCTCGGAAAAATAGAGCCAGTGCACCTCTACCGTAGCCTGTGTCACAGGACACCCACCAGATATATACTAATTATACACTAAGAACCCGAAATACTTGCCGAGGTCGGGGTTCTTATTTGACATAGGTTGCTTTCCACACCAAATTCAGTATAATGGCTCCCGAATTTCTTGTTCCCCCGGAAATGGCAGGCTGATTTCCTTGTGGAGCACATTCTTATGAAGGGACCCGTAGTGTTAACAGTCTAAAAATCCCTTCACAGCTGCTGCTGCTGCCTGGGGCCATGGTCCTTACAAGGATATTGGAATTAGAGTTGGATCGTTCTTGCAGTAGCGAAAAATAACGTTCTTATGATACTGCCAAACTGGCAACCACACTCTAGTTTCAAGTAATGTGGCACCGAAACGTGGGTCCAGTTGCAAAACGGACGAGTCAACATTTTCCCCCGCTGCAAAAACTGTCACATACCAATTCCAAGTGGTTTGTCCCACAAACACATGCGTGTTCTTCTGAAGGGGGTAATATCAAGACTATTGAGACTTTCAATAACAGAGTACGTTGGTATTTCATATGTTCGTGGTCCTCGATAAATTGCTTTGCGATGATTTTGGTTTTCTCTGTGACACAACAGAATGTGACCACATACCTTGTACCTCTCTATGATGAAGGATCAACACGGGCACAGGGTGTGGTGATGTCGTTGGGTAGAAATAAGGAACACAAAACGCTCATGCCCAGGGCGTTAAACACGGAAATCTCAACGTCTCACATATGGACAAGTCTTGCCTCTGTGAGATCAAGATGAGTTTACATCAGAAGATAAGTTTGCAGAATGCTGCGGTATTCTCTGCCACTCCAGATACATTGGAGCCTGTATGATCACGGATTAAAACATGGCGATGGGTTAACGTAAGAACAACAAGAGTATCAACACCAACACCAACACCAACACCAACACCACCACCACCACCACCACCACCACCACCACCACCACCACCACCACCACCACCACCACCACCACCACCACCAACAACAACAACAACAACAACTCCGTAATACGCGCGACCGAGGCATAAACATTTTCACGTTATTAATATCCATGCTCGAGGGGCACGATGACATAATACATGGGGAGGGTCGTAAAAAATGAGTAATTCACACTATTTTCAAGACATGAACTACATGCCATGTGCGAGGGAGACGACACACGACACGCAGCTCGCCGAGACGAGATTCGACGAAACTGTTGATCTCACAGCTGACGTTTCACAACGTGCATGAAAAATTTCCTGCTGGCGGAGAATATGGGTTGGAGCTATGAAAGAGTAGTCGGGCTAGGGATAAGGTGGTTATCTGATTGAAAAGAGAAGAAAAAAAACTCATCATTCTTCTTCAACCACACACTGCTCAATATTCAAAACACCTATACTCGAGGTATATCAATTTCCAAACTAATCCCGAAGAACAGTGGTGGGAGACTAGAATCTTAGAAAACGTTCAGCCAAACTCTTCAGCCCCAACCCTAACAGCCACAGAAACCATGCCAGTCGGTCGGCCACCAACCAGATTTCTGTACTGACAGTTGTGTTGTGTATGCTTCGCCTCTCTATTGACAAGTACCCGTCGGGTATTTTTTATTAGCAAAGTCGTTCTATGCCATTGTCGCAGCAGGCCACACCCCAAGCTCAACGCCCATACGTATCAGACAGCCTGCGAAGCTGCCTGAGGAGCACATGCCGGGCTTTTCCTATAGAAAATCATGGATTGTGCTGGTGGGGAAGAGGGGACGTTACGTATTTCCGGTGGCCCACATCAATGAGTTGCTGCTCACCTCACCGGACTGCCGTAATGCGGTAATGGCATATATGCTGTACGAGACTATAGCCCTTACCCAGCACCGTAGGGGTACGTATGTGTCATGCAAATACTGCACTGACTACTGCTGTGTAGGTGGTACTGCTGCATCGTATATTTACATCGCTGAAATCCGCAGGTTTGGACACGAATCGATTTTTCAAGCTGTTATTGCACTGCCGTAGATTCTCTTGGGAATACACTTAAAGAAGTTGTTGATGTTGTTATCTCGCAATAAAATAGATCATGATGCCAAAATCAAGGGAGCACCTCCCACAGGTACATAGGGGTGACCCGTTGTCAATTACAAATGTACTATGATACGAGTAGCGTTTGGAACCCTTCCGTGTACGTAATAAAGCCGGCAGCGCAGGTACACAGCAAAATACAGCAGTGTTGGCGGTGGAGTCAAGGGATGATAGCTGGAGCGCGCTGATGCCCTCAAGGCTGGCCGCGGGAGTGGCGATTGGCACTGCTGCTGCTGCTTTATTCACTACCACAAGGCTTCAGCCTTGCTTCGAGTAGGCCTTGTTGGCGGGCACAAACTGAGATGGTTGGTGGCTTTTGGTGGCTGGGTCATCCTGACACATCCACGGGCGTCTCCGGGCTTGCAAGTTCGTACTCGAACCGCAACATGTAACCGCCATGGAGACCTGGGAGCCTCACCGACTATGAGCGCGTAGCAATTCGCTCTGGTTTTCCTATTATTGAACTGGGTCTATCTATCAAGCCGGGTATAACGACGATGTCCGCTCCGGGCTCCTGATAAGCAGAGAGGTGGAGGTGCGGAGGTGCGTGTTGTGCTTGTAGAGCCGCGAGACACGAGAACACACCCATACCGTTGTGCCCTAGCCGCCTGTGACGTGTGATGTTGTGCGTTATGATATGCACACAGGCGATAATAAGAACGTCGGCAATAAAACAACAAAAAGTTCGCGGTCAGCGGCGGCAGCAGCAGCAGCAGCAGCAGCAACGGCGGCTTCACTCGGGGGCGAACGGTTCTATACATACTGGTAATGCACTCTAAAGGGCTAGCAGGCTACGTAGAAGGGGGAGATACCGCGTCGGTAGAGTTTACACCTGCTGTACCTTTCGCGGCAGCACAAGCCAGAGCCACGATCGATTGACGCACAGATACACGACCGGTTGCGTGTGGTCGCGTTTTCTTCGTTCTTTCTACCCATCGACATCCGTTGCATCCAGTCCGCGTCTGATTATTCGTCCTAGACCAAACAACCCCCCCCAATAGGCCACAAACAACGAGACAAGACACAAAACATCGCCAAAACCAGGTATCATCCCAGCCCAGGACACCAAATATGAGACATAGTACAGACCCACAGGATGGGTTTCGTATCTAGGAAAGGTCGGGTACTACACTACAGCTGTTGTAGCTTTTCAGTATATCTTATCTTCTTGTAGAACTTCAGCCTGCTTTTCTTATTTTTACTACCCTGTTCATCAGAAGGGGGCGCAATTTCGGTCGGGGACAGAGTTACGCGTGTACTACTAATACAGCTAGCTGTAGTTTATATAGCAGTAAGCATAACACGAGTAAGGTGATTCAGCAAGGACAAAAACGGAATGCACACTTTTTTTTCCTTCTTTTTCTCACATTTTTACTTTCCAGCTTCCAGGCAAGCCGTGGTCACAGGTGTCGTCCCTTCTCACCCCCGATTCTTGCCTTCAATTTTGATCGCGCATACAAGGGTTCAGCAATCCCACTGCTCGTCGATTTTTCATCGAGTGTTGCTGACTCACAATCTCGCGCTTTCCGCAAGTCAATTTGTGCACAACCAAAAGTCCCAACCAAGTTATACGAGTATGCACTCGGCGGGGCTCGAACTCACGAAACTGACCTATATGGGGATACCGCCTTATTCAGACTGCCTCATTCAAGTCCGGTCGCCCCGGTGGCGTATCAGGTTAACCTCGAGCCTGGTATAGGTCAGTTTCGTGAGTTCGAGCCCCGCCGAGTGCATACTCGTATAAATTCGTTGGGACTTTTTCTTGTGGACAAATTGACTTGCGGAAAGCGCGAGAGCGTGAGTTAGCAACACTCGATGAACAATCGACGAGCAGTGGGATTGCTGTACCCTATGCGCGATAAAAATTGAAGGCAAGAACCGGGGAGGAGAAGGGATGACACCTGTGACCACGGCTTGTCCAGAAGCTGGAAAGTGAAAGTGTGCAAAAAAAAAAAAAAAAAAAAAAAAAAAAATACCAGGCTCGAGAATAACCTGATAAGCCACCGGGGCGACCGGCACACTACCTAGACACAAGACGCACGCCACCTACCTGGTACCAGGTGTGTAGACTACGTATGATATCATATTGGCAAACATGACAGACGTAATGAGGAGAAACCCTATTTGCAAGACGGGCCTGCAACGAATTCTTGCAGGACGTGCCTCTGATTGGCCACCTGCCGCTTTTTATTGCCCGCGTTTTTTTTTTGGCGAACGCCTGCCGAACGCGCGGCGAAGCCGCGCGAGGGCACTTTTAGCCCCACGTACCGGTCAAACGGTCAGGGGTCGGGTAGGGGTTGGGGTTAGGGTTAGGGTTAGGGTTAGGGTTAGGGTTGGGGTTGGGTGGGGTCTGTGCAGGTACCTGGGACAAAAGTGTGCCAAAACGTCCTGCAAGAATTCGTTGCAGGCCCGTCCTGCAAATAGGGGCTCCCCGTAATGAGGCACATCTGTCAAGGAAAACCGGGGACCGGCCAAGGGTGTAGGGTAGGGCCGAATGTTCCACACTAAAACCTAGTAGTTTGGCGTCCGTCAAGCCGTCTGTCACGGGGTGCAAGAAAGTGCCGTCTCTTGGCATACTACGACTCGTACTCGTAGAATACGACTCGTACTCGTGGAAGAGCAAACGGTGCAGCGCGCAAGCTGTGAACAGAAGAAGACAGTTGGAGGTGCCCGGTCGTTAGGCGCATTTCGCGTGTGCACGAGTAATTTCCCGATTAGAGTACAGCAGCACGTGATTGTAAGTCGAACGGAAGAAGTTCGGCCAATCAGATCAGGTACGACGGTATGTGCCTGGTACCGGAAACCGGAATAGCTTGAGACATCGAGATTCACACCTACCTACTGCTGTCACACGTCACTCTGTTACGTAATCGATCGCGCGCGAGCGGAGCGCAAGTGCGCAGCGAAGCAGAGTCGGCATTATAGGTCCATGCGTATGTTTTCAGATACTGCTGCACAGGTAAGCAGGTGGTGGAGCAGTGCTCAGGGTCTAGGAGCACGCTGGAGTGTTGGAGTGTCGGTAGGTCGTTGGTGCATTCTTTTGGATAGCGAGTATAATATGATAACACGGCTTGTTGTTTTTAGTATACTTTCCACTATACCTGGTACAGCAGTACCAGCAGTACACAACGCTCAAATAACAAGCAACCACAAGAAGTCGTAACACTAGAGCAATTCGAAACACCACTGTTATCACGAGACCCCGGGACCTCAACACCCTACCCGTGATGACGACCACGACAAGACGCCGAGCGGTTGTGGTAGTGGTGAGACGTGCAATTCGGTCGGGAGGGAGGCTAAGAGCAAAAAATGACCTGCTCTGTGCGGTGCCTCTTTCCCTGCTTTCGCCAAAAAAAGAATGACGCCAACTCCACTCCACCATTACTCACCTTTCGACTCATAGCC
Organism: Undaria pinnatifida; assembly: GCA_012845835.1. Lineage (NCBI taxonomy): Eukaryota > Phaeophyceae > Laminariales > Alariaceae > Undaria > Undaria pinnatifida. The sequence goes on along the minus strand of JABAKD010000015.1, from coordinate 5,749,351 downwards.
CCAGCGAAAAAGTGTCAAGGTTGAGGGCACACACTCCGGGGCACAGACAGCAGCTATGTTGCTTGCTTCAACTTGGCACCACGATAACCTGTCGTTCCGAGTTCCCGAGCGGACAAGCTCCAAAAAGGGCGCGCAAGTTGCTTTTGAGCGTATTTCGGAGTTCAACGAATACTTCGTTGGCGTTATTATTAAGGGGAGGACAGAACCGTTTCCGTTCCTGTTTTTTCGAGGATACAACCAGAAGAAGCCAGCAGCCAGCCTGGCAGCAACGTCAAGCGAAGCAGTGCATGCGTATCATAGCCTGCGATCATGCCCTTCACTGCTCTGCTGGGAATTCGTAAGCCCGACCAGGGGCTCATCCAGGTAGGGCGAAGTGACCTGAGGCAATCAACGGCTGTTGATGGTATCGGTCTTTGGAGGTGCCTCGCATTATATCAAGAGACAGCAGTGCGGCAGAAACGCGAACCGACATCTGCTGCAAGGATCCGAACATTGCACGGCGGTTACGATTTCTGCCGTTGTCGCAGAGTCGGTACCATACGAAACATGCACATGCCAACATCCCACGTTCGATTGCACTATTAGTACAGCAGTGGTGGCGTATACCATGATACCTGCAACCCTAATTTAGATAACCTCTCAGGAGGCACACCCTGTATGTAGCAAAGATGCCCCACTCTGTAGTCTATGATGTATGATGGGAGACGGCACTTTCAGCCCGTGACAGACGGCAATAAATTTTCAATTGTCCAATAAATCATAAATCTATCCTTGATGGACGCCGAACTACTAGGATTTAGTGTGTAACGCCCGGTTTCACACCCCTGATCGCTGCACGTATTGACTTGACAGATCGTCCCCTGACATGTGTTTGCTCTGATGGAGCAGAAGTTACAGTCGTACCGTCGCCTTTTCTTGTCGATTCGCGACCCCACGTCCAGGTGGTTGAGGCGGCGGGACTGCTACTGGGCATCACAGCAACAGACGAGGATCGCGATCCCGAAGCACTTATTTATCGGGTGAGGATTTGGGCGGGTGCCTGGTCATGTAGGGTTGATTCGGCCGCACCGTAAATCCCCACGGGTAACGACACAACATAGTCTATAGACTGGTACAGTACCACAGGCAGAGGACAGATCACCTAATAAGAAACAAAGAAACCGACCTGGGCTGGGTTTCTTATTTGGGAGAGGGCGCGTGCTGCACTAACTTCACCCAAACGACTCCCGTTTTTTTTTTTTTTAGGTCCCGTAAATCTCGATCTGCCTTTTTTATTATCAAGAATACCCTGTTTCTTTAGATTGTCGGTGTTTTGCACTAATATACTCGTACGTGTACTATGCTTAACATAGTTTACACAGGCGACGAAAAAAACGACGGCATTCAATTGTAGTTTTATCCAGAGTCTCGTAGGAAGAACGTGCTGCAGTATGAACATCGCCATCAGTATCATAATACTATCCTTTCCTACCTCGACAAAATAGAAAAGATGCCGTTCCGATTGAAAAGATCGAGCACCCTTCCATAATAAAGCAATATGAATAGTACCTCTCCTAGATGATACGTGTAATGGAGTGCCCTCCGTAAAAGGATACTGTAGTTTGTTATGATTCGACGTGTAACCATGTCATAGTTGAGGTGAAACCACGTGACATTAAATGTCACACTCACGTCAAGGCCATCATAGATGGGCGATAATGTAGGTGACGATGATGGGACACGCAGGACGCCCCTCATCGCACTACCCCCTGCTCTACCCTGCTCTACCCTGCACTACTCTGCCCTACCCTCATACGAAGCCCTGTTATGTCTGTCTTTAGCATTCTATTTAGGGAAATAATGCATAATAAGCTTTGAGCCTAGCCAGCGAGCCATGAGGAGAGACCAATAAAGACACCGGAACCCATGAGGGACACGTTTCCCAACACCGATCAACCACGCATCCCCCATTCGGAGTACCATCTCATTCGGCCATTATTTTATTAGATTAGCCAATGACCACATGCTGATGCACGCGTCGCATGTGCGCCTCTCCTTACCAGTATTTTATTGGAAATCGAACACATCCTCTACCCCACATGCCCGAACTGCATTGTGCGACCGATCGATGCTGTGATAAAAGAAGAAACGTCATTTTTGATTCAATGTATGTTCCCCTTAACCCTTTTAGAGCCCAAAACTCCCTCCATATACTAATTCCAAGTAATATTTCTCCCAAAACGGATCTTCAGTTGAAAAGGCGTTAGAGTCCCCCCAAAAAATATATAACATATTCCTGGTGAGGTAGATGTCGTACCTGGTACCAGGTACGTACGTCGTATGTGTACAAGTACGATGTTCCCCTTCAGCTTACGGCTTTGACTAGATGTCTCTGGGGCGCCACGAGTCGAATGGGAGGAATATATGTCTTCCAATGACAACGACATATGTGAGCTATACTGCTTTTTCTGCGCTGCTGTATGCTTCGTGTACCTGGCATGAGGTCTGATGGTGTGTGTTTGATCGTTGCATCGAATGTGGAAATAAACGCTTGTCGTGGTTCGATCTCGCATGAACCCGCCCACGAGCACAGGCGTAGCAAATACGTAACGTGTGTTTGCACAGATGGACCCTTGCTGCGGTAGAAAAGAAGGCATGCACCGTCGTGGGGGGGCGGGGGCAGCGGCTGCTATATGCCCCTGGATCTGAGTTACGAAAGTGGGAGGAGCTGGACAAGAAGTATAACAACAACAACAACAACGGCAACAGCGGACTGATATCATCGTGTATTCGTTGTTGGTGTCAAGTACCAGGGTATCCTATGACGAACGGATCTGTCTTGAAAGCCGGGTTATTATTTAGTCCAACACAGTTGACAGCACAAAAGAGCCGTGTTGTCAGAACAAAAAAAAAAAGTTTTGACGGTCTTACTGCCTTTTGGAAAACCCGCGCTCGCACAAGACAAGAGTAGCTTAGTTGTTGTTGACTTCAGAGTCGAGAGTTGTTGAGATACCACATTACTAGCTTTTGGCCACAATCTACAGCTCGTGGTCACGAAAACGGGCACGAGACACATGCTTCGGTCGGGGTTCAACTCGTGTTTCTTAAGCTTCTGACATTAGCACTTTAACCCTTTGAGAACTGAACCCACCTTTTCGTCTTTCGGGGGACAAACGACGTAGAAATAGCGTGGAACACACTTTGCAGTTAGTTTGTAAAAACCATACCCTAAACTGGATTTGACAAAACATGAAAGTACGACGCGATCAACACTCCCGTGGTGTTATAAGGCTTGGTTTGGGTAGATCATAGGTTAACCTTTTACCTGTGGTCAAACGGACTATTACCCTCTTAGTCCTTAACAAATGGCGTTGTCGACAGACCATAGGTTTCTGGGTCGTGGGTTCGAGTCCCACCATCCACCAATAATAAACTTTTGCGACTTTTTCCATGTCGAATTTGAAAAGTACTCTCCCTGGTATCCCCATGAAATGGAACCGCGCGTGGATATTGACACGTCCGCCCGTATATCCGGCCGACCTGCTACCCTGCCATCTCAGGGGGGGAAAGTGTTACAAGAAGGCTTAGTTTGGGTAGGCAATTGGTTAACCTTTAGAAAGTAAACGGTCGAACGGTCTAACACCCTCTCACTCCTTAACCATGGCCTACAAGTGTACAGCGAATTAATTGATATCATCGGAAAGCTAGTGAAAGAACATGTAACGGTAAAACACGCACGATGTCGGGAAGGGGGCGGGCAGGGTCAGGAGAACATGACGCACGTCTAGCATTCGCAGCTGTTGGTTGTTTGTTGGGGATTTTTCATTGTTTTGCGGTTGCCTTTTAGTTTTCACATGGTCTGTATCTTTGGTTTCTTCACCATCCTTTTTGTTGTTGCGACCGCCAGACCGCCGGTAGGGACAGCTCGCTTTGTGGTTGCCGTGGGAACTGAAGGATATGCCAGCTAGCGCTAGATTGATTGCGAACGCAATTGAGGTAATTCTTTTCACACGACTTTATTATTATTATTATTATTATTATTATTATTATTATTATTATTATTATTATTATTATTATTATTATTATTATTATTATTATTATTATTTTATTTTTTATCCTCCAGCGGATGGGGAAAAATAAAACTTAAGCTCACCACACTTCCACGTTTCACACGACATGTATGAAAATACGTGGAAGTGTGGTGAGCTACAGAGAGATATAATTCGAGTAAGTCTACGTGATCTGGCCATGCGGTGCCAACCGCAATGAGCGCGCGGGGAAAAAACGAAAAGATGCAAGCCAGCACACCAGACTGTTTGCGAAAAAAATCTTCGACGACGGCAAGTAGTGAATGAATGTCTTCCTATGACCTGAGGGTGGAACGTCGACGAGGAATAGGATGAATTACACGGGTAGAAAAAATGAAAAGATGAGGGGAAGGGAACTACCGGTTGGCAGAGGATCATGGGAGAGATACTACTGTTTTTATCGGAAGGATGTTCGATTTATAGAGTTGTGAATCCGCAAGACTTAAGTCACCAACTGGTCACCAGTCGGGCTAACAGTTTTTCGTTTACCAGAGGTGCCGACTACTCGACTTGTTTTTCTTCCGTACTAGTAGGAGTACTTGTTTAATGCGGGGTGCATTTTTTCCTGTTTAAGGAGGGTCTCCTCGGTCGCGGTGAGCTGATTTGGCTCGCTTCGCTAGCCTGACTTAAGTCGGCAATTCGGCTGGCCATCAGCTGGCTTCGCCAGCCGACTTGCCAACTGAAGTCAGTTAGTCGGCTAGCAGCACCTACCGATAAGTTTTTCGTCGTGAAATCCTGCCGGTTCACGGCTCTATCGCGTTGTATCGGAACGGCATCTACGCTGTATTGTCGGAGGGAAAAAAAGATACTAATGCCTTCAATTAGAACGAATGAATTGTACATGGGGCGTTGTATGGTAGGGTTATGGATTCTTCGATAGGGGAGCGAGTCCTATGGAAAATGCATGCTGTCGAGGGCGTCGAGTGCTCCACATTAAACCTTAGTATTTTCGTGCCAGTCAAGGAAAATTCGTAGAGCTATGAGACGGCACGACTTAAGTCACCAACTAGTTTATTAGTCGGATTTATCTTTAGTCGTTTCCCAGAGGTGCCGACTATCCGACTTTTTTTTGTTTCCATACGTGTAGTAAGGATGTTTTTAATGCAGGGTGCATGTTTTCCTCATTGGGCGAGCCTTCCTAGGTCCGGGGGAGCTATTTGGCCCGCTTCGCTAACCCTACTTACGTCGGCATTTCGGCTCGCCACCAGCTGGATTCGCTAGCCAACTTTCCGACTAATATGCAATTATCCGGCTAGTGGCACCCACCGATCGTTTTTTTGTCGTGAAATCCTGCCGACTCACAGCTCTAGTAACTAATTATGGTCTTGAATTTGTATGAATTGACAGACAACAAATTTATCTTTCAGTTCATAATTCAACACTTTTAAATAATTGTTAGACCTGTGAGTCGGCGGGATTTCACGACTACTAACTAATCGGTAGGTTCCGCTAGCCGGCGAACTGCATTTAATCGAAAAGTCGACTTGAGAAGCCAGCTGGTGGCCAGCCAAATTGCCGACTGAAGTCAGGCTAGCGAAGCGAGCGAAATTAGCTCGGCGGCGATCGAGGGGGGCCTCCTTAGAAAGGAACAAAATTCACCCTGCATTGGACAGCCCTTCCTTAAAGTATGGAAACCGAGAAAGTTGGACCTGTGTCGGCACCTCTGGGAAACGACAACCCTGCCTCTCGCGCCTGTGCCTATATACTTTCGGCTTATGGTATCGCCCTCATCCATCGGCTGCCCTTGATTAGAGAGAGAAATTTTGGGCGGAAACAAAAAAAAAAAACTGAGTGAGCCTTTTCGGCTCCTCAACCGAAGAAGCCACCCAATATCGTTGAAACCCGATTTATATTTTCGTCGTGTCTTTAGCGCCAGCACACCTATATAACCCATTAAATCGTGCATCGGGCGGAGGAAACCCGTTTTTGTTCTCAAGCTCGAGAGTAGGGTGAAGTATGGCACTCCTCCTCGAAGGAGGAATGCGTCGGGTAGGATGAGGTGGAGCTTTTGACACACGGTAGGATAAAGGCGCACGACGAGTGCTACGACAGAGGTCGCGCTTTTTTTTTTTTTGCTTTTTTTTCTGATGGCTTTCTGAAATGACGGGCCTCCTGAACCCATTCATTATCGTCCAGATGTCGTGTCCGTTTTTTTTTTTCGAGTCCGAACGTTCGTTTCGTAAACCTAGGCACGTGAAAATTCTGTTTTGCGGGGTTTCGCGTTCGATCGTGTGGCTACGGTGGCGGGGTGACCTTTTGGGGCCGTTTTTTTTGGCAGTGGCTGAGGATTGTTTGCGCTAGCGCGTCCCCTTTTCCTTTGCGGTATCAAGCTCTCATACTGTTTGACTTGTGCGATACTAAACCGCAATGGCATGGTAACCTACGCCGCCTCAAAGAAATCGCCTAAACGTATGATCTTAACCATGAGGTAGAAGAGAGTCAGTCGTGCGAGTGGCTCATAACCCAGTCGCGAAAACGAGGGAAAAATCATTGCACCCACCCTACTACGGTAGCCTTGGTATATCAGTCGTTTTTGGTCAAAAATCGTTTGTTTGTTTGTTTTTTTGTTTTTCGGTGAGGTTGTTGAGACTCTTCCTTAAGCAAGGCGCCCCAGAAAAACGGAAAACAAAAAATGGTACTGGTATACCTCTACCGTGGCCCATATCGCGGCATCTTTCTTAACTGAGGCTCTTCCGACGCGTGACTGCTATAGAGGAATTAAGGTATACCTTTTTTGGGCTATTGTTTGTTTTTGGATGACGGGAGACTCACCCTTAACCCACAATCGTCGAGAATGCAATTTTTGTTTCGCAATACGCGCGTTTTTGTATACCTAAGGCAATGGGATTTGCTCAGCGGGCGGCACTTTCGGATTACTCAAAAATCAGACTTTTCCCTACAAGGCACGGAACTTCTCAAGTCGCCACCCTTTTCAAAGGCAAAACGTGTGCGCCTCTGCCGTACCGTGGGTCTTCCTCGCTTGCAAAAAGGACTTTTTTTGTGCCTCACCTAATTTCTTTTTGTTTTAGTAATTTGTCCGATGCAACCCGTTGACCAAAACCTCGCGGATGGCCCAGGAAGTGCATTGAAAATGTTCTAGTTGCGGAACAAGAACGACATGCCGACGATTTTGGGTCAACCCATTCCCAACTCCTAGCATTTTCCTAGTCTTATTCCAAGTGTTTTGTCCCCATGTTGGGAGTGCGGTGCTAAAAGGGTTGGTTAAGAAGGGGCCCCGTCGTTCAGAAACGAAAAATAGCACAAAAAATGCCACGGCCCATCGTAGCACGCGACCTTCACCGTATAACCTTACTCCCTTCGCTCAAGCTTTCTTTCGCAGTCACACGCTCATCTGCCTTCTGCTCTTAAAATCCTATGTAACGTGAATGCTGCCCGTTTGCGTGAAGGGCCTGGAGCCTGGATCCATCTACGTCCCAACGCTCCAAGCGCTAGCGAAACGACCTCTTGCCGACATCCTGAAGACGTTGAGAAAGCTCAAACCGGCCTGCATCAACAATGAGGTTGCCCACGAAGTCTTTGCCAAGGTACGATAGGCGAGAAAGGCCAGGGGTTTTCGTGGGTCGAGGCGCTTCCCACGGATCGGGTAGTGGGTCGGGTCGGGTCGGGCTCGGGTTACGTTATGGAGTGCTCTGCACAGACGTGTAAGCTATATAAGATAATTCGTGGCATTATGTCAGTTCTCTCATGAATTGAAGAAAATGCCATGCCCGAGCTCTCTATATGATGTTTTTCGGCAGATGTAGGCGATTCTTCATGAAAATCATCGCGCATCCGATCAGTGTATTTTTTAGAGTTCTATAGCGTGTTATCTTCGACCTTTCTTTTCTGTGTGGTATTGAGATACGAATAATGAAGCAATGAATTAGACGACATGAGCCATGGAGGAGGGCGAGCTACCCACCACCGACATCCTGCGGCCCTACGAGACTCCTTTACAGACACCCGATCCGACCGATCCGACCCGACCCGACCCCACCCGACCCGACCCGACCCGACCCAACTCAAGCCAACCTCCTCCCCCTCTCCCCTTTCCAACCCCATCTCTTCTAAAATGTAACCCCTTTATGCATGTAGACTCCTCTGTCAAGCTTCGCGGTGGTCAGTAGCAGCGGTCCACGAGGTTCGACCCCCCCCCCTCTTTCAATTTCCTCACAAACCCTACCCCTTCCCTCCCAACCTCATACCACTTTCGAACGGAAACCCCTTGCGCAGACTCTTCTGGAGAGCTTCGCTGCTGTAGGAACAAGCAGTGTTCGCCGTTCGATCGGGCTAACAACGCAGCCGCTGCGCACGAACACCGACGACGCCAAAACAAATGGCGGCCACAACAATCTCGTCAATAATCGTCCTACCGGCCCCACCTCCACCACCGCCACCGCTGCCGCCACCATCGCCGATCGAAGCTTCTTCTCGACGAGCGCCGAAGATAGCCCTGGGACGGCGAGCTCAAACGCATCAACAACAGTAGCAACACACACAGCAATGAGATATGGGTCCGGTACAGCATCCACCACGCGGGGGGGGGGGGGAGCGGCATCAGCGGTGGGGGGCGGGAGGGCGGCGGCGGCGGGGGGGGGGGGGGGGTAGGACAGCGGCAGCCGCGGGGTGGGAGGGGTTGGAGATGAGCGGGGGAGGAGGGGTGGGGGCGGAATTGGGCGTCGGGGGGGGGGGGGGGGGGGTCGGGGTCGGCGTCGGGGGTCAGGGTTGGGTCTTGGAGGGGGGTTGTACCGGCCAAGGATATAACACACGCGGCGACACAAGTGGACTCGGCAGTCCACGCGGTTAAGCTTGCCGTCATGGGGGTGACGAGGAAGCTGATGGATGATGACGATCGGCTCCCTCTAGAGAACAGAACCATGGCGGTATTGGTAGACGGAAGCCGTATGTCCCTCCTTGCGCTGGAGCTGGCGGGCGCCGTCTGGAAGTTCGGGAGGTGCGGTCGAGGTTGGGGTGGGTGTCGCGCGTGGTTAGACGCGTGGCACGATAGACGCAGCGCTTTTGGATATTTTTTTTCTTAATGACGGGCGCTCGTTAACCCGAAACCGCCTGTTAAAAAGCACTCTTTTGGCTATAATTACGCAATTTGATACCTGGGGCATGAGCCGGTTCATCGAGTTGCCCTTTCAGTTTGCTCAAAATCAGTCTTTGCCTCAGAAGGCAACAGAGCTCCTCAAGCAGCCACCCTTAGAGGGGAAAGTGGTGAATCTCTACCGTAGCATGTGTCTGCCCGTTGTTTTAGTGAGGCCCAGCGCCACTTACTATGCGAGAGGCCTAGGCACGGTGCTGAGAAGGGTGGTGGACCCCTCATCGCGGCTTTGGTCTGCTACTGTACGCAACCCGAGAGTTGAGTTTCAAATAGGGAGGGAGCTGGAGAAAAAACGGCGAACATATTAGATGGGATCGGCAAAGAGCCGAAACGTTAGAACGGTGTGTGGATCATGATACAAAAGAAAGTGAAACATTCGTGTGCCGCGGTAGGTTTGTGGTTGTTCATGTGAGCGGGGAACGCCGCCACGAGGGCGATGACGCTGGTGGACCCGAGTGCGATGACACAGCGGGGCAGGAAAGCGAGAAAGGACTTGTATTGTCCGGCGAAGAACAGTATCAAACACAAGAACAGCAACAAGAACGAGAACAAGAACAAGAACGAGAACAAGAACAAGAGCAAGAGCAACCACGAGAGAAATATCAGGAACACGATCAGTTAGGCGACGATCGCGTGCATGGGAGCGCCAGCGGGAAGAAGAGGAGGGGTGTGGTGAGGGGAGGGCGGTGGGAGCCGGATTTCTTACGCGACGAGCTTAGGAACACTTGTCTTCACCAGCTCGAGATACCGGTGAGTATATGTTAGTTTGTATGGCATTCATATACACCTCGTATTGATTTTCCATTCAGGAGCTAGCCGGGGGAGGGAAACAATAACAGCAGTAGAGTCCTCGCATACCACACTCAGTCACGATATCATTGTTGGGTTGTGTGGACCCTCGCACTTTAAGAATGCAAAGAAAATTGCAAATGGTCGGCTTGGGTCGGTTTGGGACGGCTCGGCTCGGCTCGGCTCGGCTCGGCTCGGCTCGGCTCGGCTCGGCTCGGCTCGGCCCGGCTCGGCTCGGTTCGGTTCGGGTCGGCTCGGGTTGGCTCGGGTCGGCTCGGGTCGACTCGGGTCGGTTCGGCTCGGCTCGGGTCGGCTCGGGTCGGCTCGGATCGGGTCGGATCGGCTCAGGTCGGCTCGGCTCGGGTTTGGTCGGGCTGGAGTTGATTCCGATAGGGCCCGGTTGGATCGGGTCGGGAAGGACTCCCCCCCACTATAACCCTTACCCCCACCCTAAGCCCGCGGAGAAACTGGGGAATATTGTGCGTGACCTTAAGATACACCATATCCATTTTGTCGTCGCCCTTGCGGATGATGTATAAATCAATGTCTTCAATTGTGAATGCTGCTTGTGATATGTATATATAATATATGAGTTACGCTTGTTGCATCTTGGGACCGACACGTTCTCGCGCACAGGAAGAATCGCTGGAGCTTGTGTTCCGAGGTCTTCCTCCGGGGTCGACGGGGTCGATGGGTGATGTGATAGAGGTCATCGATTCTGTTCTCAAGGAGCGTGGGGTAGAGGTGAGCGCTGGCTTGTGAGCGCGTCAATTTCTTCAGAATAAACAATAATCCGCTGTTTGTCGGAGAGCCATGGAAGATGTGCTGCTGCTCTACGGAAAGGATATTCGATTTCTACGCATCGGACATCTACGCTAAATTATCGGAGGGCTAAAACACTACAATAATGTTTAGAGTGATCAGCGTGGAAGCTCATGCCGCACAAAGTCGGATGGCAGGCATATAATAACACGAAAAACACACTGTATTTAAGTGAACCCACTCGCCTGGACAGGATGTGGTGATGTTACCATGTGTTCCCGCGGGTTTGTGTCATCACATTGAACTATGATCTGACATGAGTTGTGTGATCTGTGTACACGACCCCACGGGATTGCTCATCGGGTCGCACAGTCCGTTTTTCTCAAGTTCAGTTAGTTCGAGTGAGGTATAGAGCTCCCCAAGTGAAAGAGCCTCACAGATCGCTACTCCGGAACACATGCACAGATCCTTCAGACCTTGTAGACCAGACCCATGGAAACAGTTCCTTCACATCTTGCAGATCAGCCCCGTGGAAAATTTACCCGCTTGAGGGCTCAGAGAGACAAAATAACGAGTCGCAATAATAGCGATGACGCGTGCTACGATGTCGGCAGCATTTTTTTAGCATTTTTTGTTTTTTAAATGGCGTAGGCTCCTTAACCCGTTCAGAGCTCCGAAATCCCTCCCTACACTAAATTCGAGTGAATTTGTCCCCAAAAAGGGTTTCCAGTCGTAAAGGCGTTACACCCAAAATCGTCGGAATAATGACATTTTTTGGCTCGTGCTACGATAGAGGTATACCTTTTTTTGGCGAATTTTTGTTCTGAATGACGGGGCTCTTAACCCAAAATCGTCGGGAAAAAAAAGGTCATTTTGTTGCACGATTTCTCGTTGTGCACCTAGGCCATGGGATTTCGCGTCCAGTCAGCCTTTTTTATTTTTCCTCCAAATCAGTTTTTGAGAGAGGTCTTAAGCTCTCAAATGGAGGGGTAGCAATAGAGAAAAAGTGGTGCGCCTCTATCGTAGCCCCGCGTCGTTCTGCGTTGTATACCTAGGCGACGGGTTTGTTCAGCGGGTGACGCTTTCAGGTTAGCTCCAAAATCAGTCTTTGCCTCAGAAGGCATATGGTGCTCCTCAAGTGGCCACCCTCGGAAAGAAAAAGAGAGCTAGTGCGCCTCTACCGTACCAGGCGTCCGTTATCCACACCAAGAAGCCCGGGCTGTCGGGACGGCGGACGTATCCCAACTCCAATGCAAGAGGCTGCACCTCCCGCGCTTATTCTGGAGATGCACTTACTCATGGGCGCGCTTCCCACAGTAGACGGGTGATAAGCTCGCCCCTCTCCCTTGTTCGGGCACGTTTTTTTCATGGGTCTCAAAGGAGTTGACTTGTACATGTGATGAAAGACCCGTGAAGACGATCTGTGTGATCTATCTGTATAATTATCTGATCTGTCAGACAACCGCGAAACGTACATGTTGACGTTCCTCAACAGGTAGTGGTCATGGGATGCTACGGCCGGCGGGGTCCCCGTGTTTCCCAATTCGGTGGCGTGGCGCAGTGGGCAGTAGAACGCACACGTTATCAGGTATGGCGTCTCTGGGTGGTCTTGGTTTCTTTTGGTTTGTTTTAGCTTTTTTCTTGGCATGATTCCCCTCTCGTCTTTTTTTCTATTTTAGAATATTGTTTTCCCGGTTTGCTTTGTTATCCTTTGCTTCCACGCCATAATTACTTGAGCCTGTCTTGTTCGCCACGTAGACGCGTGCTACAACGGGCGCAGCACGTTTTGGTCACAAGTTTGTGACCCAACAAAGCTCTTCATTTTCAGGATTACCCTTGTGAGCTATATGTGAGGCCTACGGTGACACAGCATGTAGCACCAGGTATTGACCAGAGACCGTGCAATTTACGAAGCTGACCTCTGTTCTGTCTAAAAAGGAATGAGTCTTCATCGGTCAAATGACTCAGTCGAGCAACAGACGAGTATCCCCCCCCTCTCCCCCCCCCCTCCCCCCTCTCCAGCTATCGCTTGCACTAGGCTATCTTACCCCGACTATCCCACCCTTCTCCTATCCCCTGCCGCCCCCGCCCCCATCCCTCCGTCCCCCCTCTACCTGCTCCCCCCGCTCCTTCTGCTCCCTCCCGTCTTCCTCCCACCCCCCCTTCCCCGCCTCTCCCTCCTCCCCCCTCCCCTCCCCCTCTCCCCCCCCCCTCTCTCCGGTCCTCCCTCCCGCGTCCCCCCTCCCCCTTCCCCCCACCACCCCCTCCCCTCCTTCCTCCGCCTCCCCCCTCCCCCGGCCCCGCACTCTCTACCCCATTTTTCCTCTCTCCCCCCGCTCCCCCCTCTCCCGCCATCTCCTAATGTTAACACGGGCGGTGGCGGTGGTTTGTTGACGCGCAGGTAATCTTCGCAAAGAAGTTTTCCCCGTCTTTGGTGTCGCCGACGTTTCTTACATGCCCCAAAAGGTGAGGTATCGCGCGGCGACGCGCACTCCGATACAGAGAGAGCTACCATTTTGTTTTATTTTCTGGGGTTTGTCGCTCGGGGGAGCTCTACACCTTACCCCCAAAAAATTGACTCGAATGTGGGACGGTAGTCCCTTCGTAGGTTTCTCTTTCTTGGATGGATGTTGTGGAGACACACCGAGGTGGGCTATGTGCGCAACCGCACGCTCGAGGGTCAACGATGAGGAAACACCTCATAGTGCCTCTCGAGGAGCCAGGGTGGTCGTGAAGGATTATAGTGACAACGAGGCGGTACGATCTAGGGAATAGGGTCTGGTTTCCGCACGGACACAAAATGAAAATTGCATGCCCGGTGAGCAACTCCACGACCTATCGAATAGCTGTCTGTCTTACCTGGCACCACACTTCAGAGTATAGAAAAAAACTATTGTAAAACGCTAGAGGTACTCTAATGGCAAAGGATAGCCGTCCCTCAGCAGGGGGGCCCCATCGGTCGGAAAATTTTTAGCCGCAAGTTGTTACTTCTATCATGTAACACGCGTTTTCCCCCGCTTCCGTAACGCCACTGAAGCTTCTAAAACCCACAGATATCCGGTGGTGCACACTGCAGGCCCGCATAAGGCCTGTTGCATGCGGGACAAGCTCTTGCCCCTCGTATCTCCACGACATGAAAAAATCGATAGTTGCGTCCTTGAAATTACCTACTTCCTTCGTATCGGTAACGCCGCCGTTCCTTCTGAAACCCACACAGGTATCTAGTGGCGGTTACCATGGACCTGGACAAGGTCTGTCGCATGCTGGACAGGCTTTTGCCGCTCGTGTCTCCGCGGGACACGGTGGTGCTGGTTCACGTGCTGGACGAGAGCTTAGAAGATGTCATCGCCGGCGAGACAGAGGACACAGAGCAGGTGAGGTCGGACAGTAAAAGCAGACACATCCGACGGTAGTGGCAGCAGGTTGAGACCACGCCGTTGACGGCGGTCGGGTAGAGCTGTGAATCGGCAGGATTTCACGACTAATAATTGATCGGTAGGGTGCTGTCTTGCCAATTAATTGACGTTGGTCACGAAGTCGTCTGGCGAACCCAGCTGATGGCCAGCCGACTTGCCGACTCGGGTCAGGCGTGCGAAGCGAGCCAAAATAGCTCCCCCTGGCCGGGGTCTAAAAATGAAAAAAAAAACATCCCGCATTAAACAACCCTTCCCGCACTAATGGAAACCCAATAAGTCGGATGGTCGGTACATTCATAAAGCAACTATTAGTCCGACTAATAAGTAGTTGGTAACTTAAGTCGTGCCGACTAACAGTTCTACTATCAGATCTCCCCATCTGAAGAACTGCATAGGAATGCTGATATATCGTTTATGCCATATTGTTACTCATAGTCACACTCCTAGGCCATGACGGCATTCACCAGGTTGTAACTTCCAATGGTGGTTGCCAAAAGGCATTGTTTGGGGCGAGGTATAAAGTTTCTCAGGCGATAGGCCCAAATAATATGCGGGTGTACCCCCTACTGAATCATGCGCTAACAGACACAAACCCTGTAACGCCGCCTCCCTCGGATGCGGAAAACGCTTCACGGGTTTCCAATCTACGACGGATGCTACGGGAAAACCAGCAATTTTTTCGGCCGAAACCTTCCTGACCGGCAGGGCTCCTCAAGTACACACTTGGACAAAATATCGTTGAATCGCCGCTTGTGTTGGTGCGATAGAGTCGCAGCATTTGTTTTTCTGAGGCTAATTCCTTGAGGAGCTCTCTACCTTTTTCCCCCCAAACTGTTTTGTTTTGTTTTGTTTTTTTTTGGGGGGGGAAGGAAACGTACTACCCGATGAATACTTCCCATGGCCTTAGGTATTCACGAAAATTATTTGCCAAAAAAAAAAGAACGTCGACATTCTCCGACGATCTTGGGTTAAAGTGCCTCGCGTTATATTCAAAACGTTTCGGCCGACGGTGCTACCGCTGCCGCATCTCGCATCTCGATCGCTAACAAAACGTCCCCATAAGCAACAGGGTCTTTGCGGGATAACGAAGGTTGGGTAGGGAAACACTTGACAATAGTGTTGACACCGACGAACGTCGCAACCGCAGGCCAACCGAACCCAATCCACGGGGAAAAGAAAAAACACTTACTCATAGAAGCGCCGTTTTTTACGTTGTCGGCCCACTTTTTTTTGCCTATGTTTCGTTTGGCTGGTTTTGACCGTAAGTAACAGAAAATTCGTTCATTTTAGAGTCCACGTTTTGCTGTCCAACCAAGTTTGGCAAGCACCCCAACGATATGAAGCAGAAGGAAAGCAGAACATATCATGAAGGGAAATTCTCATGGCGTTTCACGCGGGTCGGATCACTTCTCGCGGGCTGGGTCGGGGTAGAGTGACTCTTTTACTCAATCCACGAAATTTGAAAAGCTCCCGACCCGAACCGAACCGAGCCGAGCCGAGCCGAACCGAACCGAACCGAACCGAGCCGAACCGAACCGAACCGAACCGAACCGAACCGAACCGAACCGAACCGAACCGAACCGAACCGAACCGAACCGAACCGAACCGAACCGAACCGAACCGAACCGAACCGAACCGAACCGAACCGAACCGAACCGAACCGAACCGAACCGAACCGAACCGAACCGAACCGAACCGACCGAACCGAACCGAACCGAACCGAACCGAACCGAACCGAACCGAACCGAACCGAACCGAACCGAACCGAACCGAACCGAACCGAACCGAACCGAACCGAACCGAACCGAACCGAACCGAACCGAACCGAACCGAACCGAACCGAACCGAACCGAACCGAACCGAACCGAACCGAACCGAACCGAACCGAACCGAACCGAACCGAACCGAACCGAACCGAACCGAACCGAACCGAACCGAACCGAACCAAACCGAACCGAACCGAACCGAACCGAACCGAACCGAACCGAACCGAACCGAACCGAACCGAACCGTGAGATGCCGAGCACCTCCTGACCCAACCCGGCCCGACTCTACCCACGAGTTTTCGAAGGCTTCCTAACCCAAACCTCGGGCCGGGTCGTGACCCACGAAAATCCCTGGAAAACCTCCACACACTGGACACAGATCACGATCTGCTGTAGATCATCTAGATCATCTACAGTAGGGGACGCGTGCTACACGGTAGATTAGGCATGTAGCGCTTTTATTTTTAGTTTTGTTTTCTTTCTGAATGACGGGGTCCCTTCCTTGACCCAAAATCGACCATCGCAATGCAAATACTCTTCATCGTACACCTAGTCCATGGGATTTGTTCATCGGAAGGGAAGGGTGCACTTTCGTTTTCGTCAAAATCAGTGCTTGGGTTGGGGTATAGAGCTCCCTAACCCATTCAGAGCCCCTCAAACCCCTCCCTATACTAGTTCCAAGCAACTCGTTCGCCAAAACGGGTTTCCAGCTGCAAAGGCGTTACGGGGGGAGCCTCAGAAAAAAAAGGGGTGTTGCACACCTCTACCGTATAGCTTGTGCCAGCGCTAGATCCTATAGGTGCCCTTAGGTCATCTGTATACGTAGAGCGCAGATCAAAACGCAGGAAACCTGCATCATACTGGATCATGCAGATCGTACGACTCCGAGGCGGCAACACGAGCTAGGTCATTCAGATTGCGCCTGAAATATCTTGATCATCAAAGTGAGAAATTGGTGATCTGTCCGGCTTGTGGAACACTCCACTCCACTTCTCTCTCTCGCTCTTTCGTTACATGCTCATCTACCGCCTGCTACTCCGGTTGTTCAAAGCCAAGGCTCATGCCAGGGTAGGGCTTACACTTTTGGGGGGAAAACGAATATTTCTGTCCGGTTGAGCTCCTCAGGTGACGAACTACTGGTGACGCGTGGTACGATAGAGATGCAGCACCACTTTTTTTCTTTTCAGGTTTTATCATTTTGGGAGTTTAATCTTAAATTATTGGGACACAGAGTGTCCCCTGCAGGTCTGCCTATCGAGCAGGTCCTCGTTGAGTACTCACTTTCTTAGCCGTAGTAGAGGAGCAGCTTTAGTATTTCCGCAGAGCCCCGGATAGCAACTGATAGCCGAGGCGCATGCCCCGGTTTCCTTTCCTGACTACCCGAATAGATAACGCCCACCTGTCATACGAAAACGGTCAATTACCTATCAAGTCAGGTAATTGCAGGCCTTTCAAGACCGTACCTTAACATTAAAACCTCTCCCACAATCGGATTTAGAGAAAACTTGAAACTGCTGTGATCCCGGATGAAAAATACCATGGCCTAGGCACGCAACGAGAAAAAAATCATGCAAAAAAAAAATACCTATTTCCGACGAATTTCGGGGTTAGTAGGAGCCCCGTATACCATTTTCGCCAAAAAGAGGTATACCTTGATACCTTTATCGTAGCACGCGTCGAATTATCTTGATTTTAGAACTAGCGCATACAAGTGCGCTGATCGGAATGCGCGAGCGAGCGAACGCCTTCGAAGGCATGTTTCGGGCGAGATCCTCGTGTTCGGAGAAATTTCTTAGAATCTGCTGCAGTCCTACGGTGAGATGGCTTGAAAGCTAGGGTCTACGCATGTTAGGAGCTCACAAAATTCTTAGAACCTGCTGCTGCACCCCTACGGTGAGATGGCTTGTAAGCTAGTGTCTACGCATGTTAGGAGCTCAGAAAATTCTTAGAATCTGCTGCTGCACCCCTACGGTGGGATGGCTTGTAAGCTAGTGTCTACGCATGTTTTCTTGTGTACAGCTGACAGGTGACCTGGCGTCTCTGCTGTGGGACAAGCGGGGCCTGTCCTATCGCGTCAGGGTAGAATCCACCGGCCGCCCTCCCGAGCATGCCACGGAGACGGTGGTGCAGCGAATCCTCAAAGTCGCGGGGGAGGAGGCGAGTCATGTTCCGATAGTTTTGGTGTTTTCGGTGTTTGTCATTTGATTATTGATATTTGGTGCTTGATAATTTATGTTCGATGTTTAGTGTGGGATATCATCTGGCTTTTGATACTAGTATCACATTTTTTCGTGGATGTCGTTTTGGCATTTTGTTACTTTGATATTTTTACCCCCCGAGCACGCCACGGAGGCGATGGTGCAGCGAATCCTAATCCGTAAAGTCGCGGCGGAGGAGGCGAGCCATGTTTCGATGTTTGATATTTGATATTTATTATTTGATATTTGATGTTTGACATACCTGGTACGATATTTGAGATTCGATATTTGATATTTGGTATTTGATATTTAATACCACTCTGTCCTTGAATATAAACAACCTTTGGGCATTAACATTCCAATAAAATGATGCTTATATTTCTTCTGGACAGTGGTATCACGTACCTGGTATTCTATATGTGATTTTTTATACTTGATGGCTTTGATATTAGATGTTAAAAGATTTGACACTGCTATTCGATACACCAGCATTATTACATGTTTTGATAACTGGCATTGTATTACATTTTGATGTTTTGATATGTTTACCCGCCGAACATGCCACGGAGACGGTGGTGCAACGGATCCTCGAAGTCACGGGGGAGGGGGTAAGTCGCTTTTCGATTTTGCGCGACGTCTCACGGAGCACTTGCTGGAGGTTGCGTTCGGCCTGATTCGGCTCTTATTAAAAGTCGATGTTTTGCATTATTGTTATAAGTTCGTCAGCTGTGACTTCGACCAGCTAGTGTTCGATACTCGTTTTTGCAATATTAAAGCCGGGGGGAGAAAAACAAAATAAACCGCCTACCACACATATGATAAAGCAGTATAGTGGAAACTACAGTAATAAATTAATAAAAATAAGACACCTCCCAATAAGAGCTCACTCATGTAGTATATTGCGAGTACCAACAACGCAGCTTGCACAGATGAGTATTGACCTGAAATTCGTCAAACTCACGGCTGACGTCCTTGAAAATTAGTTATAAAATGCGTGATGCTTCCGGGCCGAGCGTGTTTTGCAGGTGTACTACTCCTCTTCGAGGGTTTAGGCCAATGACTCACATATTCGAGGTTTAGATACGACTACTCGTACTATGAGATTTTTCATGCTTTGGCGCTTGATACTTAGTTTTGGACTCCTTCGGTGTTCTGTGTATTGATGGGGACGTATTGAGATCTTGCTATTTTGATATTTTGATATTGTTACCCCTTGTAAGGCTCCAAAAAACAAACAAAAACAAAAAAAGAAATGATAACCCCACCGTACCACGGCTCTAACGACTAATGACGCCTTCTACGATCGAGGTACCCTTTTTTTCGGCCATTTTTGTTCCTCAATGACGGGGCTCCTTAACCCAAGAATAATCAGAAAGGCACGTTTTTGTCTTCTTTTGTTAAAATTGTTTTTCCTTCCTATTTCTTCTTATACACCTGGGCCATGTTTTTTTTTTCCCCCCATCGGGTTGCGTTTTCAATGTAAAAAAGTCAAAATCAGTTTGTTTTTTTCTGCCTCACTAGAGGCAAAAATCTGAGAGCACTACAAATGAGGGGTAGTATTAGGAAAAAGAAACAAAAAAAGGTGCACCTGTATCGTAGCATGTGTCGAATACTACCGGTATACCAATGACGGTATTTTACGGGGGGGGCTCTCTTATCGTTTTTTTTTTTTTGGTTTGCGCACCCCTTTTCTACTATCTCTTCGCAAGTTTTCCTTTCTCTTCCTCCCTCCCTTGACGTAGCTCGGATCCAGTAGGGTCACTAAGCAGGCTCTCCCCCCCCCTCCCCGCCACGGTACGCGCCTTTATTTCTGTTGCGAGAGGACTCTCCAGTCCTTTCTTCCCTCGTCTTCCTGCGTCTAATTGTGCCAATGAAAAGGGATTTAGGGTGTGGACACAGCTGTCAGATTATCCCCCGCCAGAGGTTAGCCTAGTGAGCAGGTCATCGTCGTTACGACTCACGTGCATTTTTTGTAATTTCTTTCTGCCCTCCGACAGTATAGCGTAGGTAGATGCCGTTTCGATTTAAATCGAATGTCCTTCCGTAAAGCATTGGCGCCTCTTCTATTCGTGTTGCTTCCTAGCGCTCGAAAGAGAGTCGCTTAATCCGTTTCCACTCCCCAAGGACGATTAAAACCCAGACAATTTATAAATGTGTTGGCGTTGATGGTGGGGCAAAACAAAACGGAAAAAAAAGTATACCAGGTATTGCATATTCTTGGCAGGCATTCCCTAGGAGGGGCTAGGTATCATGTGCCTACATGGTGTTCCCCTCATAAGATACGCCTTCCTACTCCTGTGCAAACGTTCCAGTTGCCTTTTCTCAAGTAATTACTGCCCTTCTACGGCAATGCAGTAACACTAACAACTTGGCGCTGCTGTAAACGAATTTTTCCCACGCACGCCGTATTTATTTCTTTCATGCCTTTGCCCGATGGGAATACTTTGCGCGGGAAAATCTGCTGTGCGGGACAACCTGTGCGGAACAACACGCGTGGAACAACGTATCGATGCGGAATGATCTACATGGGATAACTATAAAACCCATTCGCGTCAACCTACCTACGCGGGACAACTTACGCCTGATAATCTACACGGGACAACCTACTCGGGGTAATCTACGCGGGATAACCTTTGCGGGACAACTCATGCGGGTAAATCTACCTATGCGGGACAACCTATGCCTATTCGGGATAACCTACCCGGCATAACCTACTCCGGAATTTTTACCGGGGAAATATGCTTATCGGTGTGTCTTCGTATTTTTATGTCAGCAGGCGGCAGATTTCTTGGTGATCCTTCACGACGAAGTCAGGGGGTCCTATCGCACTGTGGCGACCGAGTGCCTCAGGGAGGCAAGGTGCAGTCTCGTGGCCATCCACCTATGACTTGGGACGCTTTCCACGATAGATCTAAATAGGGGCACCCCGTTCAAGAGCGTCCATAAGAAAAAACGGACTTAACGCCTTTATAACTGGAAACCCATTTTTGAGGAAAAATTGGTGGAATTAGGATGGGAATGGGTTTTGGGGCTCTAAAGGAGTTCACTTTTTTGGGCCCCAACAAAACGCGAAGAAAAAAAATGAGTAAAGTGCGGCGTTAACAATCGTCTGGCGTGAGCGCGTAGCGCAGCAAAAAATAGAAGTCACCGCGCTATTCGCATGTCGCACGGTTCCTTGCAAGGCAGTTCGGATTTTCCGACCCAATCAAGGCTAGGGCTGCTTGGTTTGGCCGATGCCGAAATTGTCCTTTTTTTTGGGACAATTTTTTTCTCTGAAGAAGACCCAAAGGGGGTTAAGAGTGGTTAAACTTGCTCGCAGCATGCGTCCAAAGTAAGAAATCCTTTGAAGAAAAAACTCCGGAACATGCATGGAAAACGCTAGCTGCAAGCCGAATAAACCGGACGCGACGCCCGTTATACCAGCAGAGCTGAAATAGGTGAGGTTTCTCCAGGTCCGTGTGCACGGTGCGAAACTCAATATGATATGCATAGCTGCATTAGGCCAAGCAAACCCCACGATATATCGACCCACTCAAATCGAGCCCCCCCTCGACCTATTCTTGACGAATTGCCACGACTCCTTCGGCAAGAGAACACCGTTCTCTCTTTTCTTGCTCATGCATTCGACCCCCGGGCTCATCGCGATCAGTTCGACCCCGGGTTCATTGCGATCGCTTCGGGGTGTTCGTCGCGAACTTCACGTTTTGGCTCGGCGACAGACAAGACAGACAGACAAACAGACAAGACAGATAGATGTCAGTTTTGGAAAAAAGAAGAAGAAAAAAGGCGCGTGCGCTACGATAGAGGTGCCACTTTTTTGGCTAAAGAAGTTTAGACACATACATGCTACTATTAATACGATAACGGGTGACGCGTGCTACGATAGACGTATTAAGGTATACCGTTTTTTGGCGAACACATATTTTTCGGAATGACACGGGGCTTCTTAACCCGATTAATCTTCCGAAATAGGCCATATTTTTTTTTCACGATAGTCCCGTGGTGTACCTAGGCCATGATGGGATGTTTCATCCGGTAGCAGCTTTAGTTTTTCTCCCCGTCAGTTATCGAGAGAGAGGTCTTAAGCTCCCAAATTGGGAAACCTCAGAAAAAAAAAGGCTGCACCCTCTATCGTAGCACGCGTCAGGTGCACAGTTTCTTTTTTGGTCCCCGCGCAAGGTGGTTTGACTTGAGCTCTGTACCCTCCTCTGAAGCAAAAACTGATTCAGCAGAAAATTGAAAGTGCTATGTACCCCCGATGAGCAGGCCCTTGGCCTAGGGCGCGTGCAACAACACGATAGATAGGTAGCAGTTTTCGTCTGAGACACGGTTTTCTGGAAGGCGTGGCTCCTTAACCCTCCTTAACCCACAACCCAAAATCGTTTTAAAAAAATGCATTTCTTGTTTTGCAAATAGGAATGCAATTTATATCGACGAAGGCGCCATGGGTTCGTTTATCGGGGTTGGACTTTCAGTTTACTGAGAAAATAAACAGAAGGCAATCTCCTTGATCACACTCACACCCCTCTCTCGTTCGCACGCCCCCCCCCCCCCCGCCCTCCCCGCTTCTAGTCGAGCAGCAGCACCCACCCGCAGCCGCGTTGCTCAGCGCTCAGCAGACACCCAGACCGATGCAAAAATACAGGTTCTGGGTGCTTAACAAGGTGTAGATCTCAAAAGCGACAAGCCTCAAGAAAAAAAAAAACGGTGAGAAACTCTACCGTGTAGCGCATGCGTCCTCTGGGGGCATACAGCACGATGAAAAAATATCGCAAAACAAGAATGAAATTCTAGTTTTTTGTGGGGGGGAGGGGTGGAGTTAAGGAGCCCCGTGTCATCCCCAGAAAAAAAATATATATACACATAGCCAAAACGTGGCACTCCTATCGTGGCAACTCGTCTTTTCTGGATGTCTGACGGGGCTCCGACGAGTCCCACGTTGAACATGCACCACTATTTTTCTGAGCCTCCTATCCTGATGAATGAGGCGCTCTATATCGCACATACTCAAAATCAGAGGTTCGGGTGAGAGAGAGGCATATGATAAATCTCCTTAAAACAGGTCAAGAGCCCCAGGAAAAAAAACAGCCAGGGCACATGTTCCTTACAGCAGCAGTAGCTTGTGGCATTTCTGGGCCAAGCCAAAAATTTTCACGTGTGAGGAAACGTGCGTTCTACCCTAACTTCAGAACAATCTGCGTTTTTTCTTAGCGCGAGAGAGCACAACATCAGCCGCAGAATTATAACATTACGATTTTTTTTTTCTTACGTTTCGTGCAAGAAGTCGAACCACTAAAAAATAGTGGGAATTCCTGATTGCACGAGCGCGGTCGCGCATCGCAAAACTGTCCCGGCACGGGTCCCTGGGCGCACTCCATAGGATGGCATTCGCAAGTTGCAAATTATATTGGATTGGCCGCCGTTGGGTGTTTGCCGACATGCTGTGGATTTGACGTCACAGCTGACTTTCCAACAAAGGTGCCAAGAAGGCCTGCCATTCGTCCCACGCCGTATGTTGTCGACGAAACGACGGGGTCCCGCCCACCCGTGTAATTCGAAGGTGTTTTATACCTGGTACCAGGTACGTGGCCAACCTCCCTCCAACCAGACACGAACATATCGGTATTTTGCGTGTTTTTTTTTTTTGTCGTACGACAACGCTGTTGTCGAGCTCTTTGTTCCTTTATGACGTCGCTCCGCGGTTGCTTCTCGGGGAGAAAGCCGTTACAAACGATGGGTCCGTTTTATTGCGCCGCTCCGAGGTTACCTCTCGAGGTGAAAACCGGTACAAATACGGGAGAACCGCTGTTGCAGCCAAGCCAGCCAGCCAGCCAGCCAGCCAGCCAGCCGTACGAGTACAGCTCCAAGGCGTTGGCACCCAGCCAAACACCCACGGGACGCTTGAACTCCCTCCCCCCAATGCGACGTCAGTCTCGAAGGCAATGTGACGTCAGTGGTCAAATGATTAAGGCAAGCACAGAATGAATACCCCCGCCCCCCGCCCCCAAACCAAAGGCACCAAGCTCTTTAGAAACGGACGTCACGCATACCCCCACCCCCAAAACCACCGAGCTCTCATAAAAGTACGTCGGTTATGTCGGACGCTGGTCGCTGGGAACACAACACAGACACTAACTTCAGAAGTAGTCGTGCAAAATGTAACTACCGCGCGAATCTAACCGTCCTGACGAAATATTCTAGCTCCCCAATTCATTACTATGGCCAATCAGTGCCACTGTGATGGCGCAACAAACAGTGCGACTCAGGGGGAGCTAAGCATAAATATGGAACGCAAGGAAACCCTGCTCTGATGTGGTACACAATCACCTCTTCCCCCCCTCCCTGCTACTCTACCCCCCCCTCCCCCCACGTTTCCTATTCCACCACTACCCCCTTTCCTCATGGATAACACGCTAGAGCCATCTCAAGAAAATCCACCCCCTTCTCCCCTGCTTCGTCTCGAAAGGGATGCGTCGTCAAAGGTCAAATGACTACGAGTAAGGCAAGCAGCAAATTAGTGTTCTCCTCCCCCCTCTCTCCCCCCTATTTCTACCCCCCCCCCTCCCGCCCCCTACTCCACCACTACCCCCGCCCCCCTTCCTGACAACACGCTCGAGTCATCTCATGTACAACCCCACGCCGGTTCCTCCGCCTTCCCCCGCTAGTGCATAAAAAGCGGGGCGGTATCACGCGTATTCTGGACTTCCCCCTGGAACCAGCATTGCCACGTTATTCCCGTTTAGCAAAATCTGTTTCATTAGGGCAAGAGAAGGGTTTCCAGGAGGCGGGGGGGCATCATGGAGGGGCTATGAGGAAGAGGAAAGGGGAGAGACAGTACGAGGGTCTCCAGGAGGAGCGGGCGCGGCGGAGGCCTGGTACGGGAGGGAGAGGGGACTACGGTAGTAGGTAGTGCGTATACAATAAGTAGGCATCGTCACCTTGTTAGCGTTGAGCAAAATCTGTTCAAGCGGGTGTACATATAAGGGCTCCAGGAGGTGGGGGCGCCATTGAAAGGCGGACCCACTCATAACCCTAAGCCCCCCTAGTTCCCTTGTATGGGAGCGGGGCAGGGAGGGGGGGGGGGTCGAGTAATGTCGAAAGAAATGCGTACAGTCAGTAAGCATCGCCACGTCATTCCCATTTAGAAAAATCTGTTCAAGCCGACGCAGCCAGTATGATAGTTTCCAGGAGGCGAGGGGGCATCGGGGAGGCGTTTAGTGGGAAGGAGGACGGTGGACAGGGGAGGGTAAGGTCGGCCGACATCGAAGGTAGTACATATAGTCTAAAATAAGTAGGCATCGCCACGTTATTCGCATTTACCTGGTAGCATAATCTGTTCAAGCACGTACGTACAGGTAAAGCCAACCAACAAAAAAGAAACAAAACAGAACGTGCCAAACGTTTTGGTCGCGCGAGGCGCGAGGGAGTTCCAGTGCCGTCGCTTGGCGAACGGCTAACACGCGGACACACCCACCCACCTGGTCTAGATGAACCTTCCGCTTGGTGCCGTCGGCGTCAATCTCGTACTCCGTTACGTCGTCAAGCACCATGTTGACGTAGTCGTCGAACCCTCTCAACGTTCCCACCAGCTCCTGCCATGGTCACAAAACAGCGCGATACACGAAAAACGCAAAAAGCGCATGGATACAGTTAATGCTCCCGGTATGGTCACAACACAGCGTGGTAAACACACGGGTAACAGGTACAGATACGCGCATTGTCGTGAAATCGACCTTGGCAAATACAGGGCGCAAGTCTTGGTATAAAGCTCCAGGCATGGTCACAAGACAGCGGAGTACATGACAAACACAAGCGTATTAAAGCATGTTTTATCACGAACAGGCAAGAAGATGATTGCAGTTGCTGCTTCTAGCATGGCATGGTTACAACACAGCGCAACACACCAAAAACACACCAATAACGGGTACATAAAGTATAAGAGCACGACTATAGCACGCGTCCTTTTGGGGCCAATTTATATTTTCTAAATCATCACTTTTACGTTTCACCTCAACTCATAGGAGGTTTTACCCTTAGCAAGCTTCCGGACTAGCCGTGGTCACAGGTGTCTTCCCTTCTTCCCCCCCGGTACGTGCATTCATATTTATCGCGCATAGGGTTCAGCATTCCCACTTTTCAGAAAATAATGCTCGTCAGTTTGCATGTATGAGGATTGAAGACATGATAAATGCGGTCATATCACAGCAGTATGAGCGTACAACACACGAGAGAACACGTACAAGTAGTAGCGCGTATGATACGTACATAACGCGCACGAAAAACATACCGTCGTCGCGACCGACCGGAGGCAGGGCTTCAGCCGGGGAACGTCGCGGTTGCTCTATGCCATTCCTATCAGTTACCGAAATAGTGTACACAGCAGCCACCGGTAGGGCTAGAGTCAGGGTCGTTGTCAGGGTCAGGGACAGCTTCAGGGTTAAGAGTCAGGGTCAGGGTCAAGGTCGGCGTATGGGTTAGGGTCGGGACGCGCGGTACGGTAGGGGTGCATTTAACATTTCCACATTTTCCCTGAGGCTCCTCTCAACGGAAGGCACTAAGCCATGTACCTCACCCCAAAGCCTTCGATAGGAAAGAAACAATGCCACAACAAATATGGACAATCCCATGGCCTAGGTAGATAACGAGTCAATAGTAAATAGTGATACACGCAATGGCATTTCAACAATGTTGGGCAGTCCCTTAGCTTACGAGCCACGCCAGTCAGAATTACTTCGGCCAAAAAGTGCTACCTCTATTGCAGCAGGCGTTTCGGGGTCGAGGTCAGACTCAGGGTCGGGTCAAGGTCGAGGCCGGGGTAAGGGACACGGTAGGTAGGGGAAACCGTCAGGTCAGGGTAGGAGCTCGGGTAAGGGTCAGCGTAAGGGTCAGGGTAAGGATCAGGGTCATTGCCAGGATTAAGGTCTGAGTCGAGGTCAGTGTTGTTGTGCTTGGTGCCCGGGTCGGGGTGGGGAGGAAGAGGGGGGAGGTGGGGCCGGAGGAAGAAGGCCGCTTGCTTGCGTGCTGGAAGAGCAAAAAGTGTGCACAGCAGGGCGCAGCGCCCCCTCCAACTCGAAAAGGGTAGGGAGCTCAACCGCTCCGAGAAAACGATCACACTTGTAAACGTGCACCATGAATGCTGAGTCAAAGAAAGACGATTTTGAATACGGGTGGTAGCTCCTTTGGTGGAGCAGCAGCAGCAGCAGCCCGAGCGTATTATGAGTACTCAGCGCCCGCGGTGGGGGTACAAACTGAGGGCATATCCTACCGGTATGCAACCTTCTTCCGAGTCTCATACGTACTGCTGCTGCTGCAGCTGCTGTATCCACGAGACCACGAGATGAAGGTCTGTCGTTGATTTCGAGAGCAGAGAGAGCCAAATATCACCGACTGGCGACAGCAAGAACCATACCATCTTACGAGCAATCTTCCCCGGCAGGGGGGAAGGTTAGACAAGCAGGCAGGGAGGCAGGGGGGAGGCAAGCAGGGAGGAAGGGAGGCAAGCAGGGAGGAAGGGAGGCAAGCAGGGAGGCAGGCAGGCAAGCAAGCAGGGAGGCAGGGACGTAAGCAGGCAAGCAGGGGGGCAAACAGGTAAGCAGGCAGGCAAGCAGGTAAGCGGGCGAGCTGGCGAGTCTGCCTATAACCTCCACGGGCAAATATCGCCATCGGGCGCACGCCTGCTCTGCTCTTGCAAGACCAGACCGCCATCAAGGACCACGGGGCATGCCCGAGACGATGTGAGAAGTGGGGCGCGTTGACAAGGATCGAGGGCGGATTACGTGGTGTGGGGGAGGCGCTTTGTGGGCAGGGTTGACCGTGATGATGGGCATGATCCATGTGACCCACAATCCACATGCAACCTTGATCCTTGACTTCTTCGAGAGGGACAAAGGTCGACCACTCCCTGCTCCCCTGTTTGCAGATTAAGCCCTCAGGAGAGAGAAATAAACGGCCGTAGAAAGTAGAATGCATACCAGGTAGCGAGGAACAAGCAGCGACAGCCCGGAGGCGAAATCTGAGGATATGTTCAACCGGTGGGGCAGCACCAGCACATAGCGGAGGTCCGTCCCGGCTGACATCCCGGCCTCCTCCTAAACGCAGCAAAGCCAATAGCTACGGGCGCGGAGGCAAAGGACTAGGACTGCTGAGCTTACCTTCTCCCCCTTCATGATGATCCACAGTCTAGATCCGATGCACTTGTCGATCAGCTCGAGAGGGAGTAATCTCGCCGCCATTATTTATTCCGTTCAACTTGAAGGAAAAATCTACCCGCTCTGTATTATCTACCCTCTGCACGCGTGCCTGACAGGCGTTGAGCGAGGGAGACAACGTTGTCGGGGGCGCGACCGTAAGTTCTTTGTTGCGTCGGAAATCTGGTCCAACAGGGTTTTTATAGATAATGCCAGAATTTAGGTTCGGGGTCAGGGGTTTGCTGAAACGCCTCCTTTATGTGTGATTGCTCTCGTGGCCGCGGGTTGTTGGACCACTTCCCTGGAGCGAGGGTACACACGAGCTTTAACACCATGGGTGAGTGCCCTTCCGCAGCTGATTCGAAGTCCTATTTTGCTCTTTGAAGGGTCTCTTTTGCGTCTGCTTTGGTGAAACGCCGTGTGTGTTTGGCTACGGATGCGCCTCTCCCATCAGTACGATGCATGGAGGTTTGTTGGTCTGTATTTTTGTGGTCATTGTGATGGCCAGAGCACTCGGCCGCACCACCCCAGCCGTGAACGCTTGGTCCAGCCCTGGGTACCGTCTACCACCCATGCAGCACGAAGTCGTCATGGTGTCTGCGGTCGGCCAGTGTCTATTTGTCAGTCTCTTTTCCGCCTCGAAGCTATATTCGCAAGGGATTCGGAGCCAATCACACAGTTATGATATCCCTCTCTTTTTTTCTTGCTCTCCCTCGGGGCTCCGCTAGGCTGAACAGCAGCTGGGTTCCTATGCGTAAAATACAGCCGGGGGTCAGGTTGCCCAGAGTTAAGCGATGCTATCCGCCCAGCCTTGATGTTGGCAAGCCGATGCGTGCGCTGCACCCTCACACTTCAAAGTAGCGCGATTTGTTTGTTGCTTCAGATGTTTAGCCTTTGCCACAATCTCTACCTATTACGTGATTTTACGTACGTACCGGCATGGGATTCGCCCTTCGTTGTCTCTTGCCACCCCGCAGCAGCAGTAAAGCCCCCATATACTCGAACCAAAGCACGGTGGTCTTCCAGCGTTATGTGTTGCGATTAACCAAGCCTTGACATTGGCAACCCGATGCGTCCGCTGCACGCTCACCTTCAAAGTCGCAACAGAGCGCGGTGTGTTGTTGCTTCTTCCTGCTCACTAAATACAGCTGTGTCTACTTGTTATTCAACACTTTACTGCTGTACGTACCGGCATTGGCTTTCGCTTCTGTGTGCTCCGCCTCCGCGTGGCTGGCACAACAAAAAAAGTGGTTTTACGATTTGATGAGAAAAAAGTGAAGTCGGCCTGCGTTATGTAGTGCACTTCGCAGAGCCATTGCGCCCGCTGCACTCTCACAATTCACTCGATGTGGGAAGAGAGCACGACGTTCCTATTCCCACTTTATAACCTCTTCATCGTTTCTTCATCGTTTACCTGGTACGGCAGTACGGCAGGATACTAATTAAATACCAGGTACAGACTGGCTTCCCGTGGTATTTTTTCTTACGTGTACTGGGGAGAGGGGAAGACACGTGTGACCTCGGCTTGCTCTGAAGGCCGCTGAGGATGCAACCTTCCACGAGTTGAGCGATGAAAGAAAAGCGTAAGTACCTGTGATATAACATCTGATGTGATGTGATACGCGACACCTGGTACCGGTACAAAGGATGATGGATGACCGCCGAAAAACGCTTTCGCTCACATACCGGTACGATATGTACGGTGCTCGCGTACCGGTACGATACGTCCGGAGGTCGCTCGTTTGGCGAAATCCTGGTATGCTCGTCGTATGACACCCTGACGGGAATTGCCGCCAGTATAGGGGACGGGAAAGAAACACCCCCGGTAGGATCGAAGAGCGTACCACATCCAAAAGTGCTGCCATGCGAGCCAGGACAAGGCTGATTTCCGTTCGGCATGGCTTGCAGATGCCATGTCGATTGTTGGAGCTACGAGGTCACCCGCTTGACCAGCCGGGATGTCCGTGGAAGCGTCGAAGTTCTCGTGCGTGTACACAACCGTGCTCGGAACTCTCCGCTAGCCAAGTCGCCATCGCCATTGTCGCAGGAGGCCGCAGGGCCCCATTGCAAGCTCAAATTCTAATTGTGGCTGCTATGATAGCGAGGTGCCGGGGAGCTTCCTTAATACATGTGTGGCTTTTGTTATTTGGGGAGAGGAGACGATACGCAGCTACTGCGGCCCAGACCGTTTTCTTACCGCTCCGAACACCTCGCGTAATGAAGCCATCCGGCATCCTTGCCTGGTGCAGTAGTAGCATGGACCTCGTACGGGCAAGAGATGAATCAGCAATAAGAATCTGAGGCTCGCGATTTGGAAAATACAACCGTGCGAGCGCTAAACTAATCCCTAGTTGGCATCCACATATCGTACTCGTAGTCCTCCTGTGTATGCTCCTGTGTATGCTAAGGTCGACGTCACAACACCACGGTTTCAACCTCGACCAAAGTACGTGAAATACATGAAAATACCCTCACAGGTTTGTCTTGTACGCGGGCCCATGTCGTAGACAACGTCCCTGGTGGACCCTTGTTTGGCCCATAGCCCATTCTGCATTGTAGACGACGTCCTTGGCGTTGTCTGTTTGGGCCCATAGCCCATTCTGCATTCGCACACAGCGTCCCTGGTGTACCCTTTTTTTGGCCCATAGCCCATTCTGCATTGTAGACAGCGCCCCCTGGTGTACCCTTCATGGACCCATAGCCCATTCTGCATCGTAGACAGCGCCCCTGGTGTACCCTTCATAGGCCCATGGCCCGTTCTGCATCGTACACAGCGTCCTTGGTGTACCCCTCATGGGGCAACAGCCCATTATGCATTGTAGACAGCGTCTCTGGTGTACCCGTAATGGAGCCATAGCCCATCTCATTCTTCATTGTAGATAGCGTCTCTGGTGTACCCTTCATGGAGCCATATCCCATTCTGCATTGTTGACAGCGTCCCTGGTGTACCCTTTTTTGGGCCCATAGCCCATTCTACATCGTAGACAGCGTTCGTGGACCTCTGCCCGCTTCACATAGTTTGTTCTATTTTTCAGAGCTTTTAACGGGTCAGGTCGAGTCAGGGTAACCCGTCCCGACCTTGACCCGTCCCGTGAAGAATAAAACACCTCCTGACCCGACCCCACTCGACCCGCGAGATTTTGATAACCTCCCGACCCGACCCGGGGGCCGGATTACGTCCCGTGTGAAGCCCTGCTAGTTTTCCTGCCTGAGCGAACGTAGCGGGCGGCGTGTGCCGCCCGCGGAGCGAAACGCCTTGTAGCCCATGCTGCATTGTAGGCAATGTCCTTGGTGTATTTGTTCTTGGTACATTGCTTTGGAGCGCCCCGGCTTGTGTGTGGCCATATCCAAGGACATGCATATGGCGCGCGTGTTCGATTTGGTGGGAAAGGGCACGGGGCGGACGGACGCTACATGTAGATACGAACGGTCGACGTTTGTTCTAACGCCTATTTCGCCGCAGAGTACCTTCTGTAGTAACGTTTCTCCTTGTTGCGAGCTTGCTCCTCTAACACTTCAAAACTGTAAAGCATGTATCCCACGCTAATTTGAAGTCAATTGTTCCTAGGAGCGTGGGTGCAGTTCTAAAACGGGTCACGTATAGAGATACTAGGAGACCGCGATTTGACACCTTGACTGACTGCCCCTACACTAAAACTAGTACATTAAAAACTAGGAGACCGCGGTTTGACTCCTTGACTGACCGCCCCCACACTAAGAACAGTATGTTGAGGCCAACAGAGTAACCCTTTCACTACTGCAAAAGTTATCCGTTTCCAAGCACTTTGTCCTCAAAAATGTGCGTGCAATACTACAGGTTAAGGCCGCGGGGGATGATTGATATTCACCCCCAACGCACGTATTTCCGGCTCGGTGTAGTCTCTAGATATTCTTCCGGTGTGGTCAATTAATTACGCCGCATTGTTTTTTTTACACACGCCGTCATTTCAACCTTTTGCTGGCGCGTGGGTGCCCGCGAGAGCGGGTGTGATTTTTTTTGTGTTGAATCCGCAGCAGCTCGTGATTCTGTTCAGCTTTGGCCGTCCACACTTTCTCGACGGTATGTCTGTCTACACCTCGACTTTTGGTGTGCCGCAGTGGTCGGAATTCGGAAAATGAAGGAGACAAAAACAGAATCCAATTGAACGTGCGCATTTCACTTGCGGACAGCTTGAGCTGCTCACACGCAGCAGCAGTCCGCGAGATTAAGACACGCTTGTAATGGGGCGTGTGAGGGCGTCGGGTGCACCGGACAACAGGCGTAGGCAGCCAGAACCGACTCGTAAGGTGATTTAGTGTAATCAAAAGTTGCCAGCGAGCATCACCAAAAATGTTCATAATCGACATTTTGGTTCATGGTGTACCCCGCCTGGGTACGTACTACACTACCATGGCAAGAACGTGTATTGTGTGTTGCATGTGTATGAAGAGATAGCTTTCGCTTAAAGTTGGTTGGATTTTTGACGGATCTTTCGAAGCAGTAACAGTCAACACCAGAAAAAAGTGCAGACATACAAATTACCATTACCTTCCAGTTTGTGGTGATCAAGAATTTTCCTCCAAAAAGAGACGAAGGTCAAAACGCTCTGAAAGATGAGATTGTATAATTTGCATCAATCTTTTAAACTCCGAGAAATATACCTGATACATCTTGCTTGTAAAACTACAGCGTTAACTCTTTTTCCAAGTCGTTCTGCATATTGTGGCGAAACGCCTACTCGCGCCTACCTGGCATTTTTTCAAGTTCGTTAGGGATGGCCTCAACCCCTTTAGAGCCCCCAACTCCCTTCCTCTACTAACTTGGAGTAAATTTGCCCCCAAAACGGGTTTCCAGTTGTGAAGGGGTTAACCCTCAACACTATGCCTTTTTGAACCGTACTCTCGTATTTTGGCGAAAATATACCAAATATTATTATGTTTTGCATTACATAGTATAAAAACGCTAGGCGGGGCTGTCTGTCTACTCTGTACCTGGTACTCTGCAATACGTTTGAAGTGTGGCCTTCCAACGACAATACGATTTTTTATGTGAGGAATAAAAGGGTTTTCTCGTCGCCACCTGTGATTGATTGCAACCAGAATCCAGACCTTTTTCTCCTCTTATTTCCTTTTCTACCGCTGATGTTGGGATGGCGATAGGCGCGCCCTAAACCCAAGCCATTTCCTTCGTTTTTCTTCTTTTTTTTTATAATACGTGGCGTTGGGATACCATTCAGGCGCGCGCCTGAACGAAGTCTTCTACTTCGTTCCTCTCTTTTCGCAATCTTGGTGTTTGCGACCACGAAAGGCGCCTCCTTACCTTAATCCAAAACCGCCTCCGTACCTTTATCCAAACCCTCTCCTCCCTCCTATTCTTTCTCAATCTTGATTGATGTTGCGGTAACCCTGGCTATTCTTGATGTTGCGGTAGCTCTTGTGTACTCTCGTTGTGATTACTCTTAACTCCCCCTACTCTTGAAGTTGCGGTAACTCTTGTCCACTCTGTTTGTATCTCTCTGCCTAGTCTTGATGTTGCTACAGCGACAGACGCGCCACTAATCAAAACTATCTCCTTCTCTCCTCTCCTTTCCCACTGTTGACGTTGCGATATTGATAGGCGCGGTCAAGGCACACGAGCTTCGCACCTTCGGGAAGGGAGAGCTCACCGCTCAGCTCGCGGAGCTGCGAACCGAGCTCCAGACGGTAATTTCCAAAAAAGAAAATCGTTACGTAGTTTCGCACGAGGGTGCGACCGTTTTTGAACGCTCGATTTTACCTCAGCAGGAATGTTTTGCCAATGCTGGGCAGGGTGTTTTTTTTTCAAGATCAGAGCTTTCCACGCGCCGGTCAAATCGCCGATCCCCGTTTGATGATCCAGATCTTTCAAGGAAGATGTGCATGGTCCATCTCATGTTAGCGACTAGGAACCGTACAATCTGCATGGGCTACCAGTAGCAACTCTTTTGAGAGTAGGATCTGTCTCTGTGGTGTTTTTTTTTTCACGATCTGGTTGAGAGCTTTCCACGCGTCGTTCAGATCGCCGATCCCCAATTGATGATCCAGATCTTTCAAGGAAAATCTGTATGGTCTAGCTCGTGTTACCGACCAGGAACCATACGATATGCATGAGCTACCAGTAGGTTTATTTTTCAGAGTAGGATCTGTTCTCTGTACAGATTCTGCACAACATTTCATAATGACTGATACAGGATATATTGTAGATGATCTAGCAGTACTGATCGGTCGGAGGGGCGTAGTTTTCGGAAATATATTGTCAACTTTGGCACCCTCTCCGTTTTTCCGAGAAAAACGAGCGCGGAGATGCGAGCGCGCCTTCGTGCAACACCAAATTGATTTACGGTAGACGTAAACATGTATGCGATATCGGCCGGCCTGGCAACAAAGCACTTTCCGGTAGACATGAAAATGTGGACGATGTCGGTCGGCCTCGGAGAGAACTCCGTTATTTTCACCTCTTTTAGCGGTGCATGTATTTTTGTTCCTAATTAGTTCTTAGAAGTGTATGCCGAAAAACAAGGTTGCAGTACTAACGAACGGGATTGTTACCTGGTATGACAGGATTATGAGCTTGGAAAACACCAACTTACTTTGGTGTGTTGTACAATGTAAAGTATACAGTTGAGTCAGTTTAGCACCTGTGGGTGTTCACTCGAATCCGATTGGATCGATTCGGAGGGATTCGGGTCGCGGATCGAATCTGGCCTGATCGGATGTCATGGAATCTAATCGGATACTGGACGAAAGCTTAGTTACCGAATTTCGGACTCGTCCTTCAACACGCGCAGTCAGAGTGTCACACACTGCTTGCCAAGAGGAGTTTCGACGAAATCTTCGTTTTCAGAGCTGTCGTGCATGTTTAATAATTAAAACAAACGTAACACGTGGGTTTAAAGCCCCGATTCTAGGAAAGGGTCCCGATTGATGTGGCAGCGTTTCCCCGCTGCAGGGGCACTTTTCTCATATGCGATGTGGGGCAAGGAGAGAGATTGCCTTCGCTTTGTAAGTGGAGGACGGGATTGTCAGAGAGCGCGCAAGGCGATCTCTGACATCGGCATATAGACTATGCGTTTCGTTATGCATCGAACATGCGGGGATAATCGGGAAATCTGTCTTGAAGCAGTGCTGGAGATTCTGTCTTGAAGATAGTGTAAGGGTGGTGTGGAAGAAAGCAAGGAACGCAAAGAAAGCCGCCAGGAATATTCTCCGGAAAGAGGGTTTAGGCAGGCGTGTTCCGAGTGGGAGCGCTGAGAGCCTTTTAGTCAAGTGATTCCAAGACGAATTACTTGCTGAGATATATTTGTAGGTATGTCTAAACAACACCAGTCCACCATTTTTTAGAGCTGGGCCAAGGTGTATAGTCCTCTGTTCCGTTGTGTAACTGCTCCCCCCTCCTCCTCGCCTGTTCCACCCCCGACCGTCCCTCAGCTTCGCGTGGCTCAGGTGACCGGTGGCGCGGCTTCCAAGCTGGCCAAGATCGCGGTCGTCCGCAAGAAGATCGCACGCGTTCTCACCGTGTACCACCAATCGCAGAAGCAGAGGGTGAGCTTGTAGTAGGTTAGTAGTCCCCGTTCTCGCCTCCAACCTTGTTAGTGTTCGTGTCTTGGGCAGAGATTTTGGTGCCAGCACCAATATGCCCAACTTTTTCCGC
The DNA here is from genome assembly GCA_012845835.1 of Undaria pinnatifida. Classification (NCBI taxonomy): domain Eukaryota; class Phaeophyceae; order Laminariales; family Alariaceae; genus Undaria; species Undaria pinnatifida. The sequence continues at coordinate 5,713,411 of JABAKD010000015.1, read as the reverse complement.
CTATGTTTTTATTATTTATCTCACGTTAGCCTTCCAGCTTCTGGACAAGCGGTGGTGATAAGCGTCGCCTCTTCTTCCACCCGTTTTGGTACTCGTACGTGCCTTCATTTTTTGTCGCGATGGGTGCAGCATTCCCAGCGCTCGTCGATTTTCATCGAATTTCACTAACTCGCGCTTTCCACGACAGCGTAACACAAGAAGTATGTGTTACTGACCAATACAAAGTGTATTGAGTACTGATGACCATGTGTCGGGGGTCTCTTCGTTGATTGGATTGTGAATTTGGAGCATCCTTACTGAAGTACTGTTTTGAAAGTAGGCGACAGCCCCTGGGACTCAAATCAGCATGGTGGGATATATTTGTGCCGTTGCGCGCTCCTCCTCGAGCGCTGAACCGACCGCACATCTCGCTTCTTTGATCGCTCCCCCTGGGTTGGTCCGAAAGGGGCATAAGTGGTGTCGCGTACTGTAACCTTGCCAGAAAAGTCAGGGCTGTTCACGGGTCATGGTCCGGCCCGATGGTCAGGTCAGGCGAAATTAATAGAACTCGCGGGTCGAGTGGGCTCGGGTCGGGGAGGTATTGTACGGTATTCGAAACCTCACCGGTCAGGTCGGGTCAGCAGTTTTCGAATATCGCGGGTCGAGTCAAACCCTGACCTGATCCGACCCGCGAGACGTGATCTGACGCGCGAAAAGCCCTGGAAAAAAATCGTATATTTGGGTGTAGCGAGTACTGTTTGTAGACTTGCTTGACCCTTTAAGAACTGCAACCACGTGTTTGAGGACGCTCGCCTTGGAGTTTGTGTTGGATGATGATTGCAATTTTTTTCAAGGCTAGTCGGGGTCAATGGCCCCATGTACAACGTCATGTATTATGTATTATTTTAATCGTACCAGTGCATTATATCATGTATCATACCATACAGCCACAAAACAAAGTGTAAGCGCGTTCTTATCATGGTGCGAGCATGCAGCACACGGCAGTGCAATCAAGCTATGCGCGTGTCTGACAGGTACTTGGCTTGCGTTGGAGCTACGACAGTAGCATCGTCGTCAGCTAATCTGTGAGTTTGTAGCAGCTCAGGTTGCTCCTGTGAAATATGCTGCAATCGTCAACTCTTTGCTCTAAAGCTCCAAAAGAGTTTTCGGTATTTCCTAACCCCCTTTAGCACTGCAGCCTGTTTGTTTGTGACACACCACTTCAAGGTTGTGTGGGATCGTTTTTGCAGTGTGGTCAAGAAGGCTTTGAGTGGTGTGGCGAACCGTGCCGTAACCTTGCGCCACCCCCTTCCGTCGATCTTTTGTCTTGTTTCTTTTTTTGCCGCGTCGCAGTTCCGCGAGCACTACGCGGACAAGAAGTACGTGCCGCTCGACCTCCGCCCGAGGAAGACCCGCGCCATCCGTCGCCAGCTCACGCCGGAACAGGTCAGATCTCGGAGAAGTCGGATACAGGGGGGGTCCCCAAGTAGTGCCGGTTGAATAGCGTCACTGCTCTCTAAAGTGCTAGTGAAATCGCTTGGCACGACCGGAACACTGTATTATTGTATGTAATAAATGCCATCCGCAGTAATGCCGGTGCCCTGAACAGTGCCGGACGAATATTGCCACCGCTCTCTAAAGTCCTGGTGAAATAGCTTGGCTCGACCGGAACTCTATATAGCTATATGTAGTATCCTATTCCCAGTAGTGCGGGTGCGCTGAATAGTGCGGTTTATTGGGTTGCCGCATACTGGCGCTAATAGCTATAATTAACAGCTTCAATGTTGTACTCCGTATCTTATTCCCAGTAGTGCGGGTGCCCTTAATAGTGCCGGTATACTGGGTTGGCGCATACTGGCACTATTGGGAGCCCCCCACTCCAAATACTTGCGTGCGGTAAAAGGTCTCGAATCGCTCCTACCGTTATGTGATGTGCCTCTTGGAGAGGTGGGGACCGACCGCAGGCGACGTTCAAGTCCAATAAGCCGTGTGTACTGGTTGCGAGCAATCGCATGGGAAACCTTTTTCGCTGAATTTGAATCGTATTATGGTCATATCCTAGAAAATGACTGCCGCGGTCTTACGGCTATAGAGAAGACAGAAGCGGAGATAAGAACATGTGCGTTGACTTGCCAAAGGGTGGTCTTAACGTGGTACTCCACTGTAGCGGTGAGACTGAAAGGGAACGGGGAAGGAAAAGCGGCCTTCTAGTCCAAGCTCTTTTCGTGAAACACGAATGGCTCGTGCAAGGGCTTTGCATTTATTTATTTTTGTACCATGCGAAAGGTTTTATGTGTATGTGGCAGGCATTAGTAGAAGGGATACATTGTGTGGAAGTGTGCTCCCGCTCCGTTCGTTGTCTCGATGTTGCGTTGTACAGCATTGTTACGAATACATTTCTGGATGGCTCTCTATCTTTCTCCCCCTCCCTGACACCTCGTTTCGTCAAACAACTCCATGTTTTCGCGTCCATAACCTTCACTTCACTCTGCACCTTTCTCACGCGCCCCCCACCCCCTCCCTGGCCCTTTCTTCCACCAACCAACTTCATCGTACAACAGTGTAAACAAGAGCACAACGACTGACTCTCCGTACTCTCCCACCCTGGCTCCTCTTTCCATTCCCCGCTTCCATATTCTGTCCGTCCTTAGCTCTCGGCTACCACCAGCCGGCAGAGCAAGAAGAAGGCCAACCTTCCCAGACGCTGCTACGCGCTCAAGGCTTGAGGCTCTTCTTGTCGCTGCTGCTGCCGCCGCCACGCCGCGATGCAATTGTGCTCCAGACAAAAAACGAACATGGCATATGTGACCATCGGGAACATTTAGCTGTGAACGCTTTGGCTAGTTTTGAGGCTTTCCAAAACTTGCGCGAATTCGATCTGCGGAAACAGTTGGATGTGAACGCCATGACTGCTTTGGCTCGCTTTGGGGCTTTCTTGTGTCGCTTTCCGAGGGGGTTGGGGAATGGGAGGCGGGGGGGGGGGGGAGCTACTGCTGTGAGTTTCATCATGTTTGGCATTGCTCTCGTGGCCATAGACGCTTGAAATATCCCGCTCCTTCGGTTAATATGAAAAATTAAAAAAAGAAAAGTTATGATTGCACTGCCTCGCGAGAGAAATGCATGCACAGAGCTTCGCGAAGATTTGTTCAATGAACAGAGCTTCGCGCAGATACATACGATGGGCATATCTTCGCGAGAGATGCGATGGGTTATCTTCCCGAGATGCCATGAGCACTTGCCGCGAGAAAGTGCCATGAATATATCTCCGCCAGGGGGATATGTGATACATATGTCAAAGTCGTGAGATAAAATGAGATATCGCAAGAAAGGATGAATGGACCCTTGCACGAGAGGTATGTTCGAAGGAATGTCCGGAGCAGATATATCGCGAGAGGTGTTGACACGTGAAACGTACGCCCCACATGCCGCTGATATGGCGCCAAACAAAATGCTCCCAAGTCTAAGAATCATCCAACCAAACAACACAGCGGCAGTGTAGGAAAGAAATGCCCGTCATTATCCGTTGCCGTTCGCATCGCGCACGAACCGGGGTGTTCCCGTGCCCCACCATTCGTCAAGTGATTTGAGTGTTGAGCGAATTACCGTTCTGTTTTCAGGGCCATCTATCGTTCGTTGTTCACGTGATGGATACATCTTTCACGCGACCTATCATCAAGCGCGATGGATAGTCTATATTGTCATGAACCAAATTATATTATAAAAAATGAAAATACACTCCAGCTGTGAGATCGAAGATTTCGTCGAAACTCATCTTTGCAAGCTGTGTGTGATACTCCGATCGCGCGCATTACGAGTTGTGTGTCCTCATTAAGGATATAGGTCGGCGACTCCCCTTACAACTGCAACCAAATTATATATGTACGCAATTCGATGAAGAAAGTCGACGAGGAAGATGAGGGCCCGAATTAATGAAACTCGTCAAATCGTTTTTTTTTTTTTTAGAATTGAATTTAATTTAATTTGCATCTGATTTGTCAAAAAATGAATCACCAAGCAGGCATTCTCAAGGCTATAATATTGCCCGAAAAATCGTTTTTCAACACAAGAAGTGAAAAAAAACTTTCTCGGTCGAAAATCGAATTCAATTTGGGGAGTTTGTCCACCTAGACATGGCATGTTCTATGCAACCGAAGCCGGCCACGCGAATTGGTGCCATGTCGTCGGCTGATTGAGAGGCGAGAAACCACCATTCATTCGAGAGGTGGGAGCAGCCGCAGCACGGCCTCCGAAGGTCCTTAGCGCAGCGTAGACCGCCTGCGACGCTTCGAAAACAATCGAGACCGCCGCAAACCCAGTTTTTGGTCGTCTTGCACCTCGAAAGTTACACGACCAACTACCACATGACGACTTCGCTCAGAAATTCGACCGCTATATCCCCGTTGCTGCTGCCCGTGTCGGGCGGCTTGGTGGCGCCAGCCCACCCAAGAGCCGCCTAGGGTCATAGCCTCCTAGCCGCTGCCGGCAAAAACAATCTGCCGCTAACCGCGGCGCTCCGGGGAGGACGCGAGCCATCGCTCGCATCGGTCGTTGCCTACGGGTGTTCGTTGACTCTTTTGCGTTTTTTAATTCTAGAACCCACACTACACGCCGTTCGTTGATAGGAAGCAGATCAGATTTTTTCGTACATTTTTCAT